>OY992539.1:36690161-37106354 GCA_963921195.1 Pegoplata infirma | reverse complement strand
AGAGATAAAAAAATGATAAATTTATGTGTGAATTGAAAATTAATAATTTTGTCACAATTGTTTTATAAGGTAAATTAAAATGTATATGATAATATTTAAACATTAAGAAAAAATTGTTCAAAAACTTTATAAAAACTTTGTACTAGACTTATGCATTTAAAAGTACTTTAAAAAAATTGCCAATTTGGTACATTTTTTATAAAATTTCTTATAAAGTTATAAAAAATTGCTACATTGGTATTTGTGTGAAATACTTATATTTTTGTACTTTTTATTAAGAAGTACTTTTTTGATACTTTTTATTAAAACGTACTTTTTTTTGTACTTTTTATTAAAAAGTACTTTTTTTGTTACTTTTTATTAAAAATTACAATTAATGTATTATACTCTTTTAATGTAAGGAAAAAAATATAAAAAGATTACTGAAATTTATTAAAAAATGTCTGCGAAGTTTGTACTCGTGCCCAAACCATTGAATCATGATAATGTTTTGCTGTACAAGTAGGTGTTCTTTCCAAAGCAAAATTTTTCTAGGAAAAATAACGCTATATTAATTTGTCATTATATGCAAAATGCATTGAAATATCGGTCGAGGACGCCATTATGTTTATATATTATTGATCCGTAAAGCTTTCTAAGACATTCTAGTGATATCCATCTATCTGTTTGTCTATGTTTTTCGATAACTAAAAGTGTTTGATGAAGAAAAGGGTTTTAATGAAAAAATTTTATTGACTAAAATAAATATTTAATGAAAAAAAAATTTATGAAAAAAAAATATTGATGAAATAATAATATTGATGAAAAAAAAAATTTTTTTGATGAAAAAAATATATTGATGAAAAAAAAAAAAAATATTGATGAAAAAAAAAATATTGATGAAAAAAAATATTGATGAAAAAAAAATATTGATGAAAAAAAAAATATTGATGAAAAAAAAATATTGATGAAAAAAAAATATTGATGAAAAAAAAATATATTGATGAAAAAAAAATATTGATGAAAAAAAAAAAAATATTGATGAAAAAAAAAATATTGATGCAAAAAAAAAAAAATATTGATGAAAAAAAAAATTTGATGAAAAAAAAAAATATTGATGAAAAAAAAAATAATGATGAAAAAAAAAATATTGATGAAAAAAAAAAATATTGATGAAAAAAAAAAAAATATTGATGAAAAAAAAAAAATATTGATGAAAAAAAAAATATTGATGAAAAAAAAAAATATTGATGAAAAAAAAAAAAAATTTGATGAAAAAAAAATATTGATGAAAAAAAAAATATTGATGAAAAAAAAAAAATATTGATGAAAAAAAAATATTGATGAAAAAAAAAAAATATTGATGAAAAAAAAAAAAAATATTGATGAAAAAAAAAAATATTGATGAAAATAATTATGTTACGTTTTATTCACCAGCTGGTGAATATTTTTGTTATTCACCACGAGGTGAATTATTATCCAAGTTACAAACCCAAGTTAGTAAAATTTTTGGTTTTATATATATTCGATTAGAGTTTTATTCTAGTTCGAGGCCCAAAAATATTTCTATTTATGATATTGTCATAATAGAGTATTTTTAATTTATTGCTTTAAAAAAGTTACTATCTCATAGTATGTCTGTACTGATCAGTTTCATCCCCACTAAAGGAATCTTCAGCAGACTTTTGAGAATCATCGTTGGTCAATCAAACATCAAACCAGACATAATATTTGATATATTTCCCAAGTTATATGAGAAGTACTATTATGAAGGTCCGAAATCTGTTTTCCAACAAAAATAACTCTTTTAAAGCAAAAATTGTATATATTAAATCACCGTCGGTAACTATTAATATATGTGTTGCTGTTATTTTACAATAACAACAGTGCCTAACCAAACAATAGTGTTGGTAGGATAAGTCGTACTAAACTTTGTGTTAAATTTTAACACAAAGTTTAGTACGACTTATGTGTTAAATTTTAACACAAAGTTTAGTACGACTTATCCTACCAACACTATTGTTTGGTTAGGCACTGTTGTTATTGTAAAATAACAGCAACACATATATTAATAGTTACCGACGGTGATTTAATATATACAATTTTTGCTTTAAAAGAGTTATTTTTGTTGGAAAACAGATTTCGGACCTTCATAATAGTACTTCTCATATAACTTGGGAAATATATCAAATATTATGTCTGGTTTGATGTTTGATTGACCAACGATGATTCTCAAAAGTCTGCTGAAGATTCCTTTAGTGGGGATGAAACTGATCAGTACAGACATACTATGAGATAGTAACTTTTTTAAAGCAATAAATTAAAAATACTCTATTATGACAATATCATAAATAGAAATATTTTTGGGCCTCGAACTAGAATAAAACTCTAATCGAATATATATCATTGAAAATTTGATAGATCGCCACAAAACTGGACTTAGGTACTCCTATTAACTTTATATTATGCACACGGATACTCTATGGAGCCATTATGGCTTTTGCATTTAAAGTTTAAAAAAAAATTAAAAACTCGCGATTTTTTTAGCGTTTTAAATTTTTCAAAAAATGAAAAAAATTCAAAATTGAGTAAACTTTGAAGAGCTATATTTCCTTAAGTATATATCGGATTTCGATTCTGTTCGACGCATTCGAAAGGTATACTCGTCTTCTTTATAACTATAATTTTTTAAAGAAAAAATTGTGTCTAAAAATGCAGTTTTAAGACAAATGCAATTTTAAAATGCATTTTTCAGAACTTACTACATCTTTGATTTTAAAAAAACCAACATTTTTGAAAAGATTGAAATTTTTACATTAAATATAGCTAACAAATACTTTGGGACACGCATTCGTGCTATTTTTAACGATTTTATAAAAAATGTCTTACTAAATTTTTCATATAAAAAGTTAAAAAAAAAATATTTCATTTATTATTTTAAAATTTTGTATTATTGTAGAATTTTTTTCAAAAAGTATTCCATCTTAATAATCTTCATTAATAAAAGTATCGCATTTAACTGTCTTAAAAAGTTGTTTACAGATTTGACTGTGTTTTCTAAAATTATCTGTTTTAAAATAAGATTTTTTAAGGCAATGCATTTTTAATTAGAATTTTTAAGATGCATTTAGTTTACGTGATGCATTTAAGTTTTCGTAAATGTCTTTCTTGATTTTAAATCTGGGGTGCCTACTACTATATTTCGACGAAAATTAAAATCTTCACCGAAGCCGTTTTTGAAAATATCGCAGTCAAACGTCAAAAAATTTAAGCGAGATATCAAAAAATTACTCATGACCAGGGACAGGACCTTAATTCACTAAAAACCTAAGTTTTAGGCGCCTTAAATATGCATTAAAAACTCTTAAAATATGCACTAAAAACTATACAAATAGGCACTTAAAATTATAAAAATTAATGTTAAAATAGTGCATTTTTACTTTTATGAAAAAATCTCCACAATATCAACAAATTTTGTATCGATTTTTAATTTTTTATCTAATGATTTTCTACTTTGTTAGCTTATTGACGAAAATGAATCATTTTGGTCGGACAAGTATTTCAATTCCAAAATTGACCTCGAAAAAATTAACAATGTCCAAAAAGTTCATAAAAATTCGAAAAATAAGCTACAACTGAAACTTAAAATATGACCAAAAATATGCATTTATAGTGAAATAATAGCCGAATATGCAAAAATATGCACTAACGAAACGTTGCCATTTATAGCGATGCCATTGATTTGCAAACATATTTGGTTTATGCTCTAACTGAAAAAACATGCATTTCCATGAAAATCCTCTCTTTGCTAATAACCAAAATTATTCCTTGCAAAAAATTAAAAAAAAAGTTATTCACATTTTTTTTCAATTTCAATGCATCACGTAAACTAAATGCATCTTAAAAATTCTAATTGAAATGCATTGTCTTATTTTACAACTGATAATTTTAGAAACACAGTTAAATCTGTAAACAACTTTTTAAAACAGTTAAATGCGATACTTACTTTTATTAATGAAGATCATTGAAAAAATTTCTACAATAATACAAAATTTTAAAATACTACACAGAAAAAAAAAATTCATTCCTGGAATAAATTTTTTCATAAACTGTATGAATTGAACATGACTTTTTTTCCCAAACCATGTTCATACGGTGTATGAATTTTTTTATAAATATTATGAACAAATTCATGGGGATTTTTATTAAATTTTTTTGCAAATTTGTACACAAAATCAATTCTATGATGAATACAATAAAAATTAAGAAAAAACAAATAGATTTTTATCGCAAAAAAATGCATTTTTATTTATGTATATTAAATTCATTGGTCTAAATTTAATAAAATAATTCAAAATACATGCAAAATTTGTGTGATCGCCGTGCATATTATTGTGGGTAAGCTTCATCTCTTAGCACTAGTAAAATTATCCAACTCATTCTTCAAGATAAAATTGCTGTAAATAAAATAAGAAGAAATACATTTTTTACTTCAAAATGTTTATGGACTCCATACTTTTCACACATACCTTTATTTTTCTTATTTGTTATATATCCTCCATGGTACGCGAATATAAAATCCCACTTCTAAAGCATTTTTTTTAAAGAAAATTAATTGTTTGACATTTATTTTCTATTTTTTAACTAAATAGTGTTTTGATTTTTTTTTAAATTGAAACAAAATAAAAAGATTTATAAAAAGTATAAATAAATTCATACATAGTATGAACTGAAATTAAAGAAAACAATTCATACTATTTATGCACAGAATTTTTTCTGTGTAAATAAAATAAATTTTTTTGAACTTTTTATATGAAAAATTTAGTAAGATATTTTTCATAAAATCGTTAAAAATAGCACGAATGCTTGTCCCAAAGTATTTGTTAGCTATATTTAATGAAAAAACTTCAATCTTTTCAAAAATGTTGGTTTTTTAAAAATCGAAGATGTAGTAAGTTCTGAAAAATGCATTTCAAAATTGCATTTGTCTTAAAACTGCATTTCTAGACACAATTTTTCCTTTAAAAAATATTAGTTATAAAGAAGACGAGTATACCTTTAGAATGCGTTGAACAGAATTGAAATCCGATATATACTTTAAGAAATATAGCTCTTCAAAGTTGACCACATTTTGCATTTTTCTCATTTTTTGAAAAATTTTAAACGCTAATAAAATCGCGAGTTTTTAATTTTTTTTAAAACTCTAAATGCAAATATCCAAATTGCTCCATGGAGTATCCGTGTGCATAATATAAAGTTAATCGGAAAACCTAAGTCCAGATTTATTGCGTTTTCTATTGATTTCTCGTGTTTTCAATGATATACATATATAAAGGCCGAATACATTTTTGGTTTTAAGAAAACGAAAACAATAATTCCAATTTTCTTTTTTGTTAGTCGTTAGCTTATATAGTCAAACTGAGGTGGCGTCCTGCAACTTTTTTAAAATTAGACACCAGCCTAAAAACATTATCATGTTAAAAATTTACTTTTTAATAAAACTCTAATATACTAATTGTTACGAAAAGTTCTTTTTTGTTTCGATACATTTTATCAAAAGGTATTATATTTGTACTTTATAACAAAAAATACTATTTTGTTCCTTGTTTTTTGTAAAAAAGTACTTCTTTAAAAAACATCACCATTTTGGAAATTTTTTTAATAACAAGATCTCTCTTGGTACATTTATGAATACAAGTTATTTTGGTACTTTTATTAAAAGTACTATTTTTCTGCTTTTATTATTTTGGTACTTTATATCCAAAAAGTACTATTTTGGATCTTTATTTAAAAACATGTGCTTCTTTTAACAAAAATCGTTTTGTTGGAACATTTTTTAATAACAGGTACTATCTTGATATATTTATGAACACTAACTATTTTGGTACTTTTTAAAAAGTACGAAAAGAAAAATCTACCTTTTAGGTAAAAATGGTTCTACACTCAAAAAAATACGTTAGTAGATTTACTAATTTTTTTTTGCTAACGCTAGTTAACTAACTTTTAGCAAATTTTTAGTTGAGATTAGCATGTTAGCAAAAAATTCTTGTAAACTTCATTTAGCACATTAGCAATTTTAAACAAACTTTGAACTAATTTCTTTTGCTAAATTTGAAATTGAGTTGACAGCATTTTTACAAGATTTTTTGCTAATATTAGCAAAATATATGGTAATTTTTTTTTTATTTTCAGAAAACTTAAAATGTCGCTATTTCGGAAACTAAGCCAGATAGAGCAAAATGGAAGCCATTTTTGGTTCTCGGGCTCTCCATAGTATCGCCGGTCCTCTTCACATGTGTGGACCCTAATGGGCCCTAACTTTGGATCCAAAAAAGTTAGCATTCCCGAAAATTTTAAAATGCTCATATCTCGGTAAATATTGCCGACACAACAAAAAGTCCAAAAGCATTTTTGTAGCTCTCAACACGTAGAACAAGGCCGCAAAATAGTCAAAAGCTCTCCGAGTATTTTTTTTGAAGTTATCGAGTTTTTTAATTCTCAAGACCCCAGTGGTCCCCTATAATCACGTATCTCAAAAACTAAGCTAGGTAGAGCGAAACGGACACAAATTTTGGATCAAAAACTATGACGATTTTTAAGGAACCCAACTAGGTCTAGGCCCATCGGGGTCTGGACCTATCAGGTCCGAACCCAATGGGGTTCTCAGATGTGTATGAACTAAGTTCAAAAAAAAAAATTTAGTTAACTAATTATTGGCAAAACATTTTTGCTAACTTTAGCAAAAAAATTTATTGTGTTCGATAACTAAAAGTGTTTGATGAAGAAAAGGGTTTTAATGAAAAAATTTTATTGACTAAAATAAATATTTAATGAAAAAAAAATTTATGAAAAAAAAATATTGATGAAATAATAATATTGATGAAAAAAAAAATTTTTTTGATGAAAAAAATATATTGATGAAAAAAAAAAAAATATTGATGAAAAAAAAATATTGATGAAAAAAAATATTGATGAAAAAAAAATATTGATGAAAAAAAAAATATTGATGAAAAAAAAATATTGATGAAAAAAAAAATATTGATGAAAAAAAAATATATTGATGAAAAAAAAATATTGATGAAAAAAAAAAAAATATTGATGAAAAAAAAAATATTGATGCAAAAAAAAAAAAAATATTGATGAAAAAAAAAATTTGATGAAAAAAAAAAATATTGATGAAAAAAAAAATAATGATGAAAAAAAAAATATTGATGAAAAAAAAAAAATATTGATGAAAAAAAAAAAAAATATTGATGAAAAAAAAAAAAATATTGATGAAAAAAAAAATATTGATGAAAAAAAAAAAATATTGATGAAAAAAAAAAAAATTTGATGAAAAAAAAATATTGATGAAAAAAAAAATATTGATGAAAAAAAAAAAATATTGATGAAAAAAAAATATTGATGAAAAAAAAAAATATTGATGAAAAAAAAAAAAAATATTGATGAAAAAAAAAAATATTGATGAAAATAATTATGTTACGTTTTATTCACCAGCTGGTGAATATTTTTGTTATTCACCACGAGGTGAATTATTATCCAAGTTACAAACCCAAGTTAGTAAAATTTTTGGTTTTAAGAAAACGAAAACAATAATTCCAATTTTCTTTTTTGTTAGTCGTTAGCTTATATAGTCAAACTGAGGTGGCGTCCTGCAACTTTTTTAAAATTAGACACCAGCCTAAAAACATTATCATGTTAAAAATTTACTTTTTAATAAAACTCTAATATACTAATTGTTACGAAAAGTTCTTTTTTGTTTCGATACATTTTATCAAAAGGTATTATATTTGTACTTTATAACAAAAAATACTATTTTGTTCCTTGTTTTTTGTAAAAAAGTACTTCTTTAAAAAACATCACCATTTTGGAAATTTTTTTAATAACAAGATCTCTCTTGGTACATTTATGAATACAAGTTATTTTGGTACTTTTATTAAAAGTACTATTTTTCTGCTTTTATTATTTTGGTACTTTATATCCAAAAAGTACTATTTTGGATCTTTATTTAAAAACATGTGCTTCTTTTAACAAAAATCGTTTTGTTGGAACATTTTTTAATAACAGGTACTATCTTGATATATTTATGAACACTAACTATTTTGGTACTTTTTAAAAAGTACGAAAAGAAAAATCTACCTTTTAGGTAAAAATGGTTCTACACTCAAAAAAATACGTTAGTAGATTTACTAATTTTTTTTTGCTAACGCTAGTTAACTAACTTTTAGCAAATTTTTAGTTGAGATTAGCATGTTAGCAAAAAATTCTTGTAAACTTCATTTAGCACATTAGCAATTTTAAACAAACTTTGAACTAATTTCTTTTGCTAAATTTGAAATTGAGTTGACAGCATTTTTACAAGATTTTTTGCTAATATTAGCAAAATATATGGTAATTTTTTTTTTATTTTCAGAAAACTTAAAATGTCGCTATTTCGGAAACTAAGCCAGATAGAGCAAAATGGAAGCCATTTTTGGTTCTCGGGCTCTCCATAGTATCGCCGGTCCTCTTCACATGTGTGGACCCTAATGGGCCCTAACTTTGGATCCAAAAAAGTTAGCATTCCCGAAAATTTTAAAATGCTCATATCTCGGTAAATATTGCCGACACAACAAAAAGTCCAAAAGCATTTTTGTAGCTCTCAACACGTAGAACAAGGCCGCAAAATAGTCAAAAGCTCTCCGAGTATTTTTTTTTGAAGTTATCGAGTTTTTTAATTCTCAAGACCCCAGTGGTCCCCTATAATCACGTATCTCAAAAACTAAGCTAGGTAGAGCGAAACGGACACAAATTTTGGATCAAAAACTATGACGATTTTTAAGGAACCCAACTAGGTCTAGGCCCATCGGGGTCTGGACCTATCAGGTCCGAACCCAATGGGGTTCTCAGATGTGTATGAACTAAGTTCAAAAAAAAAAATTTAGTTAACTAATTATTGGCAAAACATTTTTGCTAACTTTAGCAAAAAAATTGTGGGTTCAAAATCAGCAAATTTTCTTGTATGTTTACAAGCTTTTTTGCTAACATTACAGTTTTTTTTTTTTTTGAGTGTAGAAACTTGAAACTTCGAATGTTGTGTCATCCAGAAAAAAATACATTCTAAAAAGATTACTACTACTATTTATGAAGTTTCGATTCTATGACGGTAAAAAAGTGTATATTGGTACTTTTTTTGATCTGCTGAATAAATTGTCATAAAAACCTTTATTTTTTTCAAAAAAAATACTTTTAAGAATTTCTGATTCTAAGGGTGTAAAAAGAAGTTAACAACTTTACCTTGAAACGTTGAAACAAGCCGCAAGGCTTTGCGGGGTTAGCATTAAGCATAATGTACATTAAATTATTTAAATAAAAACTGAAATTTAAAAAAAAAAAAAAAAAAAAATTTTTGGATTTCCTAAAATAATGGTCTTTAAAACTTTTTTTTTGAATCTAAGGTACTCAAAAAAAAACAATTAAAAAGGAATGCTTTTGAAATTATTTGATTCTAAAGGGCCAGAAAAGAGGTTCAAATGAAAATTTTGTACTGTTTTTATTTCAAAATTTCAAAATTTGACATGAAGGATCACAATTCTCATCCAAGAGAAGGGAATATAGGGAAATTAAAATTTTTTAGTATAAATGGAATAAGCAATGGGTAATAGTAGGGAAAATGGTACTTTTTATATCAATTGAAATAAAAACTCAAGATTTTTTTTTTTTATTTTTCTAACGCCTGGACGGATTAAATTTTATATGGAACTAACAAGGAAGGTCTTTCCGAGGGCACCCGCCGATTGTCCTGAAACTTGTATATGGTAATGAGGAGAGAAAAATAAAAGTTATCTTTTTTCTATGCTACCCAATCTCAAATTTAACAAGTGAGAGTATTACATTCGGCTGGGCCGAATCTTTTATACCCTCCAAAATGTAAAAAAAAAAATCCAGGGGCGTCTTTTTTTTTTGGGGGGGGTTGGTGGGAGACGTTAGGGGGCACCTTAGAAAAAGTACAAAAAACCCTGCAAAAAATGCGTTTTTTCTTGGGTTGGTTTAGTTCTCCAAGGGGGAACTTTTTTCCCCTTGGTCCGATTTTACCCATTTCCGAACTTAACCTGCCTAGGAATATAAGACATATTCGTGCCAAACTTCGGAAGTCTAGCTCTTTTATTTTGGACTGTATCGTGTCTTCTACAGACGGACAGACGGACAGACGGACGGACGGACGGACGGACGGACGGACGGACGGACGGACATCGCTAGAATGTCTTAGAATCGATCACTGATCAATAAAATATATACTTTATGGGGTCCTAGATCGATATTTCGATGCGTTACACACGGAATGACAAAGTGAGTATACCCCCATACTGTGGTTGGAGGGTATAAAAAAGGGTTGCCACCTTTTGAAAAAATTAGGTCTTTCGGGAAAATCTGAATAAAATTCGAAAAAACGCAAAAATACGGGTCAGCTTAATTTTAATAGAGATTATTATATGTGATTTTTGCGGTCCTATGTATGTACCTCTCCATATAAACTACCCCTTCGATTTTACATTTTCGAAAATAAGAGCTTAACGAAGTCGAATTTGGAAACGACCGATACACCATTGGATAGGCCTTTAAAAACCTTTCGATCTGTATAAAATGTTCATATATTTTCTTCTGAAAAATGTGAAAAATCTTCAAAAAACGAAAAAATCTCTTAGCAATTCTTTGGACAAACTAATACCCTATCTCCATTTTCTAAGGGGGCTCCCACACAAAACGACATTTTTTAAAATTTGCTCAAACCGCTCTAACTGACCTAATAGTGCCCTTAGAGCAACAAAATGTATGACCGACCCACAATATTTTTTTAGTCCTAACATTTTTTCTGAAAAACCTACCCTCTATCTCTAATTGTTAAGGCGGTCCCCATACAATTTTTTTTATTTTTTGTAAATTTGTTTTATTTAATCAGCTTCTACCGGTCCAATGGGGCGTCCGAGAGGGGTCATTAGTGACCCCCATTTATTTTTACTCTACAACATTTTTTTAAAATATACATACGCCCTATCACCACTCCCTAAGTAGGAGGTAGGGTATTAGTTTGTTCCAAAGAAATATTAAGATGAAAAAATTAATGGGGGTCGGTCTTATAAAGGACACCTCTATGACGCACCATTCGAGAAATGAAATGATTTTACGATTGGAAAATTACAATAACATTTTTTCAAAAAATTTTAAAAAATAGTAATAATCGTTATCCCACGATCCTCCTAGGCAAAAATTTGTAGAATCGATTGAAGTTTTACACAAAAAAATTTCAAAAACATCGAAGGGTACAAACATTTTTAAAAATGAGATTTAAATTTTAAAACTTGAAAATCGCATACTAGAGCGCTTTTAAGAATTTTTTGGAATTTTTTTTTAAAGTACATAAAAAAAACAAAAATTTTGAAAAAAAAAAATTGAAATTTGGACCATTATTAAAGAAGTTATGAGTAAAACAAGTTTGAGTAAAGGAACAAACTACCAATTTTTAAAAATTCGATATCTTTGAAAGGGTCATCAAAAAAAATTTTAAAATTTACCACGAAGGAGTTTTCGAAGGGTACTTAAAACTGTAAACAAATTGGGAAAATCTAAAAAAAAAAATTTTCAAAGTGTCCGATTTGACATGAAATGCCCCATATATTATTGATCAGTTATCGATTCTAAGACATTCTGGTGATGTCTATCTGTCTGTCTGCCTGTGGAAATGGCGATCACAGCTAAAGTATTCAACATATATGACTGACAATGAGTCTTAGCACATTTACTTGTTGTTGTCCTAAGTAGTTTGGTATTGCATTGGAGCGAAATCGGTTCAGCGGTTCAAAAGTTATAAACGAAAATGTAAGAACATCTCGAAAATTTTGGAACATTCAACATAACCTTCAAATACAAAATGCTTTAAATTGGCTGCTGGTTGGCATATGTGAACAGAATTGGAAACACTGTATTATTTTTTAAACCACAAACGTAATTTTACCAAAAAAAATTGTGGAATTTTTTTTCACCAAAAAATTTTTTCCGCTCATTTTTTTTTTTCTTTATTTTCAATAGATTTTTTTGCAAATTATCGATTTTTACATTGAGAAGGGTATCAATACATTCGGCAAGGCCGAATTAAATTTTTAATTGTTTTTTTTTTTTTTTTATTTCTTGATCGCAGGAAAAATCGCTATTTTTAAAAAATTCGAGTAGCGATATTTCGAAACCCTTTCGACCTATTTTAAAATTCGTGTTCAGCGCATCAAAATAATAAATATGATGTGTCGCAAGACATATCGTGAACCTATATTCAAAATATGCCAACTCAAATTTGACGGAAATGAGTTTCCGATGGCAAATAGCTCCCCTATGTAATACCTATCTGCCATAAAAATTTCAGAGCAAAAAAATAATTTGTTGTCGTTTTACATCCATTTTTGTTATTCTGCTAACTCAAAGTACATATTTTTTTGGTGGAAATAAATGCCAACTCCCATTGTAAATTTCCAAAAATTTTTAAAAAAATTTTTTTAAAAAAATTAGACCACATATCTTATTGCATTTGCCATGCTAAACGCGAATCTTGTAAAGATTTTGATATCTAATGACTGGTTCTCGAGATATTGCCATTTTGAAAATATCGGTAAATAGTGTTTGCAAAAAAAAAATTGCTTATATTTATGTAACTTTCAAACTATTTATCAGATTGAAACATAATGAATGGGGCAAATAAAGTCAATGATATAAGCTTTCAAAATAGCTAGTTTGGAGTGACCCTATTAGAATACAGCGTGAGATACAGAGTGCCAAAGTTGACCACCCTGAGATTAAAAGGCTTTCGGAGCTAGTAACTTTTAAAAATATTCAAAGATTTTTAATTTTTTGTTCAGTTTTTGCAATTACCGTACTAAGGATAACAAAAACAAAAAAAAATTAAAAATTTTTCAAAAAAAAATTTATTTTTATTTTCCGACAAAATATGCCAACTCTAAAAAAATATTTGTTTTTTGATATAGTAATAAATGTCATCTCTGAAAAATACGCGAACAAGTGCAAAATATGGAAATTTTTGCATAGGTAAAAATTGTTTAGAATATTTAAACCATCTTGTGGAAGGTACATTGTTTATTTTTGCAATAATATGCGAAATAACTAGTTTTTTAGCTCTCCTGAACAGTAAGCTTTTTCGAGTTGGCATTTATTGAATATAGTTCGACGATATATTTTGTATAACCTCCAACCACAGTAGTGGGGTATACTCACTTTGTCATTCCGTTTGTAATGCATAAGAATATCGGTCGGGGACTCCATAAAGTATATATATTATTGATCTATGATCGATTCTAAGTCATTCTATGAATGTTCGTCCGTCCGTACGAGTGTATAAAACACGATACAGTTCAAAACAAAAGAGCTAGAGCCTGGTAATAGGCCAGCTAGGTTTGGAAATGGGCTACATCGGATCAGGGGCAAAAAATCCCCCCTTAAAGAACTAAACAAACTTCTAAAAACCCCATTTTATACATATTTTTTTGCATTTTCGTTAAACAACCACATTTTTTAATTGAGGCAAAAGAACGAAAAACGAAATTCGTTCGTACCACACTCAAAAAATTATGACGATAGATTCCACTACAAAAGACAGTTAAACAACTACATTTTTTGTTGTTTAAGCGTCCACTACATTTTACGGTAAAATCAACCAACATTTTTTGTAGTTTTTAACTATTGATTAACAACTACAAAACACGGTAAAAACAGCTTCAAATTACAGTTACTTTTACTGTAACTCAAATTGTCGGAAGTATTTTTTAAACAAAAAAAAAACTTCTAAACGTCAAATTTGTTACAATTGTTTGGTAATAATTCATCTGACACTTCCAACTCGTTCAACATATCCATTTTTTTATAGACTAAAAACGACTACATATTACAACTATTACTGCAATGTAGTAATTTTTTTTGTATTTATTTTTTTAAACGACTACAAAAAATAGTTGTTTGTGATTTTTCATACAAAGACAACTGAAATTGTAGTTGAAAACAACAACTACTACTTACTACACAAATGCCCGTCATGTTGTAACTGCTATAATTTTCTAAGTGTAACATAACTGTTGTTGCATTAAAAAGATTATTTGAAATCGCAACTGAAAATTTCGGTTAAAGCATCCGATACACTGTAAATGCCCTAAATTTGATTGGCACATTGAATCTGCTTTCTCTGTGTATAACTAAAATCGTAAGATGATGCCACTTCTTCATCTTAAAAAAAAAAAAATATATTTCTTAAAGTAATTATTTTTATCTTACGCAAAAATAAGAAGAAAAAAGATAGAAAACAAAAACTTTTCAGGTGTGGGCGTTTTTATAGAAAGTGTTATAGAACAAACAATGGGAAATTAAATACAACCATATGTATGTAGCTGTCAACAGCTTTTAATTACATACTGTTATATGAACATTATATAAACGTGCATGGCTGTGTGTATGTGTGTGTGTGCCTGCAGCAACAACTAAACTAACAATGTTGCATGTTAACAACGATATAAAAATTAAACATACATGCGTGTGGGACATTCCATAAAAACTGAAAAATAAAAGAATCATTAATAAAAAATCAAATAAAAAATGTTAGATTTTTTAAATTTTTAAAACTCCAAAGAATTCCGTGTAAAGTAGAAAAATTCATTAAAATAAAAAAAGACAGAAAAATTCTAGATGATGTATTCAGAAAAATACTTGAAAGTAGGAAAATTCCGAAATTATTTTTAAAATTTTGAAATGTTTGAAAAACTAAAAAAAAACTGTAAAATGTTAAGTAAAATTAAATTATAATAGTATAAAAAATTTCAGGAAAAATAAAAAAAAAATATATTTTTCAGAAAATAAATAAAATTCATCTAGCTCGAGGCCAACCTGACCTCATAAATCGGAAAGATCGAATAATAACAACTTTATGATTTTATATAGTTAATGCAAAATGTCGTGGATCAAAATATGTGTAAACTAATGTTATTCAGGAAAATGCTTGAGAATTTAAAAAAATCATAATTCCAGAGAAACATTTGCCAAAAAATTCCTCATATGCCCGCAATGCATGAATGCATGTAATACAAAATAACACCTTACTCCTTGAACAACAACAACCACTACAACCTTTTAACACTTTTCTTCTATATCCTCATCATCATCGCCATCATCCCTCTATACCGCTTTAAAATCCTTACTCATACAATTATTCCCTATTTGAAATGTTTAAAGTTCTTTTGCTTGTGGCATTTAACTCATAGCAATAATGGTTAGCATTTTACAAATTTTGTTGCTTAACTAATACAAACATATGTATTTAACACACATGCACTTAAACATACACTAACTCACCAACACACTGCTAAGAAGTTTTGTAAACCGAGTTTAGTGCTTAAATTATCAACAACAACAACAACGGGTGTTTAAAAATAAACGCACACAAACACACATTCAAAGTTTAGGGTGTGTGTGATTGCTTGGCATTGAATTTCTCATATACCATACAATTTCTTCTAACACCATTACACAAAAGTGTTCCAGAAAACAGTGCACCACACAGAGCCGAGTGTAGTATAACACTTGTGTGGAGCTCACTAATAATAATTCTCAAAACATGATTGTCTTAATGGGATAAACAGCATGATTACAAAACGACGTTTTGTAACCATTTACCAAGTTTCAAAAACACAAACATACAAAACTATACAGACCAGGGGCGTATCCAGGATTTTATTTCGGTGGGGGCCCAACATTTTTTTCATTTTTTTTGCAAAAAATTTACATAACAGCACATGTTTTAGAATTGTTCTCGATCTTTTCCTTGAACTGAATGTAACACAATGAGATTCTTCATTTTTGTGTAAGTTTAAAACTGTTGGGGGGAAAAAAATTTAAATTTTTTATATTTTAAAATTTTTTGAAAGATTTAAGCCTTTTTTTTTTCAGATGCTGATACAAGATTCAGAATCTGAAATATTTTATAAAGAAAAGTCTAAGATTCTATGACAATTTCCAGCTAAGACAGTTTTTGCTATAGAAATAGTCAAAGACCCTAAATCATATTTCCAATGGAAAACGTTTCTCAGAAAAAGTCACTTTAGAAAATTATTCTATAAACATATTCATTAAATACTTTTCCAAAAGAAAAGACATAGATATTTCAAGTTTTTCTCAGATTCTGAAAAATTCTACACAAAAAGTTTTAGATTCTGAGAAATCTTCGCTTTTTCTATAAGAAAAATGATTTACATTCTGAGACCTTTTTAAAAAGAAAACAGTATAAAAAGTCTTAGATTCTAAAATATTTTTTCTAAAGAAAAACTCTCGGGTTCTGAGAAAATTTTCCTATAGAAAAAGTCTAAGATTCTTAGACATTTTTTCTATAGAAAAAGTTTCTAATTCTGAGACATTTTTCCTATAGAAAGTCTAAGATTCTTACAGAAAAAGTGTCAGATTCTTCGGCATGTTTCTTACAGAAAAAGTCTCAGATTCTTCGACATTTTTCCTATAGAAAATGTCTCAGATTCTCAGACATTTTTTTAACTCAATCGAAACTTTCGCTCGAAAATAAGCTCTTGATATACAAATGCATACTAAAACCAATTTGGACTTACGGTATCCAATTGTGGGGTACTGCAGCAAATTCCAATCTGGAAATTTTACAGCAATTTCAATCGAAAATCCTTAGACAACTAACAACAGCTCCTTGGTACATATCAAATAACCAGCTTCACAGAGAACTTAAAACTCCGACAGTAATCGAAGAAATAAAAAACCAATTGATGTCCTATCAATCAAGAGTTCAAAACCACCCAAATCCTTTAGCGTCAACTTTAATGGCAAACGCAACTACTTTTGTCCGACTCAGAAGAAGAGCTCCCCAGGACCTACTTAGATGAACCCCTTAAAATGGCCCAGAGTATACTAAGGAGTTATTTTTATATATATTTTAGTTTTTTAGTTTTAAGTTATCTGTGGGATGATCACTGGATCATCTCCACTTCATAGTCAAATAATTTTAAGTCACGTGTAATGATTAATATCAATTTATGATAGATTGCATTAATAAATGAATTAAAAAAAAAAAAAAAAATTTTTTTAACGAAAAATTTCTTAGATTCTGAGAAATTTATTTTCTTTCTTTCCTATCGAAAAAGTCTCAGATTCTGAGACATTTTGACTATAGGAAATTGTCAGATTCTGAAACATTTTTCATATATAAAAAGCCTCAGATTCTGAGACATTTTTTCTAAAGAAAAAGTATCTGATTTTGAAATATTTTTGCCATAGCAAAATACTCAGATTCAGAGACATTATTCTTATAGAAAAAGAGATTTTTACAATAAAAATACTCTCAGATTTTGAGCATTTTTTCTATACAAAAAGTCTCAGCTTGTGGCTCTGAGACATTTTTCCTATATACAAAATCTACGATATTGAGATAATTTCCCTTTAGAAAAATTCGTTGTTTCTGAAACATTTTTCGTGACATTTGAGACATTTTCCTAGATTGTAAGAAAAATTCTCAGATTCAGAGACATTATTCCTATAGAAAGTTCTCAGATTCTAAAACATTTTTCATATAGAAAAGCTTCAGATTCTAAGAATTTTTTTTATAGAAAAAATCTTAGATTTTGAGACATTTTTCAGATTCAGAGACATTATTCCTATAGAAAGTTCTCAGATTCCGAAACATTTTTCATATAGAAAAGCCTTAGATTCTGAAACATTTTTCATATAGAAAAGCCTCAGATTCTTACAATTTTTTATAGAAAAAGTCAGATTCTGAGACATTTTTCCCTATAAAAAAAAGTCTAAGGCTAATATTTTAAGGCATTATTTCTATAAAAAAACTCTTAGATTCTGAGAAATTTTTTTCTAATAAATAGTCTCGTCTGAGGAATTTTTCTAAAAGACAAAGTCGCATTTTAAGATTTGACTACATTTTACTTACAATTAGGTCCATTTTTTTGTGTACATAAAAATTCAGGTTCTAAGATATTTTTTTATTAGAATCTTACGTTGAAAAATTTCAAATTCTAAGAAAAAACTTTAAGATTTTGAGATTTTTTTAACAGAAAAATTTTCAGGTTCAGTTTTTAGATTCTTTAATGTTTTTCTATTTTTTTAAAGAAGATTTTTAATATTGTACTTGTTATTTGATACCAAATCCTGAAATTTGTGAAATCATTTCGGGGGGGGCCCGGGCCCCCGGGCCCCCCCCCCTGTATACGCCACTGATACAGACACATATATAACGAAACTTATATAAACGTATGCTTTTATTTTTTGCAAAAAAAAGATTAAAAAAACACATCCAACTAGTTATTATATACATATATACAGTGAAATGCATTGGAGATAATGGACTTTGTTTACTTGGTTTTTGGCCACTAAACAACAACATGGCAAAAAAATAACATACATTAAAGTTAAGCAAGTAAAATATAAAAGTTGGGCTAAACCGAATCTTAAATATCTTTAAGTTTCAAAACAAAATAAAAAAAAAAATTAAAACAGGATATGGTTTATTCCAATTGATATTTATTTAACTAATGCGTCTTGCAAGAAAATTACTAATTTAGAAGCTTCAATGCCACAAACCAAAAATAAAATGAAGTCAAGAATTATTTGATGTAAATCAATTTTATAATTTGAAGGCCCCATGTTCGGCCCCAAATTAAAGACTCGTCTCACTATTTGATTCAAACATTTGGGCCTTTTTCGATTCGCCCTACGTTGGGCGCCAAATGAAGGACTAGTTTTTTTCGTTTTCTTTTTTGTAACAAAATTTTCAAATCAATGAAGATCATCGAACACTGAAGTAATATTACAAAATATTTTGAGAAAATAAATATTTAAATATTAGAAATGAAAATTATGAATTTCAATATAAATTTAGCTTTTTCCCTGCTAGATTTAGCTTTTTTTTAATTTTTCGCGGGAAAATTTTGCATTTAGCTTTAAGCGGATTTTTTTAGCTTTTTTGAAATTTTTTTGGCTTTTTTTTAGCTTTTTTTTTAGACTTTTTTTTAACTTTTTCTCATTAAATATCAATGTAAAAAGAGAAGAGACATTAATCTTTGCTTGAACAATTTCTAGCTGTGTTCATTGGGCACAGAAGAATTGACACACTAACTTGTTTTTTTTGTACATTTGTTAAACAAATGATACATTTTTATGTCAGAAAAAAATTTTGGTGAAAACAAAATTTTTGATGTAAAAATTTTTTTGATAAAAAAAAATTTGAGGAAAAAAAATATGAAATAAGAAGTTTTTCTTAAAAAAATTTTTTTACAAAAAAGCAATTTTTGATGAAAAAAAAAAAAATATTGATGAAAAAAAAAGTTGATGAAAACAAAAAATTTATGAAACAAAATTCTTATTTTCTTTTTTGTTAGTCGTTAACTCATATAGTCAAGTAAGGTGGCGTCCTGCATCATTTTTAAAATGAGACACCAGCCTAAAGACATTATCATGCTAAAAATATAAAATATATAACATATTTTGATGCAAGCTGGAGCACCTTATTATTCGCCCAAAGGTGGGCGCCAACTAGTGTTGCCAGATACTAGAAGTTAAATAACTGGGCAATGCAAAATATTCAGCTGGATTTGGAAAAAGTAACTGGATTTTTTTTAATAACTAAAAACAAATCAACTAGTTTTAAAACGTGATATCTTTTTATTTTGGATTTCTTTTCGAATACAACATTTATCAAATTGCCGACTCTATTGCCCACGGGAGAATGTACCCTTTCTTAAGGTGGTATGATACTTGCTAGTTTTTGTATTGGATTTTTTTAGGACTGATCGACTGAAACAATAAATGCGAGAAAGAACAAGAAATGCAATAAAAGGCAATAAAAGAAAAACAAAAAAAAAAAAACAATATTGCCAACTTTTATTTTCAAAATAACTCGCCCCAGCTAAAAAACGCCCAAAACAAATTTTATTCTGGAAATGTCAATTTTAAGTTGAAAATTTTTATATTTTTTTTGACAGTCACTGCAAAATTATCGATAACACACGTATATTTTTTGACGTTTTAAGTTTTTTTCATGATATTGTCATACTCTTTACACTTGGTCAGTTTTCCTATAAAAAAATATTTTTCCACTGTTCTCCAAAATATAAAAAATACAAAAACTAGCAAGCATCATAACACCTTTAAGCATTTCCTTTATTTTTTTTGAGCATCTCGAAATTCTAATGTTGAGCTCGTCAAGTGTCTAAGGATTGTTATCGTAGATTTTTCCTTTCAAATAATCCCGCAAAAATAAATCTGGAGTGGTTAAATTTGGAAATCTGAAAATTTTCAGATTTTTTTGATAACCCATTTACTTTATCTTCTTTTACTCATAACTTCTTCAAAAATGGTTCAAATTCCAATTTTTTGCTGAAATTTGAAAATAGTTATAACTAGGGATGTGATTTCCATCGACCAATTATCTTTCCGAAACAACAAATTTGCGTATTTTGCATATTTTTTCATATTCTGGTGAAAATGCATATTTTTGCATATTTTGGTTTTAAATGCATAATTTGGGCATATTTCAAACTTTTAAGTGCATAGTTTTGCATATTTTAGCTTAAATCAGCAAAAACACAAATTAAAATTTATTTGTTTCAAATTTTATTTTAAAAATACGAAATTTTATTTTTAATTTTTTGATAGATTTTCTTAGTTTCTAAATAAATTTTACTTACATAAAATTGCAAATGTTATTATTTAAATCCGGCGTTATTTTTTGCTTTTAAAAAGATTTTTGTATGAAAAAAATAGTTTTATTGCACACATATTATTTTTTGGGGCATATTTTTAGTGCAGATTTTGAATTTTTTGGCGAAAATTTTAAGCGCATATTTTCGATTTTTAAGTGCATGAAAATCTCATCCCTAGTTATAACCCTAGTATGCACTCTTTGATTTTTTTTAAATTTTTTTGGGAAAAACTTCTATCGATTCTTCAAATTTTTAAACCAGAAGAATCGTGGGATAACGATTATTTCTATTTGTTAAATTTTTTTTTGATTTGTAATTCTCCAATTTTAAAATCATTTTTACTGATTCAATAGTGCATCGTAAGGGGGGCAATTGACCTCCATTAAATTTTACGCCTAAACTTTTCTAAGGAGGCTCCAATACCAAATGACGTTTTTTTTTTTAATTTGCTACAACCGCTCTAACTGCCCTAAGAGTTCCCCTAGAGCAGTCAAATATATGACAGTTGAAGCAAATTTTATAAAAAAAAAATTCGGGTTCGGTCTTGCATTTTATCCTTCTAGAAGGTACCATGGAAGCGGTAGGAGCTTATTTAATAAAAAAAAATCCGAAAATTAAAAATAGGAAAGTTTTTTGATAAAATTTAATTTCTTTCAATTAAAATTTGTTGTACAAATTTTTTTACGTTCAAAACTTACAGTCACCAAAAACTATTTTTAATGTTTTGATCAAATGTTTTGGACAAATATTTTGGACATTTATGGATTAAGCCATGTCGAATTTGACTTTTTTACCTGTTTCTTTTAAAAGAATTTGATTTAAAATTTAAAAGTAGTGCCCTGTCATAAAAAAGGTTGGGAAACATCCTTTTAAAAGGAAGAATATGCGTAAACGTTATTTTCTTGGTCGAGTATTTATGTTGCAAAAAAAACTTCATACATTTTATGAGTTTGTATTTATATAAAGATGTATTTAAGTACACTGTTTTTTATGGTTAACAACACTCAAAATAAAACGTCTCTAAATTTAGTAAAAAAATTCAGATGAAAATAAAAGTCTGCTGGTATCCTGATATTTTATCACACTTACAAATAAGCAGGCAAATATGCTCAGACTGCTACTTTCGTCTAAAAAATCGGTAGTGAGTCATTTGAGCGGCCTTTTTTGTGTAGCAAAAAAGTTTTTTTCTGATGTTAAAATTTTTTATTTTACTAAGTCTTATGTGCAACAAATTTGAGTCCAATCGGATTAAATTGGAGCCCGGCGATCAAACTATGATCAAGGTAGATCATAATATGATCGCTACAATCTTATTATTATATAGTTATCAATCATACTATGTTTCCCCTCTATTATGATTGTCGAAATCATGTTTCTTCTCTGCGTGTGTTGATAGAATTATTTTTTTTTTGAGTGAAGTGTACTTGCAGTCATGCATTCGCTGTGATTTTACTCATACTGCTTTGTGCTTGTATGATACTTAAATAAATGTACATTTCAACAACCCCATCATCGTCATCATCTACATCATCGCCAGCATACACATCATCTTGGAAAAATTTTGTGATGGTCTTCTTGTCTTGTAGCCTGCTGTTTGTTTTGTTGCATAAAGATAACTATATACCGAGTAAAAATGATTTTATGCAGTTTTATGTATATTAATTTAAACAATCGGAATAAATATTAAATACTTGCAGACAGAGAATAAACATGTTTGTGGGACTCATAAGTTAATAGCAAAATAGACCATATCAATCATAATATGGTTGTTGCAATCATATTGTGGTTCTAAAATATAACTTTACAGTAACAGTTTTACCACAAAAATATTATAGTTGTTACAAAAAAATATTACACAAATATCAGTTATAAAATTATGCTCTTAAGTTATGATTGCCGTTTTTACATCCATACATTAACGACATCATCGTATCCTAAAATATTTCCGTAATGAAAATTAAATCACATACAGACAAAACCCAGACTAGACTAGCAATAACACTACCATCAAGCGTGATTGCTAGTCTAGACTGGGTGTTAGTAGTCTAGATTAGCAATAACGCTAACATCAATCGTAATTGGTAATCTAGACTGGGTGTAATCTGTGCGTGATTCCATTTTCATTATGGTCATATTTAAAGATACGGGCATGTCGTTCGTTGGACTTTATTCTGAATATTTTTATATTGTTCGTTTGAATAAGTTGTATAATCTCGAATTTTTTTACTCCGGTCACAACAGCATTTGTTGTAAAAATGATTGTATGTGTATAAATTTATATAATACCATATACAATAGATTACATTTTGTATTTCATGTTTTAAGTAAAACATGTGAATGCATGTTTGTATGGTTGCACATAACACACACACACACACACTCACACTCTCATACACATAAACATTTTTAATGTTTTAGTTTCATAAAACTCAATATGGCACAAAGATAAATGAGAGAAATGGGCTTACAGTTGTTAAAATGTCATCAAAAAGAACAGAGTTGTTAATAGGATCATGATTTAAGGATAACTAAAACACACACAAACACACACAAATTATAAATAAAAATTAAGGCATACAAAATTCTGTTGGAACATTTTGCTTGCAACATTTTGATATGAGAGACAATGATTTTTTAAGGGAATTAAATTTTTTTTGTTTGTTGTTTGGGTGGATGGTAAAGGTCATAAATTTTAGTCAGATTTTGGAAATATATTACAAATAGAATTATTTTATTTTGTAGAGATTGGTGACGTTTTTTCTTTTAGGGGGCATATGAAAATTATGATTTAAAAAATTAAAGCATTAGATTTTGAATTTAAAATTGAAAAATTAACTAAATTGGAGAAACAATGGTGATGATTGGTTTCTATATGAAAAATTTCTCAGAATCTGAGAATTTTTGTACACGAAAAATGTTTCAGAATCTGAAAAATTTTTTCTATACGAATAATGTCGCAGAGTTTTTCTATAAAAAAATTGTCTCACACTCTGAGAATTTTTTGTACAAAATATGTCTCATAATCTGAAAATTTTCTATACGAAAAATGTCTCAGAATCTGAGAATTTTCTATACGAAAAATGTCAGAATCTGAGAATTTTTCTATACGAAAAATGTCAGAATCTGAGTATTTTTGTATAAGAAAAATGTCTCAGAATCTGAGAATTTTTCTATACGAAAAAATCTGAGAATTTTTCTATATGAAAAATGTACCAGAATCTGGGAATTTTTCTATACGAAAAATGTCTCAGAATCTAATAATTTTTCTATACGAAAAATGTCTCAGAATCTGAGATTTTTCTAAATGAAAATATCTCAGAAACCGAGAATTTTTCTATACGAAAAATATCTCAGAATCTGAGAATTTTTCTATACCAAATATGTCTCAGAATCTATAACACAAATGTCTCTAAATCTGAGAATTTTTCAATACGAAAAATGTCCCAAGATTTGAGATGTTTTCTGTAACAAAAATGTCTCAGAACCTGAGAATTCTTCTTTACCAAAAATGTATCAGAATCCGAGAATTTTTCGACACCAAAAATGTCTAAGATTCTGAGACTTTTTTTAGAGAAATACTAAGTATCTCAGATTCTGAGACTTTTTCTATCAGAAAAATGTCTCAGAGTCTGAGACTTTTTCTATAAGAAAAATGTCTGAGACTTTTTCTATAAGAAAAATGTCTCAGAACCTGAGACATTTTCTATAAGAAAAATGTCTCAGAATCTGAGACTTTTTCTATAAGAAAAATGTCAGAATCTGATACTTGAGACATTTTCTATAAGAAAAATGTCTCAGAATCTGAGACATTTTCTATAAGAAAAATGTCTCAGAATCTGAGACTTTTTGTATAAGAAAAATGTCTCAGAATCTGAGACTTTTCTATAAGAAAAATGTCTCAGAATCTGAGACTTTTTCTATGAGAAAAATGTCTCAGAATCTGAGACTTTTTCTATAAGAAAAATGTCTCAGAATCTGAGACTTTTTCTGTAAGAAAAATGTCTCAGAATCTGAGACTTTTTCTATAAGAAAAATGCCTCAGAATCTGAGACTTTTTCTATAAGAAAAATGTCTCAGAATCTGAGACTTTTTCTATAAGAAAAATGTCTCAGAATCTGAGACTTTTTCTATAAGAAAAATGTCTCAGAATCTGAGACTTTTTCTATAAGAAAAATGTCTCAGAATCTGAGACTTTTTCTATAAGAAAAATGTCTCAGAATCTGAGACTTTTTCTATAAGAAAAATGTCTCAGAATCTGAGACTTTTTCTATAAGAAAAATGTCTCAGAATCTGAGACTTTTTCTATAAGAAAAATGTCTCAGAATCTGAGACTTTTTCTATAAGAGAAATGTCTCAGAATCTGAGACTTTTTCTATAAGAAAAATGTCTCAGAATCTGAGACTTTTTCTATAAGAAAAATGTCTCAGAATCTGAGACTTTTTCTATAAGAAAAATGTCTCAGAATCTGAGACTTTTTCTATAAGAAAAATGTCTCAGAATCTGAGACTTTTTCTATAAGAAAAATGTCTCAGAATCTGAGACTTTTTCTATAAGAAAAATGTCTCAGAATCTGAGACTTTTTCTATAAGAAAAATGTCTCAGAATCTGAGACTTTTTCTATAAGAAAAATGTCTCAGAATCTGAGACTTTTTCTATAAGAAAAATGTCTCAGAATCTGAGACTTTTTCTATAAGAAAAATGTCTCAGAATCGGAGACTTTTTCTATAAGAAAAATGTCTCAGAATCTGAGACTTTTTCTATAAGAAAAATGTCTCAGAATCTGAGACTTTTTCTATAAGAAAAATGTCTCAGAATCTGAGACTTTTTCTATAAGAAAAATGTCTCAGAATCTGAGACTTTTTCTATAAGAAAAATGTCTCAGAATCTGAGACTTTTTCTATAAGAAAAATGTCTCAGAATCTGAGACTTTTTCTATAAGAAAAATGTCTCAGAATCTGAGACTTTTTCTATAAGAAAAATGTCTCAGAATCTGAGACTTTTTCTATAAGAAAAATGTCTCAGAATCTGAGACTTTTTCTATAAGAAAAATGTCTCAGAATCTGAGACTTTTTCTATAAGAAAAATGTCTCAGAATCTGAGACTTTTTCTATAAGAAAAATGTCTCAGAATCTGAGACTTTTTCTATAAGAAAAATGTCTCAGAATCTGAGACTTTTTCTATAAGAAAAATGTCTCAGAATCTGAGACTTTTTCTATAAGAAAAATGTCTCAGAATCTGAGACTTTTTCTATAAGAAAAATGTCTCAGAATCTGAGACTTTTTCTATAAGAAAAATGTCTCAGAATCTGAGACTTTTTCTATAAGAAAAATGTCTCAAATCTGAGACTTTTTCTATAAGAAAAATGTCTCAGAATCTGAGACTTTTTCTATAAGAAAAATGTCTCAGAATCTGAGACTTTTTCTATAAGAAAAATGTCTCAGAATCTGAGACTTTTTCTATAAGAAAAATGTCTCAGAATCTGAGACTTTTTCTATAAGAAAAATGTCTCAGAATCTGAGACTTTTTCTATAAGAAAAATGTCTCAGAATCTGAGACTTTTTCTATAAGAAAAATATCTCAGAATCTTTTCTATAAGAAAAATGTCTCAGAATCTGAGACTTTTTCTATAAGAAAAATGTCTCAGAATTTGAGACTTTTTCTATAAGAAAAATGTCTCAGAATCTGAAACTTTTTCTATAAGAAAAATGTTTGAGACTTTTTCTATAAGAAAAAGATAATTGATTAAGGTCGTGCAATTGATGATAATTGATTAAGGTCGTGCAAACGAAAACATTTAGGCAATGTAGAAAAATTCCAATTTTCTTTTTCATTTAAAATTTGTTTGAAAGATTCCAATTTTCATCTGAGTCTGAGTTTTTGAGATGTCGATTATATTTGTTTTATATTTAACGGAGTTAAAATATTGCCAAGTTTTTGTATTTCATTGGAAAATGTTTGCAATGATGGCAACTTTTCTAATTGGACTTAAGATATTTACTTATTATATCAATACTTGATTAATTCACATTTGCCAAACTTTAACTCAAAAACAGAATTCGGTAGCTAAAAAACGGGGGAACTTTTAGTTTCTCCCTTCTTATATCCTGAATTTCAGGATATTAGATTAATGATCATTGAAATTTATATTTCTTTTTTTGTAATTTTACAAATTTCAATGTTTTTTTTTTAACAAAAAAAATCTAGTAAATTCATGAGATTTCCTTGTTAGTTTTATTATGCCAAAAAAGTTGTAAATTTATAATTTTATTGGTAAAAAACTTGTAAAATTACAAAAAAGCTCGTCATTTGAACTAGGAATTCTCGTAAAATAGGAGGTAGAAAAACTACCTACTACTAAAATAGGAGTAAAAAAACTAATACAGTTACGAAACCTCCTTGTAAGTTTTATCGAGTCAAAAAAATTGTAAATTTACAATTTTATTGGTAAAAATCTTGCAGAATTACAAAATTATTGCTAAAAAGGTTGTTAAAATTACAGGGAATTCTTGTCAAATAGGAGGTAACAAAAAATAAAAGTTTAAATTTTTTCTTGTTATTATACAAGGTTTTTTTGAGTGTAGCTAAAATATAGACGGAAAACCCGGAACTATAAAGTCTAGTAAATTTTGTTGCTTAGTGTTTTTAAAAATAATTACAAAATCTGTCCTTTGATTTCAATATTTCCATTCAAAAAACTAAATTTTATCAATTTAAAATTAAAACACTCTTTCCACACCTCCACCTCCACCATCATGTAAAATTAGCTTTTATTATATTAACATAAAAGAAAAAAATGGAATTTAAATTTAATATTCAAATTTTCATCTTTTAATACTACCCATTAAGGCCTCTCTAAAAAACAAATCAATTTAACACTTTGTTGTGTAAATTATTTATATTTATTTTACAACATGAAAAGTAAAAAAAAAAAAACGAACTGGCATGGAAAATGGAACAGTACCACGGTGTTAATAACAATGACAATGAACAACGAAAATACTTTACACTCCCCTCGCCCCCCCCCCCTTCTTACCAACCATCTATACTTCCATCTATTTATACAGTTAGAACCCTTTTTTATTTCATGTCCCAGTAAAAATCATTAACATTTTTGCATACTTTTGTGTTACAATTTGGTATCTTTTTATTTTTTACTTTTTACATTTTTTTCTTTTTTTTGAAAATCCCTTAACTCTAATAAATGTAAATTCAAATTTAAAACTAACAAGACAAAGTACATACAGTACAACAACAACAACAGCAGCAACAACATAATTTTCACTACCTTTAACAATTTGAATGACTATGAACATGAAAAAAGCTTAAAAACGACAACATAACAGCGAAGAGTACGAATACAGTGAAAGAAATTATGAATAAAATTTTAAAAGACGATATTTTAGAAATATAGATTAACCTCCTGGAAAATAGATCCACCAAGGCTGGTTTATTGCAAATTCCGATTTATATGGGGTAAAAAATTGTACTTGGTACTTATTGTATTTCCTGAAATTATCTCCGGTAGTAAAAATATTCGGAATATGTACTTTTTTAAAACTTCATCTTACAGAAATAACAAAAAAAGGCCATAGAAACTTGAAACATATATAAAATTTCGGATATTCCAGATAAAATGAAAACAAATTCTGAAAAAGTACCTTTTGGAAAATGCGGTTTAAATGGGGCAAAAAGAGTAAAAATTGTAATTTAGTTTTTTTTTTTTTAAACTCCTAAAATACTACTAAAAATTAAAAGTTTGTATTTCGTTCTGTTTTATATTTTCTAAAATTGAAATTTGGAATTTATGATCTCTGGGGGAAAAAGTACTTTTTGTTAACTTCGTTTCTTTAAGGGCAAAAATTGTAAAATAGTGATTTTTTTTATTCCAGAATAAAATTTAAAATGTCAAAAAATGTCAACGGGAAAAAATTTTCCGAAAAAATATTTTTTTTAAAAGCCAAAATCGGCTTTCTACTTTTGTTTCTTAAATAGTGGTCATAAAATCTATACGAGGATCATATGAGGCATTCCACACCAAATGTACCGCTACAGAAAAACATGTGACCCGCGAATTTCTGAATAGGTTGTGTGAATAGCCCTATATGTAACTAAGAAAATTGCGTTTTTGGTTTTTAAATTTTCAAAAACTGGGCTTAGGAGGCGTGGTCAAATATTGGACAAATAGTCAAATTTGTGGCTAGTTGCCTTGATTAAATACTTATAAAATTAAAATGGAATGCACCACAATCTCAAAAATTTACATTGTTGTATAGTTTTGTATTCGCTATCGACAAAATTCTTTTTGAAAATTTTCAGAACTCTTTCTGAAATTTTCCGTTTTTTAAAAAAGTTAATTTATCAAAAATCAAGCCACTTTTGTTTTTGGTTTTAATTTTGTTTTAAGTCTAGATGTTTGTCTATCCACGGAAAACATTCAGACATGTGTTTTTCGTTTTTTTCGAGAAAATCGCATATGAATTTAAATTTCATAACAATTTTGTAATTTGTAATTTTATACTTTTAACGGAGCGAATGAGTACTAAATATTTGCATAAATATTACTCATACGCTCTGTTGAAACAAGAAAATACAAGCAAATTACCAAATTGTTATAAAATTTAAAATTAAAATGCAATTTTCTCGAAAAAAACAGAAAAACGCGTGTCTGAATTTTTTTGTATGGATGGACAAACATCTAAACTTAAAAAAAAAAAATTAAAAAAAACTCACCAGATTTTTGATAAATTGACTTTTTTAAAAAATGGAAAATATCAGAACGGGTTCTGAAAATTTTCCAAAAAAAAAAATTTAATCGATAGCCCATACAAAACTATATAAAAATGTAAATTTTTATGATTGTGGTGCATTCCGCATTGTGATAAATATTTAATCAAGTATTTAATCAGAAATGTCTATAATTTTGGAAATTCAAATTTTTCTTCTGCATTTTTTTAACTTGAACCCCTGAGACTGAACTCAATTCCCTCAATTTCCATAAAAGTAGGTAAAACAAGTAGAAAAGTTAAATTCGACTTGGCCGAACCTATGAATACCCTCCACAATACCCTTTTTAAGTAATAGTTAATTTTCTAACGTGAAAAAAATAAAATTTTTGGTTAGAAATATTTTATTTTGTGTAAAAAAACTTTTTTTTTATTAATTTTTGAAAAAAAAAAATTTACTAATTTTTTTTTTTGAGTGTAAAATTTTTTTGAATGTAAAATTTTTTTTGAGTGTATTTTTTTTTGTTTTAGTGTAAATATATTTTTTTGTGACAAAAATACCTTGTAAAATATTTTTTTGACTTACAAATGTTTTTAAAACATGTTTAACGGGTTTTCAACACGTGAATTTAAGGTGAAACTTATCTGAAATTTACGGTTTTGATAATAACATTTGAACCGCTAGACCGATTTGGCTGAAATTTAAAACGAACCGGATCAGAGGAACGACAAATATATATGCCACACTTCAGCATCCTCAGAATTTCCGTTCGAAAGTTACAGTGTGTTTTATCTCGTAAATTCCAGAAAAATCCTTGCCGAAATTCACTCATTTGCTTATAACTTTTGAACCATTGAACCGATTTCGCTGGATTGCAATACCAACTTGACCAGGTAAATGCCCAACATATATGCTAAACTTCAGGAGCCTCCGTAAAGTCTTTCAAAAGTTAGCGTGTTTTCAACAGACAGACAAACAGACGGACAGACGGACGGACGGACGGACATCGCTAGATCGTCTTAAAATCGATCGAAGATCATGAATATATATACTTTATGGGGTCCTAGACCAATATTTCGGGGTGTTACAAACGGAATGACATACTTATATATACCCTCTATCACTAGAGTGGAGGGTATAAAAATAGCGTGAGTGAGTGTGAGTAAAAAAAAATGTTTGCGTAAGTGAGTGTGCGTGAGTCTAGTTTTTGAATGAGTTTGCGTGATTTAGTTTTCTCTTCACATTTCCTTTCGTCACAAAAAAGGCAAAAAAAAAATAATAAATTTGAAATTCTGATTAATTTTTATTAAAAAATAAAATTGTTTTATTCGACCTTTAAAATATTATATTTTGATAATGTTTATTCTAGCTCGAGGTCATTGTTTTCTTTACTAATTAAAACCATGATATTCTCATAGCATAATTTTCAAGAAAATTATTTTTTGTTTTAAATTTATTTATTTTGGTCATTTTTGCAAGACTTAATCACACGTGAAAGAAATTGTACTATACTTGTAAAGCAACGATTGTCAATAACCAACAAAAATATTTAAAATATTTTACATATGATAGTCCATTGGACTACAACAATATGTTATTTGTTGTTGCGAATGAAATAATAAAATATTAGGGTTATTCATCACTATGGCGAAACACGTGTCGATTAGGTCTTGCAAAAATGACCAATTTGAAAATCTTGAAAATTTTGCTATGAGAATATCATGGTTTAATTAGTAAAGAAAATAATGACCTCGAGCCAGAATAAACATCCACAAAAAAAAAATTTGGCTTAACTTTAAATTTCGTCTCAAAAATAACAAAAAAAAATTAAAACTTGGTTAAACTTAGAATTTTGTTACATTTTTGAAATTTTAATTTTTGAAATTTTAGTTTTTGAATTTTTTGAATTTTTGAGCTTCGTGAGTGTGAAGGCACGTAAATGTGAGTTGTATAAATTTACTCACGTAATTGTGAGTGAGTGTAAGTAGAAAAAACATTATTTTTTTGCGAGTGTGCGTGATTCGAAAATTCTTGTCGTGGGCACGAGTGAGTGTGAGTCAAAAGTCACTCACGCGACCATCTCTACTTTCTATATATCCTAAAATAATGGTTTGAGAAACTCGAAATGTTGGATTCTTCAAAAGAAAAAAAAAACAGTTGGATTAAAGAACTTTTTGAAAATTCCCATTCAAAGGTATAAAATAGTTTATGAGCAAATCCATGCGAAATTTAACTGACGCATCACCGATTTTGTTAATTTTTGGTTATTTGAAAGACCTTCGTAAATGATTAAAAAACATGTTTTTTTTTGGGATCAATTTTGACTTTTATACAGTTTTTTAATATTTTAAATAACATCTTGTAAAAACAATATTGTTTATAAAATTATGAGGCTTTAACTTAAAAAAAAAATACAAAATTTCAACAACAAATTTTGAAAACCATATTTTAATGTCCTTTTTTGCTGGGAAGGACAACATGGATTTCCAAAAATAAAATTTTTTATTAAAGTTTAGAATGTCCTTTAAACGCTGTTAAAATTTCCGAGAGGTGTTTTTTCGTATTGTGGAGCAATAAATTTTCAAATTTTGTAAGATAGCCAAATATTTGATTTTTTTTTCAAAATTTTGGCAAAAAATCTAAAATTTAGCTATATCAGCAACTTTGAAAATTTATTGCACAACAATACGAAAAAACGCATCCATAAAATTTTAACAGCGTTAAAAGGACATTTTAGGTTTTAATAACAAATTTTGGTTTAGGAAATCCATGGTGTCCTTGACAGGAGAAAAGGTCACAATTTTATCAACAATATTGTCACAGAAAGTTTTATAGTACAACTTACGGCTTTCGAGTAAAAAACACAAATGAACTGTCTAAAGCCAAATATATTCCTAAAATGTCTTAGAATTGATCACTAGTCAATAATATATACACTTTATAGGGTCCGCAACCGATATTTCGAAATGACAGACTTAAAACTATCAGTAAGTGGAGGGCATTAAAATTAAAATTTATCTCTTGATACATTTTTTTTATAAGTCGTGACAGGTTGAGTAAGAATACCAAAACATAATAAAACTCTGCCAAACGGTTTTTCGAGACAAAATTTGAAGATAAATGACGATATCTCAAATACCGTCGGAGTTTTTTTTTTTTTTTTTTTTAATGTCTTCCTAACTTGTGAATAATAAGACTCTCCTTCTTATTTTATATTTATATGTTTCTTTCAGTGTATATCCTTCACTAAAAGAAGGGGGTAAAATTTATATTATAGAGTACAACAACAGCAGCAACAACAAAAAAACTAGTTAAATCCTTAATATTTTCCACAAATTGCCAAGTTGAGAAAATTTGTGTATATAATGTAAATCTACAGCAAACTCAGCTCTGGCATATACAATCTACATGCACTGATATACATATACACACACACACACAAATACATATAAATACATACATCCAACCATAATACCGCGTCTTCATCATTCACGGTGTATGGCAATGTCATATAAATCCTTTTAATATTAAATAAACGTTATTTCCCAAGCATTTGGTAAAAAAAAAACATATTAACTGCAAACACAGGATGGTGGGTGGATGAAAAAAAAAGTTGAATTTTTTTTTTTTTTTTATTATCAAATAATAATTTAATTTTTGTTGTAGCTGTTAGTTTAAAGTTATTTGTATAACATTTATTATAGCAAGCAGGGGTTGGGGTATATTTGCAATAAGGAAATCAAACATTTCATATTGATTAAACATCTATATTTACATAAAATTATTAATCAAATTTCTGACATTAAATTTTCTTTTTATAACAAAAGTTTTGAAATATGTTTTTTTAAATTTTTTTTTTAAGTACACTGAAAAAATTTTTTACCATTTTTAAAGCATGTTGAACTTAATTTAAAAAAAGAAGGGTATGCGAGGGCTCCAAAGATATTAATTCTTCTTCCAAGCATATTTTTTCCTAAAACATAGTAATGCATTTACTTAAATATATCTTAAAAGTAAGTAAAATTGTACTTAATATAAGTATAATTGTTTTTATCCAGAGGAAAAATATTTTTTTTAAATAAGTAAAAATTTCCTTAAACTTACGGATTCTGTGGACCCTATGGAGTCCCAATGTGAGGACCCTACGGGCCCCCAATATATGGGGTCCGCTCATGCGTATTTGCGTACACTATTATAGGGCCACTATTGATTTTGATCCAAAATTTTATTCAGAATCGCTCTATCTTGCTTAGTTTTCGAGACATGGGAATGGGGTCTTCAGAAATTTGATCATGAAATAACTCGAAAACTATAACTCGGAGGGCTTTCTGGTCTTCGGCGGTCTTATTCTACAAGTTAAGGACTACAAAAATGCCTTTAGAATTTTTTTCGTATCTGCAGTATTTGCAGAGTTATAGGCATTTGAAAATTCCGCGAAAATCAAAATTTGGATTTAAAGTTAGGGTCTCATGGGGTCTCCAGATGGGGCCCCCAGATGGGGTCTCCAAAATACCTAAAGTATTTTTTCCTTAAGTTAAGTAAGTTCTTTCTTAAACTGATGAAGATATGGATTCAAATAAAGTCAATGAAATCAATAAAATAAAGATTACTTTTTTCTTAAATTAAAACAAAAATTGATTAAATTTAAGAAAATGCGTTTTGGAATTAAAGATAAGTACTTATTTGATTTAAGATCTTGAAAATGTCTAAACTATTTTTAAGTAAGTTACATACTTATTAATTTTTTTTGCACACAATTAAATTTTTTTTCTTTTAAGTAAAACAAAATTTTTTAATAAACGCTTTTTTCTTAAATGCAATCAATTCGCCATAAATGTAAAGAATATTTAACTTAATTTAAAAAAACAAATTAAGGAAATCTCTTGTGCTTTTTTAAGTATGTGCATGTACTATATTCAAGTTTATTTGCTTTGTTTTAAGTAACACCACCTTATATTAAGATATGTTGAAGTAAATTCAAAAAAAATTGTTTACTTAAATTAATAATAGTGTTTATTTAATTTCAGTATAGTTATTTTTTTCAGTGTACTTATACTAAAAGTACTTATACGGGTAAGTAATAACTAGGAATGATATTTTCATGCACTAAAAAAATCAAAAATATGCGCTTAAATATTCGCCGAAAAATTCAAAATATGCATTAAGAAACCTAAAAATATGCACTTAAAAATAAAAAAAAGTGCAATAAAAATCTTGTTTTCATACGAAAAATTTCTTTATAAGCAAAAAATAAGGCCGGATTTAAATTCTAACATTTCAAACTTTATGTAAGCAAGATTTATTTAGAAATTAAGACAATCTGTAAAAAAAATATTTAATTTTTCTTATTTTCAAAATAAATTTTTAAAATTAAAATAGTTTTTGAAACAAATAATTTTCAATTTGTGTCTTTGCTAATTTATGCCAAAATATGCATAAATATGGCCTTAAAAGTGGAAATTATTCACAAAATAAGCATTTAAAACCAAATATGCAAAAATATGCATTTTCACCAAAATATGCCAAAACAAATCGATGCCATTTTAACTCAAATTTGTTGATTCGAAAAGATAATTGGTCGATATCGTTTTTAGGCTATCGACATATAACATGCATTTGCATGGAAATCACATCCCTAGTAATAACATAGAAATTCAAAATTGATTTTTCCTAATCGAAATGGTATAAAACCAAAAGCAATTGAAAGTTGATATTTTACATAACAGAATACTTAAGGATTTTGTTTAGAACAGTGCTAGTTTTTTTTACACGAATTTAAAGTTGGTGGTTTTGAAACATTTAAAGTTTTTGTACGAATTTAAAGTTGGTGGTTTTGAAACATTTAAAGTTTTTGTACTCTAAATATGTAATTTTTAAGGGCTCTGGTGGTGCCCTTATTGGATATGTAGAAACCAGAGTCTAAATTAAAGCTCAAAATTACGTCAGCTATAACCGGTTTAATTTTGATGCAATCGGTCCTATACCTACTTTCTGAATACCCTAATTATTTAAAATAAACCACTGTGCACTGTTGCCTATGATTGTTATTTAAAGGCAATTACAAAATTAACTATACGCCACTTGTACAGTTTTCAAGTAATTATTATTATAATTATAATAAAAGTTCACCCACTTAAATGCGTGTAAAAAAATTTCACTTTAAACTAAAACAGGTAGAAAAGTTAAATTCGACTTGGTTGACTCTATAAATACTTGGGCGTCCCATCAAATTTAAATTTTCAAATATCATGTCGTAATACCAGCCAAACGATGGCCATGTTATAGCTGATCGTTGGAAAATTTATGAAAAAATTTCGCAAGGTCATCTTCAGTCAGCAACCAGCTGCCAAAGTTGGAAAAAATTACGTATTTCGACCAAAATTCATGTCCGAATTTTTTGTACCAAATTCAGCCTAAAAATTCGCAGATTTTGTGTACTTTATTGGAATAAAAAGTCCAAAACCGCGATTTTGGTCCACAGATGATGATTTTTAAACATAAAAATAATTTTTTATCCAAATTGGTTTCAAAAGTTAGAGAATGTTAAGGGTGCTACCTAAAAAATATTAAAAAATTATATAAACACGATTTTGGTTCAAAAATGCTGTTCTTCGATTTTCGTGTTTTTATACATTTTTAATATTTTTTAGACAACAAAAGTTGGAAAATGTTTAGAGTGTTATCTAAAAAATATTAAAAAAAAAATATAAAAACGAGATTTTGGTCCAAGAATTTCGTTTTTCGAAGTTAGCGCACGTATTCGTGATTTAAAAATGTTAAGACTTATTAAAAAAAAATAATTTTTATCCTTTTGGGATAGTTTTTAAATATAAATTAAGAAAATTAAAAAAAAAAATTTTCCAAAAATTTTGTGTCTGTAATTTATCGTATTTTACTCATTTTCATTTTTTCATTCAATAAAAAAAAAATTTTGCGAAAAAAATTCGCGAAAAAAATTCGCGAAAAAAATTCGCGAAAAAAATTCGCGAAAAAAAATTTACGTGAATAATTTTTTTTTTTTATATATTTAATAGAGTTTAGATGATAAAAATTCAGCAATTGAATAGTTCATGCGAATAAAGACGAATAGACCATTTGTAGAATTTTACAGGGGACAATAAAAACGCAGGAAATGATTAAAAAATTATAGTTTTGTCAACTTTTTGGTTTTAGCTTAAAGATTTAGGTCACATCTACCTATATACAAAATTTTAGTAAGGTATTCGAAAGAGAACTTGCCAAAAATTGGACTTCAATTTTTTGCTTAAATGGAAAAAGGGCGAATATCCAAAAAAATGTATTGAAATTTGAATAAAAATGTGTTACTTTGTAGCAGATTTTGACTACATTTTCATGAGACTTGCAATACTTGACGAACTATGGTTGGTATTTGTTTGTAACACTTTAAGGACTTCAAGGATACATTTTTTAAGGATTGCCAGGACATGCAAAAACATTTTTTTTTGTTAATTTTTTTTAATATTCCTGCCATTTGATGCAGTAGTACTTCTTTATGACACTAAATACATTTTTAGGAATTATAATATTAACCCTTGACTGCATATTACGACGTAACATAAAAGGACATGAAAAAAAATTTGTTTTTTATTCCTGACATTGGATGCAGTATTAACACTAAAAGTTTGTATGTGCTAAGATCGTTTTTTTTTGTGTACAATTTCAAATTTTAGCTAATATCAATTTTAAACTCGCAGCTTAATAATTTTTATATAATATTTTGTTAAGGATGGATATTCGCCCTTTTTGCTTTCCACACTTTAAAGTCTTATAACTCAAGAACGGTAAAATTTTTTGCCAATATAATAAGTGTGGTTTATTCCTCGTAATGTTCTTTTAACACATTGTTACCGAAAGTAAAATTTTTGTATGTTTTTGTGTTGTATTTAATCAAAATTGTGCGTTAGTTCACTCCCAATTTAAACAAAAATATAAAAATATACGAATTATTGCACTTTCAAAGTAATTTTTTTAGCCTTAAAAGTCAAAATTTCCCCAAAATTTCTGCATAGGATTGTAGGGCTCTGCTAATAAAATGCATTTATGCAAAAAAACGTGTTTGCGAAAAAGTGGTCTATTCGTCCTTATTCGCATGAACTATTCAATTGTCTAAATAATATGAAAAAAAATATTTTTTTTTTGCTTAAAATAAAAAAAATCATCGCGAATATCGCTAATACATACGCTTACTTTGAAAAAATATCATTTTGTTGAAAAATATAATTTTTATTGTACTTAAGCATCAAAATTTTAAATCGCGAATATTGTGCATACGAGCGCCAACTTTGAAAAACGGCTAGCACCATTGAATTCAGCGTACTCGAATTAACTTCACCAATAGGGTGACCCGCTTGTTAAAAAAAGTGTCAAATTCGAGCACAGTGTAATTAAAAATAAAAATTTAAAAATGAAAAAAAAAAAACTTTTGGTTTTTATAGAAAAAAAATTTTTGGGGCAAAACTTCAACCCTCCAAAGACACGGGTTAATTTTGTCCGATTTGGCTAAAAATTTAAAAATAGGGTTCTTATTGTTAGACCAAAACGAACCATAATTGGCACGGCGATCGACAAAGTTCGAAAAAAGTCATAATTCGTGCCACCCTAGTACATATATATGGGGCATTCCATGTCAAATCGGACACATTGAAAATTTTTTTTTTTAGATTTTCCCAATTTGTTTACAGTTTTTAGTACCCTTCGAAAACTCCTTCGTGGTAAATTTTCAGTTTTTTTTGATGACCCGTTCAAAAGTTATCCAATTTTTAAAAATTGGTAGTTTGTTCCTTTACTCAAACTTCTTTTACTCATAACTTCTTTAATAATGGTTCAAATTTCAATTTTTTTTTCAAAAATTTTGAAAAATTACATACAAAATTACATTTTAATAAAATTTGCTCCAACTGCTATTTGTATAGGAGCCTACTTAGGGAGTGGAGACAGGGCGTTGGTATATTTTAAAAAAATGTGGGGTAAAAATAAAAGGGGGTTTGGTCTCACTAATGACCATTCTCGGACCCACCATTGGACCGGTAGAAGCTGATTAAATAAAACAAATTTACAAAAAATAAAAAAATTTTTATGGGGACCGCCTTAACAATTAGAGATAGAGGGTAGGTGTGTTCAGAGAAAATGTTTGGACTATAAAAATATTGTGGGTCAGTCATACATTTTGTTGCTCTAAGGGCACTATTAGGGCAGTTAGAGCGGTTGGAGCAAATTTTAAAAAATGTCGTTTTGTGTGGGAGCCCCCTTAGAAATTGGGAATAGGGTATTAGTTTGTTCCAAGGAATTGTTAAGACGTAAAAATGAATGGGGGTCGGTCTTATAAAGGACCCCTCTATGATGCACCATTGGAGCAGTAGAAATGCTTTTAAGATTGGAAAATTACAATAAAATTTTTTTAAAAAATTTTAAAAAATAGTAATAATCGTTATCCCACGATCCTCCGGGGTAAACAATTTGTAGAATCGATAGAAGTTTTACACAAAAAAATTTCAAAAAAATTGAAGAGTACAAACATTTTCAAAAATGAGATTTAAATTTTAAAACTTAAAATAGAGCGATTTTAAGAATTTTTTGGGATTTTTTTAAAAAGTATGTAAAAAAACAAAAATTTTTAAAAAAGAATTGGAAATTTGGACCATTATTAAAGAAGTTATGAGTAAAAGAAGTTTGAGTAAAGGAACAAACTACCAATTTTAAAAAATTTGATATCTTTTGAACGGGTCATCAAAAAAATCTGAAAATTAATAACGAAGGAGTTTTCGAAGGGTACTTAAAACTGTAAACAAATTGAGAAAATCTAAAAAACTTTTCAAAGTGTCCGATTTGACATGGAATGCCCCATATGTATGATTTTCTCTTTTTAAAGTTTTTTTATTTCCTTAAAACATCATCACCTTAAGTTTTTGAATTTCTGAGAATAGTGGCAATATTATAACAGACATACCACAAACACCACATGTGTTTAAGTACCGCTTTTTATATCTTTCACTCTTCAAAAAAGTGGTTATATATGTTTGTCACTCAGTTTGTAACATATTTAAATATTAGTTTATGGTGCCATTAATACAATGCAACAACTAAAATCGGAATGGAACGAAACCAAAAATAAATAAAAGTTGATATTTTCAAGAAAAAAATCCCTCAAAGCTTTTTTTAGTATAAAGCTAGATTTTTTTACACACATGAAGTTGGTGAACTATTGCACCGTGCAACAACCAAAACTGGAATTAGATAAAATCAAAAGCAAATGAATGTTGACATAACAAAACCCTCAGGTTTTGTTATGGCAACCCCTAAGTTCAGCGCTAGATTTTTTTTACACACATTGAAGTTGGTGAACTTTAATTATAATTATAATAATAATTGCACTCAAAAAAATAACTTAGTCAAAATATTAGTAAAAGGTGTTGTAATTTACTTCAACCAAACTTTAGCAAAAAAAATTGTAAAAATTTAACTTTAACAGTTTTTTTTGGCAATTTACTATTGGTAAAATACAAAAATTTTTGGGTACTTTTTCTATATTTTCTTGCTAGTTTTTTTTTTATTTTACTATAATTTTAGCAAAAATATTAGTATTTTCCTTAAAGAAATGGTAATTTTTTTTGTTTTTTTTTTTCTTAGTTTTAAGAAAAAAAAAATTGTTTAAAATTGCCAAGAAGAAGGCAAAAGATGATGCTGCCAACACCATAGCAAAGTAGCCATTCATCAACTTCATGGGCGCTCAAAAATAGGCTACACAATCTTTAGTATTTTTTACACTATTTTTTGCTAATTTTACAATATTTTTTGCAAATTTTATATGATTTTTTTTTTAAATTTGCCACCTAAATTATTAATAAAAAGTTGATAATTTTGAAAATTTATTTTTTTTAAATTTTAACACATACTTAGATATCTAATCTTCAATATCCAAAAGTTTTTTTTAATTTTTTTTAAATACATGTGAAAAAAATTAAAAATTCGAAAAAAAAAATGTTAATTTTTTACAAATTTTATGTGAAAATGTAAGAAATTTCTTGTGTAGACTACTACGCAATTCTCATTTGTTCTACTTAAGCTAAAAAAAAATTACGCAAAAAAAATAAAAAAAGTGAAGTGTTGTTCTTTAAATTTTTTGTTTAAAGTGTTGAAGTGAAAAAAAAAATCATTTTGGATTTTGATGTTGTTGGAAGTCCAGTTACTGCAACTACAGCTGCTGAAAAGAAGGCAAAAGAAGATGCCATCAAGCCGAAGCAACCATCCAACAACTGAAGTAATAGTTGATACTGCTATTACTACATTTAAAGAACGTGGTGCTCAAAAACAGGCAAAAAAATTTTTAGTATATACACCAAATTTTAAATCAACTACTAATCAGAGAAAAAAATTACTAAATAAAACAGTATTTTTTACCAAATTACAATTTTTTTTTACTATTTCAATTTTACCATTTTTTTTTTGGTAATTTTACCATATTTTTTGATAATTTTACAAGGTTGATTTTTTACAAAAATAAAATGGTATTCTTGTAATTTTACCATTTTTTTCCTAATTTTTTGATTAGCAAAATGGTTTTGCTAATATTACCAAAATTTTTGCAACGTCCAAAACTACAGTTTTTTTTGCTAATTTTAACCATTTTTTTTTTGCTAGTTTTAAAATATTTTTTTTTTGAGTGTGCTTGAAAACTGTTTAAGGCGTATGATTAATTTTGTAATAGCCTTTAAATAACAATCATACGCAACAGTGCACAGTGGTTTGTTCATTGAATGAACGAAAAAAAAAATTAGCACTTTGACAAAAAAAACTCAGAAAATTTTCTTGAAAAAATAATGACAGCAAACTTGTTCTATAAATAAATAATCTGTTTAAAATGTGTTCAGAAATATCTTTTTAATTGTATAAAAAAACGAAAAAAATTAACACTCAAAAAAAAAAACTTAGAAATTTTTCTAGGAAATGATAGCAAATTATTTCTGTAAAATTTCAAAATAATCTGCTTAAAATATTGTCGCAAATATTTTGAAATTCAGCAAACAGAATCAGTTAAAACGCAGTAAAATGTCTTTTATTTTCTAAAACTGAAACTAAAAACAGAGATTTTAGTAAAAATATACATTTCGACAGAACAATCTGCTGAAAGATTGCTAATTTAAAATGAAAGTCGTTTTACAAATTTGTTGAGAGAGTTTTTCTTTCTCCCTACTTTTTAAATGGATGGGCAGGATTTTATAAATTTTGTTTTACAAATAAAATATTCTGTGTTTAAGGTATTTAAAGATTCTCCATTGCCAATTATAAAACGCCTACTTATTTCTTCTTAACACTTCTTTAAATTGTACATTTAACAACAGCATCATCATCATCATCATCATCATCTACATTACCATTCTTCTACATACACTATCACATGTTGTCGTCATCAGCTACATTATTTTGCATGTAGCCTGTTAACCACATGGGAAAAATATGGTTTCGTAAATTAAAAACTTTAATTTTAAATTGAATTTTTCATTGTAGACAACAAAAGGAATATCAGCATATGTAATCAAATTTACTTAAACAAGAACAAAAAATTCTACAAGAGGAAACTGATTTTTGAGCAAAAAAACATAAAAAAAACTCTAAAAAGTTGAATAAAATTGAGAAAATTTGCTATTACTACTAAAAGGTTTTTTTATTTATATTTTGGTAGTTCATTCGAGTCAATATAAAATGTAAAAGTTTTTTTATGCTGATTATATGTAAAGAAGAACTATGTGTCAAAATTGACATTTATGCCAGACAATGTTTTTTAATTAGCATTACTAATATTTTATGTAGATTACTTTAAAGTGAGTAATTTTAAAGTTATACATAACGGTTGCATGAATAATGATTTTTTTTCGAATTTTGTCGATCGCTTGGATAAATATAGTGAAGGATTCCAAAATTTTTGAAAACAAAAAAAACACTTTTTCGACCTTACCTATTTTAATTTGCATAAAAATTGGCATATCAATTCTCGAGATCTGTGTCGAATTTCGGTTTTTGTTATTTAGTCAAAATTGTGAATGGTTCGCGTTTTATCGCTGTTCAAAGTTGGTATTTTGCAACAATTTAATGAAAAATACATGATGTTTAAATGATCGTATCTTTGGAACGCATCATCCGATTGTCACGAAATAAAGCGCAAAATAATGGTTATGTCCTGGTCTTAAAATAGAATTTTGAAAAAGGATAGGATGCTTTGCAAAAAGGATATTGAAATTAAAAAAATGTCCTTAATTTGCAAATATCTCAAAATGCGTATCTTTAATTTTCCTATATTTTTTTGCACATATAGCCCTAAATATACTTAACAACATATGCAAATCCCAAATTGGGATGGTAAGCGGTTTAATTGTAAACGCGGTTTCATGAAACGCCTTATTGATTTTTGTTAATAACTCTCGTTTACAAATGAAAAACAATTTCTGCGCACTAACCGCGAATAATTTTTTTATATGTATTTTTGATCGCTAAACTCAAAAATTTCATCAAAAAAACATTTCGCGAATAACTTTTTGTTTAATGAATTTTTTAGCGTTTTTTGGAGGTATTTTGACTATTTTTCTTATATCTTAAGTTCTGTTTATCTGATTCTCTCGCAATAAAAACCAAATTAAAGACAATCAAATTTCCAACAAATCCTACATTCATCATTTTTTCATAAGTTCATAGCTTTACGCGCAAATAATTTTTTTAGCGTTATTTGGAGGTATTTTGACTATTTTTCTTATATCTTGAGTTCCGTTCATCTGATCTTTTCGCAATAAGAACCAAATTAAAGACAATCAAATTTCCAACAAATCCTTCATTCGTTATTTTTATATCAGTTCATAACTTTACACGCAATAGGCAAACAAGGAAAAACTATTTTTTATTAACAAAGCTCATTTTTTAAAAATTTTAAAAACAGAAATTGTAAAAAAATATCATTTTTTTTTGTATTTTATCATGTATATTCATAAAATTTGTGATAACTTCGGAGTAAACCTATAGATTTTCATCAAATCAACTTTATTATATTTCTCAATGTTCAGGCTTTGCAGATAAATAAAAAGATGCAATTAATTGCAAAGATTTCTATTTCTTAAACTTTTTTTAAATGATTTGTTAATCAAAAAACTTATTTTAGTCATATGTTTGCCTATTGCGCGTAAAGTTATGAACTGATATAAAAATAATGGATGAAGAATTTGTTGGAAATTTGATTGTCTTTAATTTGGTTCTTATTGCGAAAAGATCAGATGAACGGAACTCAAGATATAAGAAAAATAGTCAAAATACCTCCAAATAACGCTAAAAAAATTATTTGCGCGTTAAGCTATGAACTTATGAAAAAATGATGAATGTAGGATTTGTTGGAAATTTGATTATCTTTAGTTTGGTTTTTATTGCGAGAAGATCAGATAAACAGAACTTAAGATATAAGAAAAATAGTCAAAATACCTCCAAAAAACGCTAAAAAATTCATTAAACAAAAAGTTATTCGCGAAATGTTCTTTTGATGAAATTTTTGAGTTTAGCGATCAAAAATACATATAAAAAAATTATTCGCGGTTAGTGCGCAGAAATTGTTTTTCATTTGTAAACGAGAGTTATTAACAAAAATCAATAAGGCGTTTCATGAAACCGCGTTTACAATTAAACCGCTTACCATCCCAATTTGGGATTTGCATATGTTGTTAAGTATATTTAGGGCTATATGTGCAAAAAAATATAGGAAAATTAAATTTACGCATTTTGAGATATTTGCAAATTAAGGACATTTTTTTAATTTCAATATCCTTTTTGCAAAGCATCCTATCCTTTTTCAAAATTCTATTTTAAGACCAGGACATAACCATTATTTTGCGCTTTATTTCGTGACAATCGGATGATGCGTTCCAAAGATACGATCATTTAAACATTATGTATTTTTCATAAAATTGTTGCAAAATACCAACTTTGAACAGCGATAAAACGCGAACCATTCACAATTTCGACTAAATAACAAAAACCGAAATTCAATAAAAATCAGAAGAATGGATATATTAATTTTTGGATAAATTGAACCACCATCGGCTGATTGCCTATGCTATTTAAAATGGAACCAGTCTAGTTCGTTTTGGTCTAAAAACTCTATATGAAAATTTTTTGCCAAATCTCGTGCCGCTGGAGGTTTAAGTTTTTTTATTTTTTATTATTATTAGAGCTTGACCAAACTTTCATTTATTTAAATTTAATTTGAATCAAGTCGGACCATTTCACCCCAGTCGGCCTACGATCAAAGTTTGGAGTTTCTGATGTAAAACACGAGTTAAAATGTTCGGATTTGGCTTAAATTCATTTTAAATGAAAGTATGTCTCAAGCTCTTTGAAAGGCTCAAAAAAAAAGCTTTGAGATTTTTTTTAGAATCTTGACCCAAGGAAAAACCACCATTTTACAAATTTCAAATAGCGATATCTCGAAAACCATTCAAACGATTTAACAAAGAAGGAAAATAACACAATTTTTTTAAATTTCAAATAGCGATATCTCGAAAATCATTCGAACGATTTAATTTTTTTTTTTTTAAATTCGATTCGAACGATTTTAAAATTTTTTTCAAAATTATTAAACATGAAGTGACGCATATTTTTTAAATTCCAAAATCCAAAACATAAAGGTGTGCCCATTGAAAGACCTCCTTCATAAAAACTTTTGTAAACATTTCTTTTGGAAACTCAGTTTCTAGGAATACTCAAATTGGTTTTAAAATTTTTCCAAAAAATTATTTAAATAACAAGAAACACAGTTTCTAAATTCATTGTAAATTTGAATGTTCCCTTAAGTTTTTTTTGTTTCAAAGTTTATTGTTAAACTCCATAAAATGGGTTCCTAAGTGACAAAAAAATTGTTAATGAAACATTATTCTGCGAAATGTTAAGTTACTGTTTTTCAAGAATTCGTAAAAATAAGTAGAACATGTTTTTGAATGTACATTCTGCTTTGAGGAAATTCTCGGAAATTTTTTTATAGATGTAAGTTTTTTTTTTAATTTTTACTATATAACATTTTGTGCTGGATTTTTAATTTAATAAAAAAAGAGATATAAATTTGTAACAATTATTCAATGCCACCAACTACAAGTCTGTGCAATACTTGTGCCATACAAACACTTGGCTTCAGAAATGTTAATTTTTTTTTTTTTGTACACAACCACTTACAATAGCAGAAAATTATCTGCACTTACACAGACACAAGGAATTGGTTAAAGAAAATTTAATGGTACCCTACAGCACAATACAGTTTTTTAAGATACAAGAAATTTTTTTAAAATAAATCTCTCATGAAATAATTTTTAGAAATATTCTCTGCTTACAATTTTCCATATGAAAAATATCTCATTTCATAAATATTTAAAAAGAAAAATATCGTCTGTGAGATTTTTTCAACTAGAAAAATATTTTTTGCGAAAATTTTCTTTAAGAAAAATATCTCATGTGAGAATATTTCACAGGAAAAACACCACATATGAGAATTTTTTATACAAAAAATATCTCATGTAAGAACATTTCTATAAAAAAAATTATCATGTGAGAATTTGTCTACAGAAAAATATCTCATGTGAGAATTTTTCCAAAAGAAAAATAACTCATGTGATAATTTTTCTATAAGAAAAATATTTCATATGAGAAAAATATCTCATATGAGAATTTTTCTTTTAGAAAAATTTTCATATGAGATATTTTTCTTTTAGAAAAATTCTCATATGAGATATTTTTCTTTTAGAAAAATTCTCATATGAGATATTTTTCTTTTAGAAAAATTCTCATATGAGATATTTTTCTTTTAGAAAAATTCTCATATGAGATATTTTTCTTTTAGAAAAATTCTCATATGAGATATTTTTCTTTTAGAAAAATTCTCATATGAGATATTTTTCTTTTAGAAAAATTCTCATATGAGATATTTTTCTTTTAGAAAAATTCTCATATGAGATATTTTTCTTTTAGAAAAATTCTCATATGAGATATTTTTCTTTTAGAAAAATTCTCATATGAGATATTTTTCTTTTAGAAAAATTCTCATATGAGATATTTTTCTTTTAGAAAAATTCTCTAATGAGATATGAGGTAGTTTTCTTATAGAAAAATGCTCTTATGAGATATTTTTCTTATAGAAAAATTCTCTAATGAGATATTTTTCTTATAGAAAAATTCTCTAATGAGATATTTTTCTTATAGAAAAGTTCTCTAATGAGATATTTTTCTTATAGAAAAGTTTTTCTATAAGAAAAATATCTCATGTGAAAATTTTTCTATAAGAAAAATATCTCATAAGAAAAATATCTCATATGAAAATTTTTCTATAAGAAAAATATCTCATATGAAAATTTTTCTATAAGAAAAATATCTCATATGAAAATTTTTCTATAAGAAAAATATCTCATATGAAAATTTTTCTATAAGAAAAATATCTCATATGAAAATTTTTCTATAAGAAAAATATCTCAAATGAAAATTTTTCTATAAGAAAAATATATCATATGAAAATTTTTCTATAAGAAAAATATCTCATATCAAATTTTTTCTATAAGAAAAATATCTCATATGAAAATTTTATTATCAGAAAAATATCTCATATGAAAATTGTTTTATAAGAAAACTTGTCATATTAAAATTTTTCTATAAGAAAAATATCTCATTAGAAAATTTTTCTATAAGAAAAATATCTCATATGAAAATTTTTCTATAAGAAAAATATCTCATATGTATATTTTTTTTTATCTACAATATATCTCATATAAAAATTTTCTATAAGAAAAATATCTCATATGAAAATTTTTCTATGAGAAAAATATCTCATATAAAAATTGTTTTAAAAGAAAAATATCTCATTAGAGAATTTTTCTAAGAAAATTATCTCATATGAAAGTTTTTCTATAAGAAAAATATCGCATGTGAGATATTTTATATATCATTAGAGAATTTTTCTATAAGAAAAATATGTCATATAAAAATTTGTCTATAAGAATAACATCTCATGCGAGAATTTTTTAATAAAATGTTCTTTTTCTGAGAATTTTCCTCATGTGAGAAAAATCTCTTATGCCACATATTTTCTTTAAAAAAGATTTACTTCGTATTAGTTATAACAAAATTATGAACGAAAAATATCTTATATGAAATATAACAAAATTATCTTATGTGAGAGTTGTTTTATTATCATTTCTCATATAAGAATTTTTCTTTAAAAAAAATATCTCATAAGAGAATTTAACAAAAAAAAATAAAAAATTATATATATTTTATATAAGAAAAATATCTCATATGAAAATTTTTGTATAAGAAAAATATCTCATATGAAAATTTTTCCATAAGAAAAATATCTCATATGAAAATTTTTCCATAAGAAAAATATCTCATATGAGATATTTTTCTTATACAAAAATTCTCATATGAGAAAAATTATATCTCATTTGAGAATTTTTCTATAAGAAAAATATCTCATATGAAAATTTTTCTATAAGAAAAATATCTCAAATGAAAATTTTTCTATAAGAAAAATATCTCATATGAAAATTTTTCTATAAGAAAAATATCTAATATGAAAATTTTTCTATGAGAAAAATGTCTCATGTGAGAATTTTTCTATAAAAAATATATCTCATGTAAGAACTTTATAAAAGAAAAATATATCATGTGATTTTTTTCTTTGTTGTACAAAAATATATTATGAGAAAATTTTTCAATTAGAAAAATTTCTCATGTGAGAAAATCTTTTAAAAACTGTCTAGGGTATAGAAAAATTCGACCCAGCCAGATTTAACTGCTGTACTTGTTTCTTATGTATTTTTACTTTTTTGGCTCCCACAAAACGAACGAAAATCTTTCGAAAAAAGAAAACTAAAATATGAGATGATATTACAGGGATGGTGGGTTTGCGGGTGAGGTGGTTTATACGAGTATGTACCGCATATTTTGTAATGAAAAATACAACATGATTTGAACTTAAGCTTGGAAATTAAGAAGATTACAAACGGCTCGTCATATATCTTGTGCAACTTTAACTTATACTCAAACTCATACAAAATATATTTACACACACAAACATAGAGAGTGATGCCATTTCGTAAACACAGAAAAAAATATTTTCTAATTTCCAAATGATATTTAGTTGAGGAAACAAAAATATACATTATACATTTACAAATTGGTTGTCAGAATTGAATATTTGTAATCGCAACTGAATTCGTTTGGTATATTAAAATCCGCCTAAGGACTTTGGTACGAAAAATTAAGTTTCAATTTTTTTTTCTGTGTATACCAGTCGTATATGAACACTTTAATTCTTAAAATTTCTGTATTTATCCTACAATCAAAAAATATATATTTTTTTCTTGTTCCAAAAAATATTTGGTATATTGTATATAGTCTTTGTTGCTTTTATTCCTTTCAAAGTCGTTCATCTTCTTCTATTTCTATTTCTCATTGCCGTACTGTTTGTTTGGTATGAAGGAAATGAATTATGTTTTCAATGTCTGCAAAATGTATAAAATGAATGAATCTTGAATGCAACATGTCTGTGTGTTAAGTAAAATTGCACCAGCATTTCATTTTGTTTCGAAATGTGAGTGTTAGTGTGCGTATGTGTTAGTGTTTTGTGACTTAAATTACATTGCATTTTACTGTGTATCCCTGTCTTCTTCTTTACACAGATTTCCTTTACTGTTCAAAATTGTTTATACAAAATGACAATCTATCTGTTTGGATGTTTTGTTGTTTAATGTGACCACGAAAAAATTCGCATGTGAGAAATTTTCTTTAATGAAATATTGTGAGATTTTATTCGATAAGAAAAATTGTCCTGAGAGAATTTTAAGCATTTAAACATTTTTCTATAAGGAAATTTGTCATGTAAGAGTTTTTTCTGTAAGAACAATGTCTTTCTATAAAAAAATCTACCATGCAAAAATTGTTCTATAAAAAAATTTCTCATATAATTTTTTTTTATAAAATATGTTGATAATAAGATTTTTTCTATAAGATGCAAACATTTTGAGGAATTAAGAATTTCTCATGTAAGAATTTTTCTATAACAAAATATTTTAAAAGAAAAATATCTCATGAAAGAATTTTTAATAAGAAAAAAATCTCAGGAGAAAACATTTTTTAAGTATGTTTTTTTTTTTTAAAAATTTAGGAACTTTTCTTTAAGAAAATTATCTCATGTGAGAATTTTTCTTTAAAAAAAATATTTCTATAAGAATTTTTTTAAAAAAAAATCTTATATAGAATTTTTACTATAAAAACCCCTCATACGAGAATTTTTCTATAAGAAAATCTCTAATGCAAGAATTTTTCCATAATAAAAACCTCTCATGCGAGAATTTTGCTATATGAAACGTCATGCAAGAATTTTTCTATATCAAAATTTCTCAGTCTAAATTCAAGCCTGAAAGTTTTCTTGTAGAAAAATGTTCGCATATTTTTTTTTTATTTTCTTATTGGATGTTTTTTGCATGAGGGACTTGTCTTATAGAACAATTCTAGCGAGAGAGATTTTTTTTTAGAAATAGATTTTCTTACAGAAAAATTCTCGCATGAAAGATTTTCTTATAGAAAATATATCTCATGAGAAATTTTTCGTAAAAAAATATCCTACACGAAAGAAATTTCATATAGAAAATATCTCAAATGAGAGATTTTTATTTTACACTCATAAAAATATGTAAGTATTCCTTACAAAAAAGTCTGTTACCATTACTAATAAAGTTTTCAATTTGTGCCCGATAACTTTTTCAGTTACCATTACAAACTTTGGTTTTCAAAAATTAGTAATCTTTAAAATACTAAAAAAATTAGTATTACTAAATTTTTCTGTACAATTTCTGTAAAATAAATTTTAAAACCCCGTTGTAAAAATTAATAAAAATACCAGCTCGCTGGCGCCTTGCTTTTGAATTTTGCATATCATAATGTAAGTGTAAAAAAAATTAAAATCCAAAGCCTTTGTTGTACGTATATTCTTCTCCTTGTTATGCTATTTCTTAAAGTTACAAATATAAATTAAACATATATTTTTTAAATGCCAAATAGGTGAGTAAAAAATAGAAAAAAAAAATAATATTTAATTATAATTTCTTTTTTTCTAGAAAAAAATACGAAATTTACAAACTAATTTTGTAAAATTTACAAAAAAAAATATCAAAATTTTGTAGGATAATTTTTAAAAAATTAACTGAAAAAATTATTAACAAATCAGTAAAAAATCAATAGTTTGTAACGCGAGTTTACAAAAAAGAACTACTAAAAAATAATTTTTAGTAAGAATTAGTAAAAAACCTGTAAAGTTGGGTTACAAACCATTTTACAAACTTTTTACTGACGTATTTTTTTGAGTGTAGCAATATTTCACAAGAAAGATTTCTCTATAAAAAAATTGTCTTTTAGAAAAGATCTCACATAAGAGACTTTCTTATAGAAAATATTCCACATTAGATATTTTTTTATAGAAAATATCTCTCATGAGAATTTTTTCTTTTAGAAAATATTTCACATTTGAGATTTTCTTATTGAAGATATCTCACATGATAGATTTTGCATAAAGAAAATAGCTTGCATGATAGATTTTTCTTATAGAAAATATATAACATGAAAGATTTTTCTTATGAAAATATCTCACATAAGAGATTTTGCTTATAGAAAATATATCACACAGTTTTTTAAAGAAAATATCTCACATGAGAGATTTATATAAAATTTTTAAAAATATTTCATATGAGAGTTTTTAAAAAAAAAAATATATCACATACGACTTTTTATAAAGAAAGTTTCTTACATCAGCGATTTTTCTGATAGAAAAAATCTCAAATAAAAGATTTTTCATAAGAAAATGTTTTACATGAGAATCTTTTTATGGAAAATATATCAAGTGAGATATCTTTCTTTAAGAAAATATCTACCATAAGAGTTCATTTTTAAAGAAAATTTCTTACATTAGAGATTTTTCTTATAGAAAACAAGTCAAATAAGATATTTTTCATATGAACACATTTCACTTGAGAGTTTTTTTCATTTAAAAATATTTTACATGAGAGTTTTCTTATAGAAAATATCTCACATGAGAGCTTCTTCTTATAGGAAATATCCCACATAATAGATTTTTCTTATAAAAAGTATCGTACATGAGAAATTTTTCATATCAAAAATATCACACACAAGATTTTTTTTATAAAATATCTCATATTAGTGATTTTCTTATAGAAAATATCCCACATTAGAAAATATCTACAAAGAGTGTTTCTTTGTTGTAGAAAATATCTCAAGTGAAATATTTTTCTCTTAGAAAATATCTCACAAACAAAATTTTTTCTCTTAGAAAATATCTCACATAGTAGTTTTTTCTTAAAGAAAATATCTACCGTTAGGAATTTTTTTTTATAGAAAAAAATCTCATATGAGATGTTCTCTTATGAAAAAGAGAGACTTTCATTTACAAAATATATCACATTAGAGTTTTCTTATAGAAAATATTCCACATGATAGTTTTTTCTTATGGAAAATATCCCACATGAGAGTTTTTTCTTATAGAAAATATCGTAAATGATAGATTTTTTTCGCACATGGGAAATTTTTTATATAAAAAATATCTCACCCAATAAATTATTCTTATAGAAAATATGTCATATGAGAAATATTTCTTAAAAAGAAACCCTCGCATGAAAGATTTTTCGTATAGATAATTCTCGCATAACAGATTTTTCTAATAAAAAACTCTCACATGAGAGATTTTTCTTATAAAAAATCCTCGCATAAGATATTTTTCTTAAAAAAAATCTTGCTCGAATATTTTTTAATGATAGAAGCAAAATCTGTCATTATTAAGTTTTTAATAAGAAAAATCTCATGTGATATTTTTTGATTTTTGATATCTATATATGGGGCATTCCATGCCAAATCACTCACTTTTAGGCCCGACCCCCTTCGATTAATTTTATTTTTGGATGTGTTTTAGTACGTATTAAATGCAACTTCCAGCCAAATTTTCAGCCTTTTATACCAAGGTGGTGTTGAGTAATCAATTTTTCAAAATGGCGATTTTTTCCAAAAAATGAAAAAATTTAAATTTTCAATCAATTTTGACCAGTAAAAAATATAGATATATTAAAAAAAGATGGACAACATTTTGTTGGTAGTTAAATGTAGTTTTAGAAAAAAAAATATGAAAAATTATTCGAAGTAACTATCACTTGTTTTTTATCGTATAAAAATTAAAATCGACTTTTTGAAAAAGTCCGAAACCTTCGATTTTTTTTTTAAAATGTCAAAAAATTCTACTCTAAATTACGCAACTTTTAAGTCATAATTCGAGATGTGATCGTAATTCGTTCTATTTTTATTCAAATTTTGAAAATTGCACTTTTTTTTTTTTTGACTCTGGTTTATTTTATATGGTGCTCCAAAAAAAATAATTTGGTAAATATTGACCGTAACTTCCCCTAGATATATTAACTTGGGTGTAAAAATACGTTTCAGAAAATTTTAGGATGATCGGACATGGGTAAGGCGTGCCGCATCGGCTTTGAAGTTTGAAAATCGGATTACAAGGGAAAATATGCATTTTTTTCTGTTTTCTTAATTTTTTTGGTATTTTAAGTTAATTTTGAATTCAAATGGTTACAGAATTGAAATGTAGAGTAAAATGTCTCTCTATTAAGGTCATAAAAACCGAAATCGGTTTAAAATCAGCCAAGTTATTACAACTTCCCCAGGCATCTAACGTGTGGCAGACAACTTGATTAATCAATACAATCCGATTTTTGAAATTCATTGAAATTTTCTACTGTAATAACATTTTTTTATTCTTCAAGTTCAAATGTTATTAGATGACAAGTATTTTTCATATTGTGTTTTGCTAACATTTTTTAATTAGTGCTAAAAATGCCTGCATTTTCCACACCCTTTTGAAATCTCTATTTAAAAAAAAAAAAATATTTTTTTTGTTTTAAAATTTGGAAAAACCAAAAAAATATTACACTGAAACATGAATAATGAAAAAATGTTATTACAGTAGAAAATTTCAATAAATTTAAAAAAAGGGCCTCGTATTTTTTAATCAAGTTGTATGGCACACGCTAGATGCCTGGGGAAGTTGTAATAACTTGGCTGATTTTCAACCGATTTTAGTTTTTAGTACCTTATTAGAAAGGCATTTTACTCCACATCATAATTCTGTAATCACTTGAATTAAAACTTAACTTAAAATACCAAAGAAATTGCGAAAACAGAAAAAAAATCATATTTTTCCTTGTAATCCGTTTTTTAAACTTCAAGGACCATGCTAAGCGCCTTACACATGTCCGATCGTCCCAAATTTTTGTGAGACGTATATTTACCTCCAAATGAATATATTTTGGTTAAGTTAGGGTCAGTATCTACCATTTTTTTTTTTTTTGGAGCTCCATATAAAATAAATCAGAGCCAAAACATAAAAGGTGCAATTTTAAAAATTAAAAAAAAAAATAGAAAGAATTGTGATCACATCTCGAGTTATGGCTTAAAAGTTGCATAATTTAGAGTAGAATTCTTTTAGTTTTTTACAAAAAAATCGAAGGTTTCGGACTTTTTCAAAAAGTCGATTTTAATTTTTAAACGTCAAAAAATAAGTGATAATAACTTCGAATAATTTTTTCACATTTTTTTTCTAAAACTACATTTAAATACCAACAAAACGTTGTCCAACTTTTTTTAAAATATCTATATTTTTTACTGGTCAAAATTGATTGAAAATTTAAATTTTTTCATTTTTTGGAAAAAATCGCCATTTTGAAAAATTGATTACTCAACACCACCTTGGTATAAAAGGCTGAAAATTTGGCTGCAAGTTGCATTTAATACGTACTAAAACATATCCAAAAATAAAATTAATCGAAGGGGGTCGGGCCTAAAAGTGAGTGATTTGGCATGGAATGCCCCATATATAATTTCCCTATTTGTGTGTTCCTCTTTTTTTGTCTATCCAGAGCTTTTTGAAGCCCACTGATGAGCTACAAAGCTGAAAATTGGCATGCTTATAGTAAAACACCTGGGGAAGATCCTAACGTAGCCGGATTTTTGATTTTTTGCCTGTGGGCGGAGAAATAATCGGAAAAGTGGGCGTGGCAAAACTAAATTTTTTTACATTTTTGCTTAATTTAAAGCCCCCTAATGACTTAGGAAGCTTCCTAAGTCGTTAGGACTTTCCTAGAATATAGTCCTAACGATGGCGCATACCCTCAAGTAGTCGAATTTAAAATTTTCGCAATGTGGGCGGAGAATTGAGGGGAAAGGTGATGTGGCAAAATTGGGATTTCTTAAACATTTTTACTTTTTTGAAGCCCCCAAATGACTTAGGAAGCGGAAAATTGCATAGCATTTAGTTTTAGCAGTGAAGCATACCCTGAAGTAATCGGATTTATATTTTTTAGATTGTGGAAGGAGAATTAAGAGAAAAATGGGGCGTGGCAAAATTGTGTTTTTTAATATTTTAACTAATTTGAAGACCCCCAATGAAGATGAAAATTGACATTTTTGCTTATTTTAAAGTCTTCTAATGACTTGGGAAGCTGAAAATTTCCTAGCATATAGTCCTATCGATGAAGCATATCCTGAAGTAGTCCAATTTAAAATTTTTGGACTGTGGGCTTAGAATTGAAAGGAAAATAGGGATTGACAAAATTGGGATTTTTAATATTTTAACTTATTTTGAAGCCCCCAAAGGAAGCGGAAAATGGACAGCGTATAGTCCTAACGATGTAGTATATCCTGAAGTAATCTGATTTAAAATTTCTCTACTGTGGACGGAGAATTAAAAGATAAAAGAGCGTGGAAAAATTGGGTTTATTAATAGTTTAACAAATTTGAAGACCCCGAATGACTTAGGAAGACGAAAATTGGCATGTATAGTAGGTTTCATGGGGAAGATCAACACGAACCTGGAGTTTTTGATATCCAGTGTATGGGTGGAGAATAAGAAAGGCAAAGGGGCGTGGTAAATTTATTTCCATTTATTTTCTGTTTAAATAATTTTTTTTTTTTGGTTTCTCTTATTTTTTGTGTATCCAGCGCCTTTTGAATTTCATTAATTGACTTAAAAGCTTAAAATTGGCATGTATATAGTAAAACACCAGGGACAGATTCTTACGAAGCCGGATTTTTTGCCTGTGGACGGCGAATTACGAGAAAAGGGGGACTTGGCAAAATTTTTTTTTTTTAAAACATTTTAAAGTATTTTTAAGCTCCGCCCCAATGAATAAAGAAGCTGAAAATCACTAACATGTAGTCCTAACTATGAAGCATATTCTAAAGTAGTCCGATTTAACATTTTTGCAATGTAGACGGGTGTTAAGAGGAAAAAGGGGCAAGGCAATATTTTGTTTTATTTTTTTAATTTAAATAACTTTAAAGCCCTAATGACCTACGCAACTGAAAATTGGGCAGGATATTGTCCTGACACTGGACCATATCCTAAAGTAGTCAGACTTAAAATTTTTGGAATGTGGACGGAAAATTAAGAGGGAAAATGGGCGTGGATACGAGTATAGTACTAACGATGGAGCTTATCCTAAAGTAGTCAGATTTAAAAAATTTAGAATATGGATGGAGAATTAGGAGAAGAAATGGGCGTTGAAAAGTTATGTTTTTACATCTAACCTAATTTTGAAGACACCTTATGACCTTGAAAGATGAAAATTGGGATGCATATGGTACGGACTATGGCAAAGATCAACACTGACCTGGATATCCAGTTAAAGGGCGGAGATACAAAAAAATCCATTGTGGATTTTGTTCAGTTTATATACATAATCTGTAACGTAGCCGGATTTTTGGCCTTCAAGACAGGGGAGTGGCGGAAGACGGCGAATTTTAGTTTTTAAACATTTAGGTGGTTATTCATAAAAACTGAAATATAACTAAAGTAGGTTTATTTGACATAATTGCAGGCATATTTGTCAAAAAAAAACCTGCAATAAGTCTTCTGTAAATATTATGAATAACAGCCTTATACTATTTATGAAACCCCTAATGACTAATGAAGCTGAAAATTGTAAAGCATAAAGTATTGACAATGGATCATATCCTTATGAAGTCAGATTTAATATTTAAACTGTGTACGGAGAATTATAAGGAAAAATTTAAGTGAAAAAATTGTGTTTCTTAACATTTTAGCTACTTTTACAACCCTTCATGAATAAGGCTGGACTACTCAATGCTCCGTTATAAAATCACTCTCCGTTAAATGTAACTTTTCCATACAAATTTTGACATAAGGCTCCGTTTAATCGGCAGTTAGCAGCTAACTGGACATTGAGTAATTCGCCCTAAAAAGATAAAAATTTCCATGTATATAGGAGTGACCATGGGACAGATTCACACGATGGATTTTTGTATCCGGTTTAAGGACGGAGAGACGAAAAGGGCGTGCTAAATTTAGTTTTAAAATTTTATAAGTAAAATCTTTTATACTCATTAAATTTTTTCCAGTTTGGGAAATATATTGATGTTACTCAATCTAGCAATATTAAATTTTTTAAGCACAAACATAATTTTTTATAAAGTATGGTAAAAAATTAGAATTATTGGTAAAAGTGATTTGGTGCTCCGCCTGGCAGGGACAGGCTATTCGACTAGTATTGTGATATTTACAAAATATTTCACATGAGAGTTTTCTTACAGAAAATATCTCACATGATAGTTTTTTTTTATAGAAAATATCCTAAATAATAGATTTTTTTCGCACATGGAAAATTTTTTATATAAAAAATATCTCACACAAGAAATTTTTCTTAAAGAAAATATGTCACATGAGAGATATTTCTTATAGTGAAACCATCGCATGAAAGATTTTTCGTATCGATAATTTTCGCATAACAGATTTTTCTTATAAAAAACTCTCGCATGAGGGATTTTTCTTTTAAAAAATCCTCGCATAAGATATTTTTCTTAAAAAAAAAAAAATCTTGCACGAATATTTTTTAATGATAGAAGAAAAATCTGTCATGATTAAGTTTTTAATAAGAAAAATTTCTGAGAACAAAAAGTTCTCATGTGATATTTTTTGTGTGATAGTTTTTAAAATTTCATATATTGTGATATTTTTTTATAAAAAAACAAAAAGTTCTCATGTGATATTTTTTGTGTGATATTTTTTAAAATTTCATATATTGTGATATTTTTTTATAAAAAAAATATGCTTTGAGAAATTATATTTAAATCTTTCTTGAAAGAAATTTTCTACAACAAAAAATCTGTAAGCTGGTCCCATTTTTACCAAAATAAAATTATTTCAGTTCATTGTTTAAAATCTATTTTTAACAACGCTTGCAATTTCAATAAGCATGTTACATCAGCACAAGCAACAAACCCATTCAATGAAAGACTCCAAAAGAGATGAACCAATGTGTGTGTGAATGTTTGTCGGAATGAGTGGTCGTTGTTTCGTCAGCACTTATAAGTTTTTCTTTTTTTTTTTGTATTTATGTCCAAGTTAAAGGATTTGTTGCTTATACAGCTGGGCTCTGCTGCTACTACTACTTACATTAGTTTTTTTTTTATTATTGAATTGTACATTTGTAAATGAATAGAACAATTTTACGTTTTGTATGTGATTTAGTGTAATTCTCCCTTCCAGCTACAACAGAAACTTATACTTCTCCTACTACATTGTGCATACTTTGTTTAAATCTCTTTAAAGCGCAGTAATAATGACAGAATAGTCATTGTATTTGCTATTTCGTTTTAAAAAATTATTCACCCCTTTACCCTGCTGGCGTGATGAAGTAACCCAGCTAATGCTTGTAGAGGTAAATTTTAAATTTGTTAATTCTCCTTCGATTTAAAGTAGATTTGTCTGTTAAAATCAAATGTTTTTGGAGAAAGTTTTAAATTTGTAGATCGCCTATCGATTTAAAGTAGATTTGTCTGTTAAAATCAAATTTTTGGAGGAACTAAGAAATCTAAAGCCCTGTTTTAAGACATTATAAAAACACCATTAACTAAGGCTGTTTGTATGTAAAAATAGGTCAAATCGGGCAAGTGGATAAAAAAATTAAAGTTGTAAAATTTTTCAATATTATCAAAATTATTTATTTTTTTTTTTTTAAATTAGCAAAACACTTGAATTTAATTGTATAGGAGACCCTTAATGTTATCTCCAATTCCATTTTCATTTTAAAATATTTATTTCTTAATTCAATAAAAATGCATTATTAATTCAAAAATGTTTCCTTATTCTTTTTAAAAAATTTCACTGGGTTTATCTATAGTTAGAGGGTAAAGTGTTTTAATTTTATGATATTATGAGTGTTTTTAAGTTGCTTCTGGCTGTTGAATTTACCAAAAAGTAATAGATTGTGTTAGGTTAGGCAAGTAGGAGGAGTAGAAAGTGTAAATTTAACAACCCAAAAATATGCTACATAAAAATAGAAAAAAAAACAAGTAATAAAAGTATCGGCAGTCAACACCGACCATATAATAGGCTACACTAGTGTTTTTCAGAAAATGGATACCCAGTCCAAACATTGACCGATTGGATGTATCTTTTGTTAAATCTGTAATTAGTTTAGAAATCACAAAAAACCCAAAAAAACTGAAATTGACTTATTTTTGTTCTTATAGACCGATTTAACTGAATATCGGTAAAAAATTTTGTGTTGATTTCAATCAAATAATTAATTTTTTATAGATTTTGAAAGATTTTTGTGAACTTCTTTAGGGTGCACTATGGGCCAGAATTTCCATTTTTTGGCCAATAAGGTCTGTAAAACAACACACGTTTAAAAATATTTTTTTAAAATGTCGACTTCTTGAATTTTGTCCACCTTTAATAACTTTTTATTGTAGCACAAAGCTTTTTTTTTTTGCATGAGGTTAAATTCAAAGTTAAAGATTTTGTTTTATATTTTCGATTTATGAAACAAAAATTTTTTTGGTACTTCAACACAATATTTTTAAAATGTTCTGCCAAGTTCTCCTAAGGCTATACATGTGTGTCCAATTAGTGAAATAAACTGCCAAAAAGTAAGATATAAGTATATTTTTTTTTTAATAAATTATGGAAATTCATACTTTTGTTGAAATCCCCATTTTTTCAACACCAATTTCCAAAAAAGTCGAAACGATATTAGCAAACCTCGAATTACAGTCAGTCAATGATAATCTATTCTATTAAAATTTTTGCGAACCTCTGCAAACCGTACATAAACATAGAGGCCATAAACCAAAATATGAGGTTTGGAAATGCCCTAAAATGGAAGTTTAAAATTATTTTGATATATTTTTTTATTGATTTCTAATGCCAAATTTCACACTTTGCCAAAATTGGCGTGATAACTGGAGATGGGCACGTGAGTGAATTTTGACTCACGCTCACGTAAACAAAAAAATCATAATTAACTCAATAATTTTTATACCCTCCAACCACAGTATGGATGGTATTCCGTGTGTAACGCATCGAAATATTGGTCTAGGACCCCATAAAGTATATATTTTATTGATCAGTGATCGATTCTAAGACATTCTAGCGATGTCCGTCCGTCCGTCTGTAGAGGACACGATACAGTCAAAATAAAAGAGCTAGACTTCCGAAGTTTGGCACGAATATGTGTTATATTTCTAGGCAGGTTAAGTTCAGAAATGGGCAAAAGCGGACCAAGGGGGAACAAGTTCCCCCTAAACCAACCTAAGAAAAACCGCGTTTTTTGCAGGGTTTTTTGTACTTTTGCTAAGCAAATGCACCATTCATATCTCAGATGAAGTTCAAAATCGCAAGGGGAAGGTGCTCCCTAACGCCTGCCGCCAAACGCCCCCCCCCCCCCACCAAAAAAAGACGCCCCTGAATTTTTTTATATTTTTTTTAACATTTTGGAGGGTATAAAAGATTCGGCACAGCCGAATGTAACACTCTCACCTGTTTCTACTGACTTACGCTCACGCGTAACTCACACTTTTCCACTCTCGCAAATTTTAAATACGATCACAAAATTTTAACGCAAAATAAAAAAAAAAAACAGTTGTTTTTACAAGAGCAATCGTTAACTCGACACAGAACCGATTTAAAATATGAACAAATTTTGAAAACTTTAAATAATACTAAAACAATACAACTAAATAGTTTTGACTCACGCAAAAAAATAACACTAACTGCAAATCACTCACGCAAAAAATGTACTCACTCTCTTATCACTCAAGAAAAAACAATTTGACCAAAGCTTACTTGAGCAGCTAAACTTTCGATTATGCGTGACCAGCGTCCACCTAAACATTAAACCTGGGAACGCATTTAAGCGGGCACATTTAGGCGATTGCCTTTTAAATATTGTTTATGAAATTGTTAGCTTGTAGCATTATTTACACATTTAGGATGGCAAAAGCTAATTAGAAATAAAAAAAGTTCCCTCTTAAATGTGCCACTGCATATGCGAATTTTTTGACGCATTTAAAAGGGAAATATTTTATTAAAAACTTCTGATAAAAACAAAAAGAGGAATATGAGGAATTCCACACCAAATGTCACGCTACAGAAAAACATATGTCCCGTAAATTTCTGAATAGGTTGTTTGGATAGCCCTATATGGAACTAAGAAAATTTCGTTTTTGGTTTTTCTAATTTTCAAAAACTGGGCTTAGAAGGCATGGTCAAATATTGGAAAAATGGTCAAATTTGAGGCGAGTTGCCTCGATTAAATATTTATCACATTAAAACGGAATGCACCACAATCTTAAAAATTTACATTCTTATATAGTTTTGTATGGGCTATCGAATAAATTTTTTTTCTTTAGAAAATTTTCAGAACCCGTTCTGAAATTTTCCATTTGTTAAAAAAGTCAATTTATCAAAAATCCGGCCACTTTTTTTTCTTTTTTTTAAATTTTTTTTAAAGTTTAAATGTTTGTCCATCCACACAAAAAAAATCAGAAATGTATTTTTCGTTTTTTTCGAGAAAATCGCATTTGAATTTTAAATTTCATAACAATTTTGTCATTTGCTTGTATTTTCTTGTTTTAACGTGTCGAATGAGTAATATTCATGCAATTAATATTACTCATTCATTATAGGCCGCGTCCTATAAGTCACTTTGTGAGGCACTTATTTATCATTACTTTTAATTCACTTAACCGATTTTTGCCATTTTTACATACAAACAACTAAGGTTCATGGCAAATATATAAGTAATTTCATACAGTCCCTAAGACATTCTATTTTCATTATAAAAGTGTTTTAACAGACACAGAAAATTCAAACACGATAGATCGATTTGAAACTGATCCAGTGTCATAGGGCATTAAGACCGCTACTACGATGCGTTACAAACGTTATGACACACTTTATATAGTATTATAAACCCTTCATTTCCAACTGTAGGTTATTAAAAAAACAAAAACTGGAGTGATTTAGCTTCTTTATTTTTTTTTTCCAAAGCTATTCCTTCAGTTGCTTCTGTTTTTTTTTTTGTTGCTTTTTTTATTATCGCATGCTTAGCATTAAAAACTTTAGTCTGCATAATAAAAATCTGCTTACAGTGCATAACTAGTCAAGTTTTATTTTTGGTAGCAGCACTCACTCGTTTTCATATCATAGTCAAAGACAATGTTTGACTATGGTTTGGTTTCATTTTTATTTCATACATTTTTTTTCCCCGTTGCTGGTTGGAAAGTTAATGGTGGTTAACTTTAACAAAAGACAGCTTTATGAGGAGTTATAAAAGTATCATCATAATTCATGAGCCAAAATAACTGCAGGGATATATGTGAGAAGCCTTAAAAGAACTTGTGGTATACTGCGGCTGCTACTGCTACTGCTATCACGGCTACTTCTACTAATGCTAAATTACATTGGCTTTTTAAATGCCACTTTCTCGCTTTAGTACTCCCGCGCTCTCACTCTTTCTGTATTTTTGTTAAAGGTGTTGAATAATTTTCAAATTATCATTTACATAGGGTTTTCTTCCTTTTTTTTTTTTGGTTTTAAGTAGAAAATGGATATAACACTCGAGGATTACAATAATAATTCATTTAAAAAATTTATTACCCACCAACTTTGTTGTATTTTTGGAAATATTTTTTTTCTGAAAGGCTAGCAGAAAAATTTCTATTGATAAGCAGTTTTGGAGGGCTAAAGAAAATGAAAAATGTATTAAGCTATTAACCCTCTTATGTCCTGATTGGGTCGCCTGAATAAAAAAAAAACTTGTATATGTATAGTGCGATTTTCTTAAATTTGGCTTTGACAAAAATTTGGATACTGTTCATACTTCAAAAACGATTATTGCAAGAAAAAAAAAATTATTAAAAAAATTAGCTAAAAAAAGTTAATTTTTATAAAAAAAAATTTCCGCGGAAAAATTTTTTCTTATGATCAACACAAATAACTTTAAAACAGAAAAATAATTTTCTTGAAAATTATTCTATGAGAATATCATAGTTTTAATTAGTAAAGAAAATAATGACCTCGAGCTAGAAAAACCTATTCAAAATAAAATATTTTATAGGTGGAATAAAAACAATTTTTATTTTTTAATAAAAATTAATCAAACGTTTTCAAGTAATTATTATAATAATTATCAAGGATGGGTACCAATTCGATAAAAGTATTGGTATTGGTATTGGTTTTTAAAATTATATTAGTATTGGTATAGGTATTGGTTTTCATTTTTTGTTGAATTGGTATAGGTTTCGGTATTGGTTTTGAATTATTTAGGTATTGGGTATTGGTATTGGTTTTAGCCTCGAATTGGTATCGGTTTTTAATAAGTATTGGTATTTATCTTATATCGGTTTTGGTATTTGTATGCAAAAGGTTTTGCCGTTAATATTAATTAATTTAACTAACGTCGTCCTTCTGTCTGCCCCACAGTGCACACTGGGGCGTTATGGTAGGTTTTTTGGTCAAAAGTCTCTACAGGTCGTAAATGTTAACCGATTTTTTTGAAATTCAGAAAATAAGCCTATATTAAGGTAATTAATAAGTTCCTTGAAAGTTTTGAAATCGGACCTACAAGGAAACTATTTCAGGGTGGACACTTCATTTTTAATCAAATTTACAGATGTTATAGATGAATCAAATGAAGAGACACTTGTCTTTTGAATATGTATTTGAATTAGAGATGGTCTGTGGTCCCGTAATTTGCGTGACTCAAAAAACCACGTGATTCAGGCGTGAGCGATTTTTATTTAAATCACGTGATTATTGAGCGATTTTCATTTAAATTAAGTGACTATTGCTGTGTTTTTCAATTAGTGGATTTATTTTCGGATTAATCTTATTTAATTCAAAATAAATATTTTAATATGCCAAAACAAATTTGAAATATTTTTTTCCGTAATCTACGATAAATTAGCATTTATTATCCGAAAAAATAATAAAAAAATCTGGAAAATGAAAAAAGTTATAAATAAATCAAAAATAATCCAAAGTGGACTTATTAAATCCTAAAATTTAATTGGATTAATTTTGATTTATTTATAACTTTTTCAATTTTCCAAAATTTTTTATCATGTTTTCGGATTATAATTGATAATTTATCATAGATTACGGAAAAAAACATTCCAAAATTTTTTTGGCATGTTAAAATATTTATTTAAAACAAAATAAGATTAATCTGAAAATAAATCCATTTTTTTCAAAAACACAGCATATATTAGGGTAGGTTAACCTAACTTAACCTAGGATAATAAATAAGTGCCTTGAAACTTTTTGGATTCAGACCTACAAGGAAACTTTTTCAAGAATGGACACTTCATTTTAAATAACATCTTAAATTACGTGATGTTGAGTTGAAAAATTCTGAGTGAGTGTCTAGAGAGTGGGTCGAATTTTTGCGTGAAGTTTTTTTGAAAAATCCCTTTAAAAAAAAATAAAAAAAAAAATTTTGGAAACCTCATTTTTAAACTTATCGTTATCAAAAGTTCTACGCCCTTTCAAAAAACTTTCTGGGCCAGAATTATCCTTTCTATCCCAACTTTCCAAAAAATTTGACCGCTTGTGTCCGTTTTCAAAAATGGAACTAAAATAAATTTTATAAAAAAATAAAATTTATAAAATGCAATATTATGTTCAATATCCTATTATATTGATGGTGTGTGGGTTAGATTGACCATTGTACAATCGTCAATCTTACCCACACACGATCAATAAAATTGTATTTCTCAAAATATCAAATTTATATAATGAAGTATAATCATGTAATAATTTTATGTAACATCTTGAATAATTAAAGATTAGTTATTTTAAGTATATTGAGCTGAAGGCCTATGTTGCTATTGCTCGTTAAACAAATTAGCTTATAATTTCTAATTGTAAGACTAATAAACTAAATAAATAAATAAAATTGTATATTGTACATAATATTGCGTCGTCTGTAGGTACCTTTAAGCCTGACAATGCTTTATTGTGGAAAAGAAGAGGGAGGGTATAAAAAATAAAAATTTCCTTGATTTTCGATAATCTCAAATGAGTAACAAATTACCTAATTTTTATTGGTCAGTTTTTACTCCATTTAGGTCCACTGTACCAATGCAAGAAGAACTTATTTTTCGCTTCTTTTTTAAATAATAATGATAAAATTAAAGTTAAAGCCAACGAAATCAAAAGTGGTTTACAAAAATATATATTTTAAGGCGTTTTAATTTTATCTCTTTTGAGAAAAATAAAAAAAGGAAATTTTATAAAACTAAAGGCCTATTCACACCTGATGTGAAATCTCGTTCGAACGAGATTTCGATCATATGGTCTGTATCATTTTATATACAACCATATGATCGAAATCTCGTTCGAACAAGATTTCACCTCAGGTGTGAATTGGGTATAAGATTCAATTTTATTTTTCCTTTTTTGGAAAAAGGTACTTTTTTAGTAAAATTAGCACCGGCAGATCTTAAAAATCTTGTCAAAAAAATTTTTAATATTCCGTTATTCCAGAAAAGCCTGTATTTCAACATTTTATGCTTGAAACAATTTCTGTGCTGATTCACATTGCATTTAATGTACATATAAATTGCGGTGGTAAAGGAGATATTTATACCCTACACCACACTATGGTACAGGGTATAATGAGTTTGTGCTGATGTTTGTAACTACCCGAAATATTGGTCCTAGAGCCACCTTTAAGTATACCGATCGACTCAGAATTACTTTTTAAGTCGATTTAGCGATGTCCGTCCGTCCGTCTGTCTGTCCATGTAAACGGTGTAAACACGATACAGGTCGCAATTTTTAATCAATTGACTTGAAATTTAAAACTTAAGCCTCTTTTTGCCCAAGGACGAAGCCTATTGAAATTGTAAAAAATCGGTCCATATTTAGACCTAGCCCCCATACAAAGGTCCTCTTTAATTTGGCTCAAATGACTCAAATAGCCGTATTTTAATAGGTATCTTTTCGAAATTTGGCAGGTAGTCATTTTTCATCTACACAAATCAGCATTCCGAATTTTAAAGAAATCGGGCCTGTCCTTCTTGTAGCCCCCATACAAACCACCTTCCCGATTTTCACATAAATCTCTCAAATTTCATGAAAATAGAAAATATTTAATTAAAATTTTGTTTGTGTATGTTAAACGCTTACTTAAATAACCTTATCAAATCTGATTATCATCGGACTAGTTTTAGACTTAGGCTCCTTGTGAAAATTTCGCCCTATATTCAGTTAAAGCAGTTTATTGTCAACAAATAGCCTATTTCACTCAAATTTGATTTGTGAGTGTTTTTACACGTATTAAAGATTTGACAAAATATAGATCTAATTTTCCGGGAAACTCTAGTGTAGGGTATTATATGGTCGGTCTTGACCGACTATAATTTTCTTACTTGTTTTTAATTGCAGAAAGATGACACTTAACATTTGTAACAAAATATACCTGAAATCCATCCTTTCATACATAACACTGTGCTACAAAAGACCAAAAATAATTTATGCAGGGGTTCTCATATGATAATTCGGGTTGGTTGGAGTCCATAGAGTACTGACATACTCATAGTTTTTCTGGATCACTTCGTTAAGTACGTTTTTTATTGGCAAATGTGTTGAAAAACGGAAATTCTTAAATTACAATTTTAAAAAATTATTGCTTTGTTAGTTTGCAACCGATTTTCGATTTTATGGATTTGTTTAAAAGATATAGGTCTTACCTTTCAAACAAAACAAAAATATTAAAAATCGATCAAGAATTGGCTGAGCTACGATCGCTTAAGTAAAAAAAAAACGTATTTTTTGAAAAATTTGTCATATTCTTTACACTCTAAGTTGAAAGTGCATCATTAAACAATTTTTTTGAATTTTTTGTAAAAAAGTATAGTAAAGTAGCTTTCCAAAACACCAAAAAACATAACAATCGGTTTAAAAGTGAATGAGTTATGCTAAGTTTTGTGATAGAGCATTTTTATTTTTTTTCAGAAACGCTTGTAATTCAAGCATTATTCATAAATCTTGTTACTAGTAGTAATTTTATGCGCATATGCATATAAACTAGAGATGGGAACGTAATTAGATTTGTGCGTGATTCACACATGATCAGAAGTGAGCGTGATTGAAAATTAATTTTACTCACGTGGTTGTTAGTGAGTGTCAGTGTGAGTGGAATAAAAAAATGGGCGTGTCAGTTACTTCCAAATCCTATTTATAATTTTTTGGGTTTGTTTAAAAAATATCAGTGTTACTTCTTAAACAAAAAAATATTGTGAATCGGTTGAAAACTGGCTAAGGTGCGCTTGTTTAAGTAAAAAACCTTTTTTGAAGAGTTATACCTGCAACATTTTTATGACAAAAAACATTTGACATTTTTGAAACGAAATTGGTAAAATTGTGGGATCATTTGATGGAAATTTTTACCTCTTTATAAATATACGTATGAGGCATTCCACACCAAATGTTCAGCGAAAAAAAAAACATGTGAACCGTAAATTTTTAAATGGGTTGTATGGATAGCCATGTGAGGCATTCCACACCAACTGTTCCACTACAGAAAAACCATAGTGGATTCAATGGGATATCATTTGCAAAGTATTCGCTCTTAGGGTACTAATAAATAACAAAAATAAAATTTAAGTTTTTTTCAAAAAGTGGGCCTTGTAGGCGTGGTCAAATATTAAAAATATCAAACTTTTTCGCCTGAGTATTTATTCACGATCACGCACGCTAATGAAAGAAAAAAATATTCAAGCACGATATTTTATTTTAAAAAAAAATTTATTTAATTTTTTTCTACTCACGTGTGCGTGAATGAGCGTGAACAAAATAAAAAATATTGCGTGACTAAATTTTTTCTTTCATAAGCGTGCGTAATCGTTATTAAAAACTCACTCACGCTACCATCGCCTCTTAAAATATTTTTTAAGTATTGATATTACTCATACGCACACGATTTAAATACCATTATTGTATAAAATAAGCGTGTTGCAATTTTTGAATTTTGATTTTTCGAAAACAAGGCAAAACACATCTTTAAAAATTTCAGATCAGATAGAAAATTCCTTTAACTTTTTTTAAAAAAATAAAAAACAAATAAAATTGCGGCATGTTTTTTGATAAATAAAGTTTAAATTTAAAAAATTCAGAACTTCTTCTGAAAATGTTCCAATTTTCATTTTCTTAGCTTTTATTGATAGCCCATTCAGCTTTTATAGATAGCCCATTTAATTGATAGCCCATTCAAAAATCTATAAACAGCTTTTGTCTTTAAGACTTTACTGTGTTTCATTTAATTTGCATAAATATTGAAGTAAAGATGCTCAGGCAAAAAAGTTAGATATTTTCAATTTTTGACCACGCCTACAAGGCCCACTTTTTGAAAAAACTTAAATTTTATTTTTGTTATTTAATAGTACCCTAAGAGCGTATACTTTGAAAATGATTTCATATTGACACGACACACCTTTTTTTTTTTGCTGAACATTTGGTGTGGAATGCCTCATATATGGAGCTAAGAAAATTACGTTTTTGGTTGTTCAATTTTTCAAAAACTGGGCTTAGGAGGCGTGGTCAAATATTGGAAAAATGGTCAAGTTTGTGTCAAGTTGCCTTGTTTAAATATATATCAAATAAAAACGAAATGCACCAAAATCTCACAAATTTACATTCTTGTATATTTTTGTATCGGCTATCGATTAAAATTTTTTTGGAAAATTTTCAGAACCCGTTCTGAAATTTTCCATTTTTTTAAAAAGTCAATTTATAAAAAATCCGACCACTTTTGTTTTTTTTTTGTAATTTTTTTTTAAAGATTAGATGTTTGTCTAGCAAGATTTTTTTAAAAATTAACAAAATCTATAAAAAAAAATTAAGAAGAAAAAAAAGTAATTTTTCTGATTTTCAAAATAAATTTTAAAAATTTTAAATAGTTTTTGAAAAAAATTAGTTTCAATTTGTGTTTTTGCTAATTTATGCCAAAATATGCAATAATATGCACTTAAAAGTTCGAAATATGCACAATATATGCATTTAAAATCAAAATATGCAAAAATATGTATTTTCACCAAAATATGCGAAAAAAATCGATGCCATTTAATGCAAATCTCTTGATTCGGAAAGATAATTGGTCGATATCGTTGTTAGGCTTTCGACAAAAAACATGCATTTGCATGGAAATCTCACCCTAGTTATATAAAAAACTTTTTTACCCGGGACCCATTGAAAAATTTTAGTACACAATTTTTTTCTCACTGAACATTTGGTGTGGAATGCCTCACATGTATATTTATAAACAGGTAAAATTTCCATCAAATGATCCAACAATTTTAGCAATTTCGTTTTAAAAAAACATGTTTGCAAGCGCACAGCTTTTTCTGTCATAAAAATGTTGCAGGTATAACTCTTCAAAAAAGGTTTTTTACTTAAACAAGCGCACCTTAGCCTGTTTTTAACCTATTCTCAATATTTTTTGTTTAAGAAGTAACACTGATATTTTTTAAACAAACCCAAAAAATTATAAATAGGATTTGGAAGTAACTGACACGCGCATTTTTTTATTCCACTCACACTGACACTCACTAACAACCACGTGAGTAAAATTAATTTTCAATCACGCTCACTTCTGATCATGTGTGAATCACGCACAAATCTAATTACGTTCCCATCTCTAGTTTATATGCATATGCGCATAAAATTACTACTAGTAACAAGATTTATGAATAATGCTTGAATTACAAGCGTTTCTGAAAAAATTTAAAAATGCCCTATCACAAAACTTAGCATAACTCATTCATTTTTAAACCGATTGTTATGTTTTTTGGTGTTTTGGAAAGCTACTTTACTATAATTTTTTACAAAAAATTCAAAAAAATTGTTTAATGATGCAGTTTCAACTTAGAGTGTAAAGAATATGACAAATTTTTCAAAAAATACGTTTTTTTTTTACTTAAGCGATCGTAGCTCAGCCAATTCTTGATCGATTTTTAATATTTTTGTTTTGTTTGAAAGGTAAGACCTATACCTTTAAAACAAATCCATAAAATCGAAAATCGGTTGCAAACTAACAAAGTAATAATTTTTTAAAATTGAAATTTAAGAATTTCCGTTTTCCAACACATTTGCCAATAAAAAACGTACTTAACGAAGTGATCCAGAAAAACTATAAGTATATCAGTACTCTATGGACTCCAACCAACCCAAATTTTTATATGAGAACCCCTGCATATTTTTGGTGTAGCACAGTGTAATTAAAGGTGATTGAAATGGGTTATCGTGCAGGGGCCCCTTTTTCGATTTTCGATTTTTTTGTAATTACACGGGCAAATTGTTTTTCTTATATGGAGTTCACACTTTCGACCTTAAACAAGTTGTTTAACAAAACACCAGTTACTGAATAAAAACGTAATGGATACAGAACAAATAATTTTTTAAACACGTAACCCTTAAACTCTCAAAAATAGCAAGTGTGAACCGCACATTATGCGTTCTTAAATTCTTTTATAATATGACTGTATGACTCTAATAAAACAAACAAAAATTTTTTTTCTGGATTCTGGTGTTGTGACATATAATTTTGTAACGAGTGCTTGATTAAAATTTTGGGATTTCCAAAAAAGGACATTAGTATTTTTTTTTACAACGCAAAGAACAGTGCAGTGACATTCAATACATGTGTATCACATATTAATAATGTTTGCAAAAGAACAAATTTCATTACAGAAAAGGTCTAAATTTTTTAAGATCTAATTTTATTAGAGGTCATAAAAATCACGTAACGTGACAAAAAAATATTTGTTTTATGTTTTTATGGCTTTTAAAATGCAAGTGCTAACTCCTTTTTGTTATATGACTTTGCATGCAAACGATTACTGATCGATGTAACATCTTTTGTGAACATCTGTAGCAATTCATTAGTCAGGTAAAACCTAATAATGTGATGGAAAGAAAATGTTTGACGTCACAATTAAAACAAACGAAAATAAGAATTCAAAAAACCGAAACAAAACCGATACGAAAGTAGAAAAAAAATGAATTGGTATTGGTTTTTTATTGGTATTGGTTTTGAAGAATAAAAGTATTGGTTTTTAATTGGTATTGGTAGTGGGGAATCAGTATTGGTTTTTTATCGGTATTTTTATCGCACAAATAAAGGTATTGGTTTTTAATTGGTATTGGTTTTCAATTTGAATTGGTATTAACGGGTATTGGTATCGAAAAGGTATTGGTACCCATCATTGATAATTATAATAAAAGCGTACCAACTTCAAAAAAAAAAAATGTGCAAAAAAAATCTAGCACTAAACTAGAAAAAAACATTTAGGGTTTTTTATACCCTCCACTCTAGAGATAGAGGGTATATATAAGTTTGTCATTCCGTTTGCAACACCTCGAAATATTGGTCTAGGACCCCATAAAGTATATATATTCATGATCCTCGATTGATTTCAAGACGATCTAGCTATGTCCGTCCGTCTGTCTGTCTGTTGAAAACACGCTAACTTTTGTAAGACTTTACGGAGGCTCCTGAAGTTCGGCATATATGTTGGGTATTTACCTGGTCAGGTTGGTATTGCAATCCAGCGAAATTGGTCCAGTGGTTCAAAAGTTAAGAGCAAAAGACTGAATTTCGGCAAGGGTTTTTCGTGAATTTATGAGATAAAAAACACGCTAACTTTCGAAACGCAATTCTGAGGAGGCTAAAGATTGACAAATATATTTTTCGTTCCCCTGGCCTGGTTCGTATTGAATTTCAGTAAAATCGGTGCAGTGGTTCAAAAGGTATTAGCACAACCGTGAATTTCAGATTAGTTTCACTGTAAATTCACATGTTGAAAACCCGTTAAACATGTTTAAAAAACATTGGTAAAGGGTACTTTCCACTATCACACTTTTCCATTATACACATCAAAATTTACCAACTTCCTAAAGATTTTTGGATTCTTTTTTGATTGAAACCTAGTCGTTTCTAATAAGTGAATAATTTCTGGCCAAATTTTTTAAAAAAATATTTCGCTAACATTTTGAAATTACGCTTGTATAATGGAAATGTGTGATAGTGAAAAGTACCCTTAAGTCACAAAAATATAGTACAACGTATTTTTGTCACTCAAAAATATTTTTAAAACTAAAAACTAAAAAAAAATACACACGAAAAAAAATTTTACACTCAAAAAAAAAAATTAGTAAATTATTTTTTTTTTCAAAAATTACTAAAAAAAAAGTTTTTTTACACAAAATAAAATATTTCTAATCAAAAATATTTACTAACACTTAAAACGGGCATTGTGGAGGGTATTCATAAGTTCGGCCAAGTCGAATTTAACTTTTTTACATGTTTTATAATATTTTTGTTTAATTTTAATTTTCAAAAACCAAAAATTTTGATTTGCACTGTGGTTTTAGCTACACACAATGAAAAAGGTTCATTAATATAATGAAACTTATCATAAAAGTTCGTCCAATGAAACTGTTTTATTATATTAATGAAATGTTTCATAAATATTTATGAAACATGAAACATTTATGAAAATTTTCATAATATTTATGAAAACTTCATTAAAAAGCTTCATGAAAAATTGTTTTACAGTTCTTTGAGTGTACTTCTACAAAAATTTTCAGGATTTCTATTTTATACTTTCACTAAACCATAATTTTTTCCTTTTTAAAACATTTCAATTTTCGATTATCTATTGGAAGATTAGTCATAAAACAAAAAAAAAATATATTTTATACTTCCGAAATTTGTTTAAATCAAAAAACTTTTTTGCATACACAGAAAAAAAATCTAAAGCCTTGAAAGGCAAAAACTTCGATAGGCACTTAAAAAAAAGTTAAAAAGAAAAAAGTTAAAAACGAAATTGTCAAAAAACAAAAAAACATGCACGTACCATAATAAACCTCTCAATTGAAAAAACACATTCGAACATACATACTTAAAACGACATACTGGCATTATTATGAGATATAGAACAAATGACAAATCATAGTTGGCAATTTTTAGACTTAAAATGGTATTTTGCAAATAACATAAAAAAATAACAACCCAGTGAAAAGATGGATTTATTTTTAAAATGTTAAAAGGGAAAATGCATAATAAAAGAAATTGCAAAATAATAAATTGTTTAAGAAAATTTACAGCGCCTAAAAGTAGGCAACACTATCTGTTTAATGTTCTAGCAATGGACCCAATTTTGGTTCCACCTACATTTCCCTAATTTATAAAACCTGTAGTTTCATAGTTATTAATTTTTCATTTTAAATCGAATTACAAAAAAAAACAATCAATAATTTATTTTAGCTCTATTCTTAAGAGAGAAATATGAATTTTCTAAGTCTAGACTTAAAACAAATTATTTGCCATTTTTTTGCTGGGTTTAAGTCATGCAAAAAAAAAATTGAAATGCAAAACTTTAGTCTGATGTAAAAAAAAAAGTGCACAATCAAGCAAAAAATGGAAAATAAATGAAAATTGTATAAAAAGTTGAAATAAGTAGATTTATAAATAATTAAAATGGTACAAAACTTTACACGAAATGGCAACTGTGGCAAATAATTTCTCCAGGAAAATATTGTATTTACTTCCAACTAATTTAACGCTTTCAAAAATGATGTAAGGAAGAGAAAAACAATTTTTTTAGTTGTCACAGAATCAAAGATTTCTAAGAAATTTTTAATACATTTGAAATAAATTGTCTTGCGAATCAAATCGTTAAAAAGAAAAATCCGACATCGAGATATTTTTCAAATAGAAAAAGTCTCAGATTCTGAGACATTTTTCTTATAGAAAATGTCTCAGATTCTGAGACATTTTTCTTATAGAAAATGTCTCAGATTCTGAGACATTTTGCCTATAGAAAAAGTTTCAGATTCTGAGACATTTTTCTTATAGAAAAAGTCTCAAATTCTAAGTAATTTTTCTTATAGAAAAAGTCTTAGATTCTAAGACATTTTTCTTATAGAAAAAGTCTTAGACTCTGAGACATTTTTCTTATAGAAAAAGTCTTAGATTCTAAGACATTTTTCTTATAGAAAAAGTCTTAGACTCTGAGACATTTTTCTTATAGAAAAAGTCTCAGATTCTAAGACATTTTTCTTATAGAAATGTCTCAGATTCTGAGACTTTTTCTATAAGAAAAATGTCTCAGAATCTGAGACATTTTTCTTTTAGAAAAAGTTTTCAGATTCTGAGACATTTTTCGTATGGAAAAAGTCTCACATTCTGCGACATTTTTCTTATAGAAAAAGTCTCAGATTCTGAGACATTTTTCTTAAAGAAAAAGTCTCAGATTCTGGTACATTTTTCTTATAGAAAAAGTCTCAGATTCTGAGACATTTTTCTTATAGAAAAAGTCTCAGATTCTGAGACATTTTGCTTATAGAAAAAGTCTCAGATTCTGAGACATTTTTCTTATAAAAAAGGTCTCAGATTCTGAGACATTTTTCTTACAGAAAAAGTTTCAGATTCTGAGACATTTTTCTTATAGAAAAAGTTTCAGATTCTCAGACATTTTTCTTATAGACAAAGTCTAAGATTCTGCGACATTTTTCTTATAGAAAAAGTCTAAGATTCTGAGACATTTTTCTTATAGAAAAAGTCTCAGATTCTGAGACATTTTTCTTATAGAAAAAGTCTTAGATTCTGAGACATTTTTCTTATAGAAAAAGTCTCAGATTCTAAGACATTTTTCTTATAGAAAAAGTCTCAGATTCTGAGACATTTTTCTTATAGAAAAAGTCTCAGATTCTGAGACATTTTTCTTATAGAAAAAGTCTCAGATTCTGAGACATTTTTCTTATAGAAAAAGTCTCAGATTCTGAGACATTTTTCTTATAGAAAAAGTCTCAGATTCTGAGACATTTTTCTTATAGAAAAAGTCTTAGATTCTGAGACATTTTTCTTATAGAAAAAGTCTCAGATTCTGAGACATTTTTCTTAAAGAAAAAGTCTCAGATTCTGGTACATTTTTCTTATAGAAAAAGTCTCAGATTCTGAGACATTTTTCTTATAGAAAAAGTCTCAGATTCTGAGACATTTTGCTTATAGAAAAAGTCTCAGATTCTGAGACATTTTTCTTATAAAAAAGGTCTCAGATACTGAGACATTTTTCTTACAGAAAAAGTTTCAGATTCTGAGACATTTTTCTTATAGAAAAAGTTTCAGATTCTCAGACATTTTTCTTATAGAAAAAGTCTAAGATTCTGAGACATTTTTCTTATAGAAAAAGTCTAAGATTCTGAGAAATTTTTCTTATAGAAAAAGTCTCAGATTCTGAGACATTTTTCTTATAGAAAAAGTCTTAGATTCTGAGACATTTTTCTTATAGAAAAAGTCTCAGATTCTAAGACATTTTTCTATAGAAAAAGTCTCAGATTCTGAGACATTTTTCTTATAGAAAAAGTCTCAGATTCTGAGACATTTTTCTTATAGAAAAAGTCTCAGATTCTGAGACATTTTTCTTATAGAAAAAGTCTCAGATTCTGAGACATTTTTCTTATAGAAAAAGTCTCAGATTCTGGTACATTTTTCTTATAGAAAAAGTTTCAGATTCTGAGACATTTTTCTTATAGAAAAAGTTTCAGATTCTGAGACATTTTTCTTATAGAAATAGTCTCAGATTCTGAGACATTTTTCTTATAGAAAAAGTCTCAGATTCTAAGACATTTTTCTTTTAGAAAAAGTCTCAGATTCTGAGACAATTTTCTTATTGAAAAAGTCTCAGATTCTGAGAACTTTTTCTTATAGAAAAAGTCTCAGATTCTGAGACATTTTTCTTATAGAAAAAGTCTCAGATTCTAAGACATTTTGTTTATAGAAAAAGTCTCAGATTCTGAGACATTTTTCTTTTAGAAAAAGTCTCAGATTGTGAGATATTTATTTTATAGAAAAAGTTTCAGATTCAGAAGAAAATGTTTTAGAATGTTAAACATTTTTCTTAAAGAAAAAGTTTTTGATTCTCTGGCATTTTTTCTATAAGAAAAATATTTTAGATTCTGAGATGTTTTTCTTATAGAGGGTAAAAATGTTAAGGTTTAAAAACTATTGGGGGTCGGTCATAAGGTTGACTCCTCTAGGGGCACTCTTGGGACAGTGAGAGCGGTGGGAGCAAATTTTTTTAGAACTTGCGTTTTGTATGGAAGGTCCCATAGGGAGTAGAGATAGAGTATAGGTATGTTCGGAAAAAATCTTGAAAAATGAATAGGGGTCGATCTCACTTTTGACCACGCATCATGGCAGCGGTAGGAGCTTATATCCTAAAATAAATTTTATAAAAAATAAAAAAAAAATTTATGGGGACCTGCTTTAGGATTAAACAAAATATTAAGGGTCGATCATACATTTGACTCCTCTAGGGGCACTTTTGAGGCAGCTAGAGCTGTTGGAGCAGTTTTATAAAAATGTAATCTTTGTATGGAAGCCCCCTTAAGGAGTGGACACAGAGATTAGGTATGTTTTGCAAAAAATGTTAGGGGGAAATCTTATGGGAATCGGTCCTGCATTTAATCCCTCTAGGGGCAATTGCGGGGTAGTAGAGGCTTTTTCTGAATTTTTTTAGTCAAAATTTACCAATTTTTATTTACGTAGCGTTTTTCATTAGCTAATTACGGTGCCTAACCACGTTCAGATTATTTTGGTACGCTCGTCAGAGTTGTTCAGCATGACTGTTGTTACAATTTTGACAAATATTGTTATTGAAAAATCAACAGTCCCTGTAAGTTATGCTGAAAAAGGGAAAAAAGGAAATTTTTCCTATATTTTTTCAAAAAAAGTACAGGAAAAAATTATTTTTTTAGCATAAATTGTTAACATTATCTGTTCTATGGACTATTAGCCCAATTTTTGCCAAATATACTTAAGCGATAGCACCAACTCTGATTAAGCTGTTGGGCAAAAACTTATGACACCATACATTGGAGTAGAGATGAGCGCGTGAGTGATTTTTGACTCACACTCACTCACAATCTCGTGATTAAATTTAATACAACTCACACTCACTTGCACTCACGCAAGCTTCACTCACACTCACGTTGACTCACATTCACGAAACTCTTATTTATACAAAAAAAATTTAAAAACTAAAATTTCCAAAATCTTTCAAAATTTTCTGAAAAATTTAAAGTTTTGCGAAATTTTACATTTCTTTTTTGCTTTTTTCTGGACAAAATTTCAAGTTAAGCCAAATTTTACAATTTTTATGTTGCTTTTTTTGGTACGAAAGGAAATATGAAGAGAAAATAAATCACACAAACTCACGCAAAAAAATCGACTCACGCACACTCACTCACGCAAAAATCCTACTCACGCACACTCACTCACGCAATATTTTTCTCCACGCACACTCACTCACAATCACGTGAGTAAAATTGAATTCAGTAGCACTGACACGTGATCACGCGTGAATCACGGTCTAATCGGCACATGTGCCCATCTCTACTTTGCACCTTGTAAAAAACCTTTGTAACTTTTTTTTTTTGCTACCTCCTATTTGACAAGAATTCCTTGTTATTTTACAAACTTTTTACCAATAATTTTGTAATTTTACAAACTTTTTACCAATAATTTCGTAATTTTACAAACTTTTTACCAAAAAAATTGTTAATTTAAATTTTTTTTTGACGCGATAAAACTTACAAGCAGGTTTTGTAAATTTACTAGATTTTTTTCTACCTCCTATTTTACGAGAATTCCTAGTAAAAACTAAGAGCTTTTTTGTAATTTTACAAGATTTTTACCAATAAAATTGTAAATTTACAACTTTTTTGGCGAAATAAAACTTACAAGGAATTCTCGTAAATATCCTAGATTATTGTTTCTGTAAAGACAGTCGAGCTCAGGCTCTAATTATAATTATGTATGATAATTTTTTGATTTGTTATACAGTCGAACCCGGTTATAACGAACTCCGAGGGACCAGTAAAAATAGTTCGTTATAAGCGAAGTTCGCTATAAGCGGGGTATATTTTTTATCAACCTAGCTTTATTTCCAAAAAAATATATCTAATTTTGTTTAATTTGATGTTTTTTTTTGTAAATAAACTACTTATTGAGAAGAAATCATTAAAAATATAATTAAATTTTATAAAAATTATGATATAAACCAACAAATTCCAACCTTTTGTTGGCTTGATAAACATTATTGCCACATATTGAAAAATATTTATTGGAGTTCGTTATAAAAAGGTAAATATACATGTAATTGTGTTCGTGGGACCATAATAAGCAGTTCGTTTTAACCGAGGATTCGTTATAACCGAGTTCGTTATAAAAGAAGTATTTTGGTTGAAAATTGATGCTAAAACGTCGGGACTTTATAATTAGTTCGTTATAACCGAGAATTCGTTATAGCCGAGTTCGTTATAACCGAGTTTGACTGTATATGGTTTTGAATTGAGAAAACCTTGGAAATTTGTAAAATTACAAGAAAAGCTGTAAAATTACAAAAAAAAATGTAAATTTCGATCGAAAATTATTTGTTAAATTACAAGGAAATCTGTCAATTATTGGTAAAATGAGATTACGAGACTTTTTTTGTAATTTGATAAGTTGTTTTTTTAGTGTTGTAAAGAAAATAATGACCTCGAGCTAGAATAAACCTAATCAAAATATAATTTTTTAAAGGTCGTATAAAAAAATTTTTATTTTTTAATAAAAATTAAACAGAATTTAACTCTTTTCTTATAATTAAAATTTTTAACAAACAAGAAATTCATTTGAATGCACCATTTGTTTTATCTCTACTTTTCCCTTTAAATCAAACCAATCAAGAAACTTTTACTTCCTTTTGTAATTTAATCTTTCATTTATTTACCCCTATAAAATTTTTGTTTATATAAAATTGGGTCAATTTTATTTTATGAAAGTTAGGGGAAATTAGTTTTTTTTTTGTTTTTTTTGTTGTTTTTTGATCAATAATACATAATAACCCACTATAAACTTTAAGTGTTTTTCCTTGAAAATTTAATGGAATAAGAATTCAAAGATTGATGGATTTGTTTTCTTTATTTGATGTATTTGGGGCATTCCATGCCAAATCACTCACTTTTAGGCCCGACCCCCTTCGATTAATTTTATTTTTGGATATGTTTTAGTACGTATTAAATGCAACTTGCAGCCAAATTTTCAGCCTTTTATACCAAGGTGGTGTTGAGTAATCAATTTTTCAAAATGGCGATTTTTTCCAAAAAATGAAAAAATTTTAATTTTCAATCAATTTTGACCAGTAAAAAATATAGATATATTAAAAAAAGATGGACAACATTTTGTTGGTAGTTAAATGTGGTTTTAGAAAAAAAAATATGAAAAATTATTTGAAGTAATTATCACTTGTTTTTTATCGTATAAAAATTAAAATCGACTTTTAGAAAAAGTCCGAAACCTTCGATTTTTTTTTTAAAATGTCAAAAATTTCTACTCTAAATTACGCAACTTTAAAGTCATAATTCGAGATGTGATCGTAATTCGTTCTATTTTTATTCAAATTTTGAAAATTGCACTTTTTTTTTTTTGACTCTGGTTTATTTTATATGGTGCTCCAAAAAAAATAATTTGGTAAATATTGACCGTAACTTCCCCTAGATATATTAACTTGGGTGTAAAAATACGTCTCAGAAAATTTTAGGATGATCGGACATGGGTAAGGCGTGCCGCATCGGCTTTGAAGTTTGAAAATCGGATTACAAGGGAAAATATGCATTTTTTTCTGTTTTCTTAATTTTTTTGGTATTTTAAGTTAATTTTGAATTCAAATGATTACAGAATTGAAATGTAGAGTAAAATGTCTCTCTATTAAGGTCATAAAAACCGAAATCGGTTTAAAATCAGCGAAGTTATTACAACTTCCCCAGGCATCTAACGTGTGGCAGACAACTTGATTAATCAATACAATCCGATTTTTGAAATTCATTGAAATTTTCTACTGTAATAACATTTTTTTATTCTTCAAGTTCAAATGTTTTTAGATGACAAGTATTTTTCATATTGTGTTTTGCTAACATTTTTTAAATTAGTGCTAAAAATGCCTGCATTTTCCACACCCTTTTGAAATCTCTATTTTAAAAAAAAAAATATTTTTTTTGTTTTAAAATTTGGAAAAGTCAAAAAAATATTACACTAAAACATGAATAATGAAAAAAGGTTATTACAGTAGAAAATTTCAATAAATTTAAAAAAAGGGCCTCGTATTTTTTAATCAAGTTGTATGGCACACGCTAGATGCCTGGGGAAGTTGTAATAACTTGGCTGATTTTCAACCGATTTTAGTTTTTAGTACCTTATTAGAAAGGCATTTTACTCCACATCATAATTCTGTAATCACTTGAATTAAAACTTAACTTAAAATACCAAAGAAATTGCGAAAACAGAAAAAAATTCATATTTTTCCTTGTAATCCGTTTTTTAAACTTCAAGGACCATGCTAAGCGCCTTACACATGTCCGATCGTCCCAAATTTTTGTGAGACGTATATTTACCTCCAAATGAATATATTTAGGGTAAGTTAGGGTCAGTATCTACCATTTTTTTTTTTTTTGGAGCTCCATATAAAATAAATCAGAGCCAAAACATAAAAGGTGCAATTTTAAAAATTAAAAAAAAAATAGAAAGAATTGTGATCACATCTCGAGTTATGGCTTAAAAGTTGCATAATTTAGAGTAGAATTCTTATAGTTTTTTACAAAAAAATCGAAGGTTTCGGACTTTTTCAAAAAGTCGATTTTAATTTTTAAACGTCAAAAAATAAGTGATAATTACTTCGAATAATTTTTTCACATTTTTTTTCTAAAACTACATTTAAATACCAACAAAACGTTGTCCAACTTTTTTTAAAATATCTATATTTTTTACTGGTCAAAATTGATTGAAAATTAAAATTTTTTCATTTTTTGGAAAAAATCGCCATTTTGAAAAAATTGATTACTCAACACCACCTTGGTATAAAAGGCTGAAAATTTGGCTGCAAGTTGCATTTAATACGTACTAAAACATATCCAAAAATAAAATTAATCAAAGGGGGTCGGGCCTAAAAGTGAGTGATTTGGCATGGAATGCCCCATTTACTTTCAGTTTTCTTTGCTTTTACAAAAAAAATAAATAAAACAAGAAAAATATTTTTAATGAGAAAATTTTCTACCATGGTAGAAAATATGTATTTTACCCCTTTTCATTGTGTTTTTGAAAAAAATAATGAAATCAGAAAAAAAGGATGAAAATATAAATAAATTATAGAAAATTTAATTTAAAACATTAGGGAAATTATGGTTGTTTAAAAATTGATTGTATTATATTGTGTGTGTGTATTTGTTTGTTTATTTAGCGAATTAAATAAGTTTTTTTTTTAACTTTGATTGGTTCTTTTTTTGTTTGTTTGTATTTATTAATAATAAGCTGCTATTGTTATGATGATTATTATTATGGTGGTTGTATGTCTGTGTGTATATGATTACACTAAGCAACAAATAAAGACTGTTTGAAAAACACAAAAATTTGACTAGTTCGATTCTACTACCAACATGTAGAAAATCCCTATATCGGATTGTCCAGTTTGGTGATCAATTCTCTTTTAAAGGCCTCCAAAGATTCTGAAAAGCAGTGGCATCTGATTAAGCTCTTGGGCTAAAACTGATAACACCATATTTTGTGGGTCCCAATGATTATCAAAATTTTTTGACGTCCATAAAAAGGAAGTCCTTTACCTTTTGGTGGTAGAATCGAATCTATATAGTCAAGTTTTTATATTTTTTCACTGTTACACAGTGTTTTAAAAGCGTATTTTAATATATGCGTTTGTTTTCATTTATGTATGTATAAGTGTTCTACAAAATGTTAGTGCTGTCTCTGTGTGTGCGTGTTTATTTTTGTTGTTTGTGTTGTTGTGTAGTTGATTTTGAGCGCCTTTAACAAAGTGCTGATTATTATTTGATTTTGGTTTTAGATTATTTACATTAAATTAACATGAAAAGGGTGGTGGCTGTGGAAAACAGATTTAGGGTACTTAATTTTGATTGATTTTAATACAACCGAAAAAAATACAAACAGACACACACACAGAAATACTAACTAATGATGCTGATATTTGTCAGTAATTTTAACTCATACATATTGATTAAGTATTTTATATGCGCGCGTGGGTGTCAAAAAAGGCTTAAGGGGAAAATTTTTGGAAATTGTACAATACATACATTACTAACTAAAAATAAACATTTAGTTGTTATTCTAATTTGAGGCATTACACAAAAAAAATAAAATACAGCCTCTAAGTTAATTATTATTCCACTGGGTATTAAATTTATTAAGATCAATCGGATGGAATTTATGATTAAATTAAACCGTAAAATTGGTTGAACGGTTTCCGAGATATCGCTATTTGAAATTTCAAAATATTGCAATATTTTTTCCTACGTGCAAGAATTTTTTAAAAAAAATCTCAAAATTTCTTTTCCTTGGCCCATTCATAAAGCTTGAGACAATACTTAATTAAAACTTAATTTGATACAAATCCGATCATTTTAGCCCGTGGCGCACTTCGATCAAAATTTTGTAAAATATCCACCAAAATTTGGAATTTTTGCAACATTAAAAAAAAAAATTATATTACGACACATTAAATTTGACATGCTGAATATGAATTTTTTAAAAATTTCTGAAATCGGTCAGTTGAGATACTTAGGGAGTTGAGATAGGTCGTAGGTATGGGGGTTGGTCTCACTAATGACCACTCTAGGACGCACCATTGGACCGGTAGAAGCTGATTAAATAAAACAAATTTACAAAAAATAAAAAATAAATTGTATGAGGACCGCCTTAACAGTTAAAGATAGAGGGTAGATGTGTTTAGAGAAAATGTTTGGACTAAAAAAAATATTGTGCTCTAAGGGCACTAGTAGGGCAGTTAGAGCGGTTGGAGCAAATTTTAAAAAATGTCGATTTGTGTGGAAGAACCCTTAGAAATTGGAGATACGGTATTAGTTTATTCCAAAGAAATGTTAAGACATAAAAATAAATGGTGGTCGGTCTTATAAATGACCCCTCTATGACGCACCGTTGGAGCAGTAGAACACTCAAAAAATTATGTAAGTAAATTCTAGTGAATATTCACTTAAAACAAATGAAATTTTATTTCAAAACCATTCCACTGTTTTTTCATTTAAAATAAAAACACATTACAGTCAATTTTAAATGTTAATTTAATGACTAACCAAAACATTAAAAAACTAGTGAATATTCACTTATTTTGTATTGAAAAACAGTAAAACTATAGAAGAAATATTTTACTGCCGAAAATGAATGTAACAGAAAATTCGTTTTTAAGACAGTAAATTATTTTTTTTAAACAACAGAAACAGTAGAAAATAAGAAGTCCTTAATAAAATTAATGATTTTTCTTTTAAAATAACTTTACTGATTTCTTTTTAAAATAACCTACAAACTGTTAATGACATAATTTTCTTAGTGAAATGATTTTAAGATTAAAAAATTACAATAAAATTTTTTCAAAAATTTTTAAAAATAGTAATAATAGTAGTAACGATCCTCCTGGGCAAAAAATTTGTAGAATCGATAGATGTTCTACACAAAAAAAAATTAAAAAAAAGTCGAAGAGTACAAAAATTTTCAAAAATGAGATTTAAATTTGAAAACTTAAAAATCGCATACTAGAGCGCTTTTAAGAATTTTTTGGGATTTTTTTTTTAAAGTACGTAAAAAAACAAAAATTAAAAAAAAAAAAATTGAAATTTGGACCATTATTGAAGAAGTTATGAGCAAAAGAAGTTTGAGTAAAGGAACAAACTACCAATTTTTAACAAGTCGATATCTTTTGAACGGGTCATCAAAAAAATCTGAAAATTTACCACGAAGGAGTTTTCGGAGGGTACTAAAAACTGTAAACAAATTGGGAAAACCTAAAAAAAAAATTTCAAAGTGTCCGATTTGACATATAATGCCCTATACATATATTCATGATCCTCCATCGATTTTATGACTATCTAGCGATGTCCGTCCGTCCTTCAGTCTGTCTGTTGAAAACAATCTAACTTTTGAAAGACTTTACGGAGGCTCCTGAAGTTTGGCATGTATGTTGGGCATTTACCTGGTCAAGTTGGTATTGCAATCCAGCGAAATCGGTCCAGAGGTTCAAAAGCTATGATCAAACGACTAAATTTCGGCAAGGTGAATTTACGACATAAAAAACACGCTAACTTTCGAAAGGCAATTTTGAGGATGCTGAAGCAAAGCATTTATATTTCTCGTTCACCTGGCCTGGTACGTATTGAATTTCAGCCAAATCGGTCTAGTTGCTCGAAATTTATTAGCAAAACCGTGAATTTCAGATTAGTTTCACCTTAAATTTATGTGTTGAAAACCCGTTAAACATGTTTTAAACACATTGGTAAGTCACAAAAATATTTTACAACGTATTTTTGTCACTCAAAAATATTTTTACACTAAAATAAAAAAATAAACTCGAAAAAAATTTTACACTCAAAAAAAAATTTAGTTAATTATTTTTTTTTTTTCAAAAAAATTTTTTTTACACAAAATAAAATATTTCTAATCAAAAGTGTTATTTTTTCCCCGTTAGAAAATTTACTATCATTTAAAAAGGGCATTGTGGAAGTAGAATTTAACATTTCGACTTGTTTTTTCTTTTCTCTGTTTTTCACCCGCTGTTTTTTCACACAAACAATTTTTTTACTTAAAAGATTTTTCATATTTTTTACTAAAAATTTTTGTTTTTTGTCCGATTTATTTACTCAACAATTTTAGATTGATTTTTTTTTTTTTTTAACTTAAAAAACTATTTGTCAGGTGCACTATTAGGAAGGACGACAGAAGAAGAAGTATTTTTTTCCAGTGTTAAATTTTCATTGATTTTAAAGACTTTTTTTGTGTGTAATAAAGATTTGTGTGACGAAAACACAGTTTAAAATACACAGTGATTCAAAATCGAACTTTCTGAATCGGAATGGGATGAAACCAAAACAAATAAAAGTTGACATTATAAATTTCACTGCAATCAGTCCATGCCTACTTAATAAATAGCCAAATAATTAGGTATAAACCACTGTGTACAGTTGTGTATGATTATTATTTAAAGGCAATTACAAACTTAAGCAAACGCCACTTATACAGTTTTCAAGCAATTACACAGTGGTACAACTTCGAACTTTCCGAATCGGAATGGGATTAAACCAAAACCAAAAGCAAGTGAAAGTTGACATTTTATATAAAAAACCCCTCACTTTTTTTTTAGTTCAGCGCTAAATTATTTTTACACGAATTTAAAGTTGGTGATTGTAAAGCATTTAAAGTTTTTGTGTAGCAAACATGTCCCAATTTAAAGGCTCCTTGTGGTGCCCTTATTGCACATGTGGGGTCCAGCGTCCAAACTTAAGCTCGAAGTTGCATTAACCGATATAAATTTCACTGCAATCGATCCAGAAAATTATTAAAAATATATCATTGTGCACCGTTGCGTATGATTGTTATTTAAAGGCAATTACAAAATTAATCATACGCCTAATACAGTTTTCAAGCAATTATTATAATTAAAATAAAAGTTCACCAACTACAAAGGCGTGTAAAAAAAATTTAACACTGAACTAAAAAAAGCCTTGAGGGTTTTGTCATGGAATATGGCAACCTTAACTTGATTTTGGTTTCATCCTATTCCAATTTTGGTTGTTGGGCTGTAATATTTTTTGTTTGTTTTACTACTGCCATTCGAATGTTATCATGATTTTCAGCAGATGAAATGCATTTCAAATTTACTGATTAGCTTATAACTTCTTTACTTCTGGAGGTAGTATTCTGAAATTCTTTCTACCTCATCAGGAAAATAAGAAATATATATGCTAATCTTCGGCAGCCTTTAACTTGTCATTTAAAAATTAGCATGTTTTGCACAGACAGACTTACAGACAGAAATGACAAAAATCGTCTTGAAATTGATGCGCATATATCGATGTACATTTTTATTTTGATAAAAAAAGTCTGAAACTCTAAAAGCCAATTCCCACATTTATATTAAACCGATTTTCAAAAGAATTAATGCATTAATATTTTTATAATCCAATAAAAACATATTAAACGATAACGAGCTTACCACCTACATACATAACACAACTGTCATACACACACGAATTTACAGACACTCATACACCCACATATGAAAATTGCACGCATTTACCTATTACATATAAACAAATGACACTGACACACTCTCATACAGTTAAACAAACACACCAACACACATATAATTGTATGTATATGCATATTTTATCTATTATTTATGCATAACAATAATGAATATTTACATACCCACACACACGCATACAAAAACTTAAAAAAAAAACATTATATTCAACATTATTATATTGTTTTGTTAAGTTTATACAATACCATGGATGTACCTCTATATTGAGGTATTCCTACATTAACAACTTTCATACACACATCCATACATGCATAATATTCACTAAAAATAACACACACACTCGCAAACAAACATCTATGAATACACTTATACAAATACTATATAACAACAATACAAGTTGTGAAATGTAATTCTGTGTAATTAATTATTAATTTATGCGCATACATTTAAATGCTTTTCATACTAAAATTGTTACACACTATGAACAGTAGGCGGGTTAATGATGTACAAGGATTGAATGCCCATCAAGAAGAGTATTTTCCAAAACGTGTTTTTCCCAGAATGTTTTTTTTTTACCGAATTCTCCTACATAACAAGTTTTAAGATTCTAGGACCATTTTTTCAGGAGACATAAATAGTTTCATTGCTTATTATTTCAGGAAATAAAAAAGTACCAAAAAGTGTACTTTCGGTAAAAAAAGTTTTATAAAAAGTACCTTATATAAAAGGTACATAAAAGGAACTTGTTATAAAAGGTGCTTTTTATATAAGGTACTTTTTATAAAAGGTACTTTTTATAAAAGGTACTTTTTATGAAAGGTACTTTTTATAAAAGGTACTTTTTATAAAAGGTACTTTTATAAAAGGTACTTTTTATAAAAGGTACTTTTTATACAAGGTAATTTTTATAAAAGGTACTTTTTATAAAAGGAACTTTTTATAAAAGGTGTTTTTATAAACGGTACTTTTTATAAAAGATACTTTTTACAAAAGGTCCTTTTTATAAAAGGTACTTTTTATAAAAAGTACTTATTATAAAAGGTGCTTTTCATAAAAGGTACTTTCTATATATACTTTTATAAAAGGTACTTTTTATACAAGATACTTCTTTTAAAAGGTACTTTTTATAAAAGGTACTTTTTATAAAAGTTACTTTTTATAAAAGGTACTTTTTATAAAAGTTACTTTTTATAAAAGGTACTTTCAATAAAAGTTACTATTTATAAAAGGTACTTTTATAAAAGGCACTTTTTAAAAAAGGTACTTTTTCTAAAAGGAACTTTTTATAAAAGGTAATTTTTATAAAAGGTACTTTTTTTAAAAGGTACTTTTTATAAAAGGTACTTTTTATAAAAGGTACTTTTTATAAAAGGTACTTTTTATAAAAGGTACTTTTTATAAAAGGTACTTTTTATAAAAGGTACATTTTATAAAAGGTACTTTTTATAAAAGGTACTTTTTATAAAAGGTACTTTTTATAAAAGGTACTTTTTATAAAAGGTATTTTTTATAAAAGGTACTTTTTATAAAAGGTACTTTTTATAAAAGGTACTTTTTATAAAAGGTACTTTTTATAAAAGGTACTTTTTATAAAAGGTACTTTTTATAAAAGGTACTTTTTATAAAAGGTACTTTTTATAAAAGGTACTTTTTATATAAGGTACTTTTTATAAAAGGTACTTTTTATAAAAGGTACTTTTTATAAATGGTACTTTTTATAAAAGGTACTTTTTATAAAAGGTACTTTTTAAAAAAGGTACTTTTTATAAAAGGTACTTTTTATAAAAGGTACTTTTTATAAAAGGTACTTTTTATAAAAGGTACTTTTTATAAAAGGTACTTTTTATAAAAGGTACTTTTTATAAAAGGTACTTTTTATAAAAGGTACTTTTTATAAAAGGTACTTTTTATAAAAGGTACTTTTTATATAAGGTACTTTTTATAAAAGGTACTTTTTATAAAAGGTACTTTTTATAAAAGGTACTTTTTATAAAAGGTACTTTTTATAAAAGGTACTTTTTATAAAAGGTACTTTTTATAAAAGGTACTTTTTATAAAAGGTACTTTTTATAAAAGGTACTTTTTATAAAAGGTACTTTTTATAAAAGGTACTTTTTATAAAAGGTACTTTTTATAAAAGGTACTTTTTATAAAAGGTACTTTTTATAAAAGGTACTTTTTATAAAAGGTACTTTTTATAAAAGGTACTTTTTATAAAAGGTTCTTTGTGCACCGTTGCGTATGATTAATATTTGAAAGCAATTACAAAATTAAGCATACGCCACATATATAGTTTTCAAGCAATTATTATTATTTTTGTTGCACTCAATTCCCAACATTTATTAATAAATCCTAATATTTTAACCTTTTCAACTGAATTACCCTAATAAACAATATTTTGTTGATGTTGTCAGTTGAAATTTTTTTTTTTTGTTTTGTATTGTTGTAATATTTGAAATTTGTCGTTTTGTCGTCTTGTTAGTGAATTTTGTATTTGAGCTGTGTATAAGTACCAACTGTTGTTGTTGTTGCTGTTATAATAACTGTTGTTGTCACTTATATTTGTTTGTATGTCACAGTAAGAGTGTGTATGCAGAGTAAGTTTGTAATAAATGTATGTATTTGCTCTCTGAACCATGTTACACATCCTGTATTCTATAGCATTTCATTTCAGTTTTTATATGAGTTTTATATAAAATTTTTTGTTTGGTCCTGGAAAAAATAATAATAGACCTTTTATTGTTTTCATATTTTTACCACTCGTTTGTTACAGAAGAGAGTCATGCATGTAGGATTTTTGATATTATGTAGGCAGTTTTTATTTTTATTTTGTAAATTATACTATAAAAGCTGTAAAATGATATTTTTTTGGTTCCATATTTCAGTTATAAAGAAGTAATAATTTAATACAGAAACAATACATGTTTCTTAATATTTTATTCACGTTTCAAAATTTTATGTAGTGGCATCATAAAAAAAAAAAAATATTAGAATGGACATAATATTTTATTGAAATATTTATGTAAGTTAAGAAATAAGAAATAAAATTTATTATTAACAAAAGCCATAAAAAAAAACACTGCTTAATTGGTTAAGTGTGGAACTTAAGAAGCAAACAATGAAAATGATTGTACCTGTAATAATACCTCTTTTGTTATAAAGTTGAGAAAGTTCAGTTAAGCGAGATGGGTCACTAACACTTATATTATGGAACCCAATGCAAATAATCTTTTAGAAAAATGTTGTTATACTTACAAAAATCATTCATAAATTTTAGAGTTATTAATAGAATTCGACTTACCTAAAAAGAGAAAGAAAAAATATGGAAATTAACAATTTATTAATAACACGAAAAAAATATTTAAAATTTATTTTGATTAAAAAATTTGTAATATTGATTAATTTTACACTAGTAACCACATTTTGTTCCTTCAAAAATACCAAAGTCCTCGAACCATCTACTTGTATCTATGTTATAGAAACAGCCATCTCTGTACCGTGACTTTAAATCGATCGAGAATCACGAATATATATGGGGCATTCCAAGCCAAATCACTCACTTTTAGACCCGACCCCTTTCGATTTATTTTATTTTTGGGTATGTTTTAGTACTTATTAAATGCAACTTGGACACCAATTTTCAGCCATTTATTTCAAGATGGTGTTGAGTAATCAATTTTTCAAAATGACGATTTTCTCAAAAAAATTAAGAAATTGAAATTTTTAATTAATTTTGACCATTAAAAAATAAAGATTTTTAAAAAAAGTTGGACAACGTTTTGTTGGTATTTAAATGCAGTTTTAGAAAAAAGATATGAAAAAATTATTCCAAGTAATTATCACTTAATTTTTGACGTTTAAAAATTAAAATCGACTTTTTGCAAAAGTCCGAAACCTTCGATTTTTTTATAAAAAACTACAAAAATTCTATTCTAAATTACGCAACTTTTAAGCCATAACTCGAGATGTGATCACAATTCTTTCTATATTTTTTTTAATTTTTAAAATTGCACCTTTTATTTTTTTGCTCTGATTTATTTTATATGGTGCTCCAAAAAAAATAAATTGGTAGATACTGACCCTAACTTACCCTAGATATATTCATTTGGAGGTACAAATACGTCTCACAAAAATTTAGGACGATCGGACATGGGGAAGGCGTTTAGCATGGTCCTTGAAGTTTAAAAAACGGATTACAAGGAAAAATATGAATTTTTTTCTGTTTTCGCAATTTTTTTGGTATTTTAAGTTAAGTTTTAATTCAAGTGATTACAGAATTATGATGTGGAGTAAAATTCCTTTCTAATAAGGTACTAACAACTAAAATCGGTTGAAAATCAGCCAAGTTATTACAACTTCCCCAGGCATCTATCGTGTGCCATACCACTTGATTAAAAAATACGAGTCCGTTTTTTAAATTTATTGAAATTTTCTACTGTAATAACATTTTTTAATTATTTATGTTTCAGTGTAATATTTTTTTGGTTTTTCCAAATTTTAAAACAAAAAAAAAAAAATTTTTTTTAAATAGAGATTTCAAAGGGTGTTGAAAATGAAGGCATTTTTAGCATTAATTTAAAACATGTTAGCAAAACACAATATGAAAAATACTTGTCATCTAAAAACATTTGAACTTGAAGAATAAAAAAAATGTTATTACAGTAGAAAATTTCAATGAATTTCAAAAATCGGATTGTATTGCTCAATCAAGTGGTCTGCCATACGTTAGCTGCCTGGGGAAGTTGTAATAACTTGGCTGATTTTCAACCGATTTAAGTTTTTGGTACCTTATTAGAGAGGCATTTTACCTTGTATTATAATTCTGTAACCACTTGAATTTAAACTTAACTTCAAACACCAAAAAAATTGAGAAAACAGAAGAAAAATCATATTTTTCCATGTAATCCGTTTTTTAAACTTCAAGGAACATGCTAAACGCCTTACTCATCTCCGATCGTCCTAAATTTTTGTGAGACGTATTTTTACCTCCAAATGAATATATCTAGGGTAAGTAAGGCAGGGATGGAATTGTTGATACAAATGTACTTTTTTTGATACTATTTAATGTTGAAAAATACGTTGATACGCCCGCGACTAATTTGATAAATTTTTAAATTGAACAAATTTTAATTCATTTTTTATTGAAATTTTTTTCTTGCATTAATTTTTTCCCCATTTTCTACTAATTGAAATATTGTTATTCGTGGAGAAACTCTTTTTCTTAAAAGAGTTTTATTTATGTTGGTGTATGGTCTAATGAATACCATGTATGATCTTATGACTTTTCACTTATTCCCTAGGAATAATTTTTGTCTTAAGTTATATTTTCATATCTCTCATAGTTTTCGAGATAAGCTTAAAATGTAATTTTTATGACGTTTAAACGCTATTTTTCCAAAAACGGCTCTTGCAAAGATTTTAATTTTTGTCGAAATATAGTAGTGGGGCACCCCAGATTCATAATCAACAAAGAACTTAACGGTGTTCGCAACTTGAGGTTAAAGTTGGTTCGGCCGGGGGGTGTTTTGTTTAATAAATTTGTTTTTCACCGGAACAAATGTCAAATCTCATTTTTATTTTTAAAATACATTCATGAATTTTTAGTACCTGTTTCGTTTATAATTACTATTTTTTTTGTTGTTTTAAATAAAAAAGTACCTTGAGGGTCAAAATAGTACAATTTAAAATCATTTTTGATACCAAATCAAAATTGCCATATTTCATCCCTGAAGTAAGGGTCAGTATCTACCAATTTATTTTTTTTGGAGCACCATATAAAATAAATCAGATCCAAAAAATAAAAGGTGCAATTTTAAAAATTAAAAAAAAATAGAAATAATTGCGATCACATCTCGAATTATGGCTTAAAAGTTGCGTAATTTAGAGTAGAATTTTTATGTTGTTTTTTATTTGGCCAATTTTTATTTATCTGTTTGTATTTTCTTTGTTAAGCTAATACGGCCTATAATCTTTTATGTAATTAAAAACACAATTTTAATACATTTTTTCCCGACGTTTCGTCGATTTTTTGTCGACTTCTTCTGGGGATCGTCTATTTAATAAAAACATGACATTAATTAACAATTTTTTACCAAATAACATTTAGAACTTACATTTTTTTTTTTTTTATATATATTATTACATTAAAAAACAAATTTTAAAAACAAAAATTTACATTTAACATATATAATACAAAAAACATAAAACATGGATTTATTTTTAAAACACATAATATTAAAAATTGTATCACAGTTTATTTGATGGCTACTCTATAACTTGCACATATATTGTTGGTGTCTTCTTTCAAATTCATTGTCTTTTTTATGTTTTGCTGAATTCTCAAGCTTTCCTTCGTAAATCTCTTTCTCATATTTTCCTCCTTGTCTAATATTCTAATACGTTGAAAATCTGGTGCGTGGTGTGAACTGATCATATGCATGGCTAGTGCTGTTGTTTCTTTCTGCCGCGTGATATCCATCTTGTGTTCTCCTATCCTTGTTGATAAAGCTCTCTTTGTTGTTCCTATATACACCTGATCACAAAGTTCTTCGTTATTTCCTTTACATCTTATTTCATAAACAACGTTATTTTGTTGTTGTTTTTCTACTGGCGCTTTTATTTTAGTGAATATTGCATTTGTTGTTTTGTTCGGCTTATACGCAAAACATATGTTATTTTGTTTCAGTGTTGTTATCATGTTTCTGTTGTCAGTAAGGCCAGGGATGTATGGTACACTGTAAAATTTTTTGTTTTCTGTTTCATCAGTGTTGTCAATTTTCTTATTTTTATTTAATCGCCTAAATACGTCGTCTATTAAGGAGTTTATTAATTTTTTAGGGAAACTATTTTGTATCAATATTTCCTGTATTATGTTTATATTTTTGTTGTGGAATATTTCGTCACTAATTTTCAGTACTCTGTCTATTAAATTTCTCGCTGTATTTATAATCTGACTTCTGGGTTGTGTGGCGTTAAAATTCATAAGTCTGCCTGAAGCTGTTTCCTTAGAGTACCAATTAAAAATAATGTTATCCTTATTTTTCCGTAGTTTTGCGTCGAGGTATGCTATTTCATTATTTTTTTCTATTTCGATGGTGAATTTAATTTTTTGATGGTGAAAATTTAAAGTTTTAAGAATTTCGTCCTTATCGTCCTTATTAATGATAGCGAAAATGTCGTCTACATATTTTGCTATGTATTTAATATTGATATTTTTATTTTTTAATTCTATTATTGCATCGTCCAGCAAATTATCAATTTTTATAGTTTTTTACAAAAAAATCGAAGGTTTCGGACTTTTTCAAAAAGTCGATTTTAATTTTTAAACGTCAAAAAATAAGTGATAATTACTTGGAATCATTTTTTCATATTTTTTTTCTAAAACTATATTTAAATACCAACAAAACGTTGTCCAACTTTTTTTAAAATATTTTTATTTTTTAATGGTCAAAATTAATTAAAAATTTTAATTTCTTAATTTTTTGGAGAAAATCGCCATTTTGAAAAATTGATTACTCAACACCATCTTGAAATAAATGGTTGAAAATTGGTGTCCAAGCTGCATTTAATAAGTACTAAAACATATCCAAAAATAAAATAAATCGAAAGGGGTCGGGTCTAAAAGTGAGTGATTTGGCTTGGAATGCCCCATATACTTTATGTTGTTCATGGCCGATAAATTTATGAGTTAAAATCGGAATTACAAACTATTATTTAATTACGACATGATATTAACAGGAATATGCTGTCATGCCTGAAATAACATATTACGCAATTGAAAATCGTTTACAGGAAGTAGAATTTTTCTTCCCACACATTTATATATTGATTTTTTACTGTTTCAACCTTCAAATGAATTAATGTCTTCAAAAAACACCTTAATGACATACATTTTTAAATTGATTCATAAAATCATCTATTTTAAAGATAACAAATGATGTACACTTTGTTGTAGCAAACATCATTTGCTGATAACAGAACGTATTTCATAAAGAAACTTTGTTGGTTTACTACACAATTTGGAGAAGTGTATAAAGTTTGTCAATTAATTTGAGACGGTTAAAAAAATTGATTTGCTAAAACAAAACAAGGTCCAGAAACAATAAAAAAAATTGATTTCAACAAAATCTCAAATAAAAAAAAAATACCTCCACAATAAGAAATCAAATAAGAACGAGTAGGTACAATTTTTAACTCTAATTGTAAGTTTGAGTAGATTTCAATAAATTTTCATACAGAGTGTAAGTGTAATTGAAATTGGATGAATTCTACCCAATTGATAGCAGCACAATTAACACTCTAACTGAAATTTGAACATTTTATAGTAGCAAACTGAAAAAAGGTTGCACTCTGTTTTAAACATAATAAGGTATTTCCTTAATGAGCAATTTTAGAAATAATTAGAAATTTTATTAATTTTAAAATTTTGAAAATATCTCTAAAAGAAGCGCTTTAAAAAGTCGTTTTAATTACCTAATTAATTTTTTTTTTTTCATATTTCTTATCTCATATGTCGTGACTAATAAAATTTTATTTTTATAAATGGTTTAATCCATAAGGGAATACCAAACAAACAACAACAGTAATAAAAATAACAACAAAAAAGGTTTGTAAAGATCAATAACAGGATAATGAAAACATATACATTAGGGTGGAGGAAATTTAGCTTTTTTCGGATTTCCAAAACGTCAAAGTCGGGAAAGTTGCCTTTTAGTGTCGATATTAAAACACATAAATATTTGACCTATAGGACAATGGCTTTAAATTCCTTTTTAGACTTTAAATCGGAAAGTTCCAATCAAAGTTCCAATCCAAAATTATTTTATGTTTGGACATTATTGCAAAAACGTTTGCATGGTAGAAAAAATAGTTTTGGTCTGTAAAAAAGTTTTTTTTTAAATAAGATTTTTTTTAAATCATTTTGAAATTGCATTAAAGGCCAAATATAATAATACGATAATTAAAAATTTACATCTTCTCGTTATATTTTCAGCAAAAAACTAATTAAAAATATTTCTTTTGCATAGAGATCATTACTATTTTATCATAGAGATCATTACTATTAAATCTCTCTTAATAAAGCTTTATAAAAAGCTTTTGCCATTAAATGAACACATTCAATGGAATATTGTATGTTTCCATTGCTTAACAAACAACAACACCAAAGGGAGTACTAAAAACCTTTTGCTGTCTTCTTTCTTATTACATTTTATCTTTAAGCTCGTTTCCTTTTTGTACAGCATAGAAACTGCAGGTCATAAATAATAAGTTGAATTTGATAAAATTAATAAATTAAATAATTTAAATTAAAAAACCCAAATTGTTTTATTTAATAAAGGCTCAGTTTATTACACAATAAAAGCACTTTTTCAGTAATGTAAACAGTAAAAAACCAAAACAATTTTTTTTACTATGTTCTGAACTTTGCAACTTTCAAGTCAAAAAAGGAACCCAAAGCCATTGTCCTACAGGTGTAATATTTTTATGTTTTAATATCGACCCAAAAAGGCAACTTTCCAGACACTGACGTTTTCGAATTCGAAAAAAGCTAAATTAGCTCTACCCTAATACACATACAACCATTTATGTGAAAACGCGAACACATACAAAGCATTAACCTTCTAATTCCTTAGCTGATTTTTGATTACCCAGCAAAGTTTTAATTACCCACTATCCTTTTACGTCGGCTAAAGATTCAAAAGTTTTTATTTCAATTTGTTTTTGATTCAAAATTGTTGTCTCTTATTCTAGTAAAAATTGGTACGTTTTTAAATCTCAATCTAAATATTTACGATCCTCGAGAAAAATTAATATCTAATATTAAATAATAAAGGGTATTTTTTATATACAGTGTTTATAATCAACATTATTATTATGAAAGAAGTATAATTTAAAAAAAAAAATGTTATATAGGTAATTTATAAAGCTTGAATTGAAGCTTGATAGCGTCCTGATTGAGTAAATAATGAATGCGCTACGAGGGTCGATCTGGAAATTTTTTATAGGCATTTTTCAGAAATTTTTTTTAAAATATTTCGAAGTCGATTTATTCTAAGTTCAAACATTAAAAATTAAAAAAAAAATTTCAATTGTTTTTATTCAGTTATCAGCTAATTTTTCCAACAACCCAAACAAAAATGAAGGCAGTAAAAAATTTCGTTTGACCACCAATATTTTGTAAACAAAGAGAAATTTATTTATTTGAATAAGTATCTGATTACAATTCACTTAGGTATACTAATATTATTAAAAAATAACATATTTTCTTTGTTTACAAAAAATTGGTGGTCAAACGAATTTTTGGTCAAAAATTCGATTTTTTTCTACTGTATTCTACCCAGCGTTTGAAAGGCTACGTTAGCTACCCGTTTTTTTGCTTTTGCGTTTCATATCACTTCAAACAATTTCAATATTATAAGTTATAGCTTTTGTTTACTTTTCTTTTTTGTGTTTGCTTAAACTACAACAACATGAAAAAAATAAAAACTCCAAACAGAGCAGTAGCGGAAAACAAATTTTATTGTTGTAGCCTACAAATATACTACAGTAGTATATTTGTAGGCTACAAATATACTACAGTAGTATATTTGTAGGCTACAGTATTACTACAGTATTACTACAGTATTACTACAGTATCACATTGTAAACAAATGTTGCAATATAAAAACGTGATCATATTAAAAATTTCGTTAAGATGGTGTAAAATGAATACAACATCGAAAAAGCAATAATAATAATTTTTAATAAAATTCTTTTAATTTTGGTCAAAAAAATATAGAAAAATTTTGAATTTTGTCGAATTTTTCGATATTTTCGAATATGTACGCGAATTTAATATTATCGGTCTAGACGCTCAGAAGTTATGAGAAAAACCGCGACATTAACATTGGGTTAGAGATGGGCGCTGGTCACGTGATTTACGTGATTCACGTGAATCACGCGTGAGTGATTTTCATTTAAATCACGTGATTGTGAGTGAGTGTGAGCTGAAAAAAAATCTGAGTGAGTGAGTCATTTATTTTTTGCGTGAGTTTGCGTGATAAGATTTTTAGATTAGCCCAATTTTTTTATTTTTTGTAGTTTTTTTTTTTGTAAGAAAATTTGATTGCGTGAGTAGATTTTGCGTGACTCACGCGTGAGCGTGATTGAATCTGGCGTGAGTAAGATTTTTATTACTCACGTGAATAGTGAGTGAGCGTGGGTAAAAAAAAATTGCGTGAGTGATTCGATTATTTTTGCGTGAGCTTGAGTGAGTGTGAGTCAAAATCCACTCACGTACCCATCTCTACATTGGGATTTTCGAAAATTCACGTGTTGAAAAATACACAAAACATGGTTTTAATTAGAGATGGGCGCGTGAGTGATTTTTGACTCACACTCATTCACGCCCACGACAGGAATTTTTGAATCACGCACACTCACTCACGAGCAAATTTTTTCTACTCACACTCACAATCACGTGAGTAAATTTAATACAACTCACACTCACTCAAGCTTCACTCACACTCTCGTTGACTCACACTCACGAAACTCTTATTCATACAAAAAAAAATTTAAAACTAAAATTTGAAAAATCTTTTAAAATTTTCAACAAAATTTAAAGTTCAGCGTAACTTAAAAAATCGACTCACGCACACTCACGCAAAAATCTTACTCACGCACACTCCACTCACACTCGCGTGAGTAAAATTGAATTTAGTCACACTCAAGCGTGGTCACGCGTGAATCACGTTCTAATCTGCTCATGTGCCCATCTCTACTTTTAATGACAAGGGAACACCACAACAATGTTTGCCAAAGTTTTTTTTTGAGAAGTTGAATTATAATTTTACATTAAAACAATCCAACCCTATTCTTTATGCACATTAAAATAAAACAGTTATGTTAAACAAGATAAGTGTGTGTGTTATAGTTTTATTAAATTTTCTCTTTGTAGGCTACAAAAACAATATTTGTAGGCTACCAAAAATAATTTGTAGGCTACAGGTACCAAAAATAATTTGTAGGCTACTTGTAGGCTTTTTAAAAAATGTTCTGGAAAATGTCTATAAATAATTTCATGTTTCCCGATCGATCCTCGTAGCACATTTATTATTTACTCAATCTGGACGATATCAAGCTTAAATTAAAGCTTTATAAATTATCTACGTAACTTTGTTAACTTTGTCTTTAAAAAATTGCATATATGTACTGTATAAACGTTTCTAATTAGTTGTTGATCAGTGTAAGTTTGTCATCTGTTGAAATGGTGATCACGACCAAAATATTACTCAGCTTGGACTGAAACTTAAAAGCAGTTTGGTATTGCATTTCAGCGATATCGGTTTAGCGGTGCAAAAGATATGAACGAAAATGTGAGGATACCTCAAACATTTCATCATAACTAGGGATGAGATTTTCATGCACTAAAAAATCGAAAATATGCGCTTAAAATATGCGCTAAAAAATTCAAAATATGCACTAAAAAACCTTAAAATATGCACTAAAAAATAAAATGTGTGTTATAAAAATCTTGATTTCATAGGAAAAACTTCTTAAAAAGCAAAAAATACGGCCGGGGTTCAATAGTAACATTTAAAACTTTATGTAAGCAAGACTTTTTTAAAAATTAAGAAAATCTATAAAAAATTTAAAAACACCAAAAATTGTTATTCTTATTTTCCAAATAAATTTTTAAAATTTAAAATAGTTTTCGAAAAAATTAAATTTAAATTTGTGTTTTTGCTAATTTATGCCAAAATATGCAAAAATATGCACTTAAAAGTTGGAAATAAATATGCATTTAAAATTAAATATGCAAAAATATGCATTTTCACCAAAATATACAAATGTATGCAAAAACAAATCAATGCCATTTTACCGCAAATTTATTGATTCGGAAAGATAATTGGTCGATATCGTTTTTAGACTATCGACAAAAAACATGCATTTGCATGGAAATCTCATCCCTAATCATAACCTAAATATACAAAATGCTTTAAATTGGCAGCTGGTGGAAATATATCTGTGGTCTTTTGACAAAAGCACTTATTTCGAAAAAGTCAATTTTACAGGAGGGCCAAAAAACACCTTTACAGTCGCACAAAACTTGTTGCGTTCCTAATCTAAAAAATGTTAAGTGCTGACGTTATAAAGCAACTTTCGAGGAATATTCACCAATTAAAAATGTTATTCTAGCTACAACGGTTTTTGAGATAATGCTTAAAATGTAAAATATGTTGTTTTGTGAAAAGAATATTTGATGAAAAATTCAACTTATTTCTGTTAAGTTCTTTTGTTATATACGTTTCTTGTCAAAAAAATTATAGATTTTGCCACTTATAAGTAATTATGCTCTTTTGTTAAAAATAAAAATCAAAAAAGACAAAAAAATAAGTTGATTTTTCTGAAATTATCTCAAGTTTATGTGAGTTAAAAGCTATAAAATGTAGTACTATGGTGAGTTTTTCATGATTAAATATATCGATTTCATCCAATTTCCCAGTTGAAAAATGTGTCACTGAGGAAATTTACATAGTGATTCCTTGAGGAAATGTCTTGAGGTTCTGACAAATCATAAGTAATACTTTATGACATGTCCTAACATTGTCACCAATGAATGTTTGTTTTAATAGTGTGGAAAATTCCTTTTATATTGAAAATTTTCAACAATGTTTATGTCGCTTCAAATGTAATCATTTGGTTTGAGGGAGTAAAATATATAATCCTCAACCACTTTGAGAGGATTTATAAAAAAATTGTAGCCGATTCGAAGGATTTTTAATTTTCCTTTGGAATTCCAGGTAATGGATATCAGTTATAAATACTACAAGTATATTTTAGGACGTCTAACTAAACATTGATTAAATAATACGTAAATTATTTTTTTTATTGGTAAGCATTACTTTTATACTTACTGAATGCTATGTAATAACTGCACGCATAACTTTCAGTCTCATCTCATGTTAAAATCATCAATGCTGCATAGTATAAAATAAGGGACCGTATGATATATTTTGTTAATTATTGGGTAATTAAAGTTTTGCTGGGTTATCCCTTAACGCCCCGGAAATATGTTTTACCTATATTTTCCATGATCTGTCCAACTGACTGTTGCTGTATTCTGTAAGGACATATAACGTCTTAAACAGCAGATTTTCAGAAATCGTTGTTGTTTTCACTCTTTTAAAAGTGGTGTTTTAAGGGAATTTAAAATACTTTAATCCTCTTTTTGGATTTGTGTCAATACTTGTTTGAGATACAGCCCCTAAATGAGGTTATTTTCACTTTATTGCTTTACATAGTACTAGGTGGCTCAAAATGACTCAAAATACATGATTTTGATAGCGGATATCCTGTTCTATTATCGATAAAATTTTAAGTATTTATTTTATGTAAAAGGTGTAAGCTCTGAAGTTATTTTTTACCTGATGGGGCTATTTTGGCATCCACAAGTCACTCCGTGTTGTAACACGGTGGCCCCAAAAACAATTTCTGAAAAGCTGATGTTTCAATCCTTAAATGTCCTTACAGAATTTAACATAAATCTACTATTTTTCAAAGATGTTGTGAAAAAGTCAGTTTGATCCATTCGGTTTAAAAACAGTTTTTTTTGATAGAAAAATATATATATTTATAATGAAAGTTTTTTAAAATGCACACGACAAAAGCACTTAAATAGAAATAAATATTCACTTTTTTTAAAATTCACTTTTGACAAAGACACACTATTCAACACAAGATGTTTTGTCACACTGATATTCACCGAAAAATATTTGTGTAAAAAAACCTATTTCTACTTGAGCTTTACATTTTAAGGATTTTGAATTTGATAAAATATCTTTTTTGGAAACAAGTGGTTTTGCCAAAAACTTTTTTTAAAAAACTCAATAAGCTTAAATTAATATAAGTTGATTTGTCAAAAAGGCGTTACTATTTTTTCAACTTATTTGAGATAAGTTGTTATGTCAAATGAAAATTGATAAAATTTCGAAATAAGTTGATTTGACAAGTGTGATATCTTTGGATCTAGACGACCTAGAATCACGCTGACTAGACAGAAATATCCGTTTTTAAAAGTTATACGCACCATAAAAATGTTGGAAAATTTTCTTATGTCGAGATAAGTGCTTCTGTCATATGTCCACAGATATAAAGTGACAAGTACAAACATATTTTTTTACACAAAATTTTTTTTTTTGCGATTTTTTTCACAAATTTTTTTTTTTTGCGGAGTTTTTTATTTAATTTAAAACTTATTTTCTTTAACAAAATTTGTTCACAATAATTTTATTTTCAACAGTTTCTTTTTTAAATAAATAAAATTTCCAAAAAATAATTTTTGAGAGAAAAAACTTTGTAAGTATAATAAATTTTTCGAGTGTAAAACATTTTTTTGAGTGTAACAAAACAAGGTGTAAAATATTTTTGAGGCTTAGCAATGTTTTTTACACATTTTATCAACACGTGAATTCGAAAAGAATCATAACTTCGGTTTTCGTCATAACTTCTTAACCCCTGTTTTGTACCACCTGACCTGATTTTTAAACATTTATACACACAAAAAACATTGTCAAATTACTTGAAAAAGTCTCGTAATCCCATTTTACCAATCTTTGACAGTTTTCCTTGTTTTTTTAACAAAAAATTTTTGATCGAAATTTACATTTTTTTTTTTTTTTGTAATTTTTCAATTTTTTTTTTTTTTTGTAATTTTACAAATTTCCAAGTTTTTTCAAAAAAATCTAGTAAATTCATTTGTAATTTAACAATTGTAAAAAGCTTGTAAAATTACAAAAAAATTTAGGTAAAACAATCTAGTAAAGCCACGAAACCTCCTTGTAATTTTATCGCGTCAAAAAAATTTTAAATTTACAATTTTAATTGGTAAAAAGCTTGTAAAATAACAAAATTATTGGTAAAAAGTTGAAAAATTACAAGGAATTATTGTCAAAGAGGAAGTAGCAAAAAAAAACAAACTTTTCTTGTGATTTTAAAAGTTTTTTTTTTTTTTTTGAGTGTAGACTTTATCAGCCTATGAACATGAGAAAAATTCGAGAAAAAATTCTGGTTTTCTTTAGAAATTTGTGAATATAACTATTTTTTTTTAAAAAATATTTTCATCACCCACTAAAGTGTTGCTGCATTAATGGTTTTTATTTTTGAAATATTTTTGTGACTTCAATTTCTGTCTAAAACTTTGCACACAAAAAGTATTAATTCAAGTGAAAAATTATGTTGCTACAACAAATTTTTCTTTTATCAAACAAATAAGAATGTTTTAGCAGCGCAAATAAATTTGTTTCTGGTTTAGAATTCAATGGAATTAGAAAAATAGAAAACAAAAAGTGCCATTAAAATCGTTAAAAAAAACAGAAAAAACTTTTCAAAACAATTTATGCTTTTTTGTCGTGTTTTTTTGGCTTAATTCCTTTTTTTTGGAGAAGGAAAAAAAAATAGAAGTTCAAACTGTTTTCCTACTTCTAAAATATTTTTTTTTTTTTAAGAACATTATGGTTTTAATTTGTTTTGTAAAAGTATCATTAAGATAAAATGAATTTGAGTTTTTTTTTTTTTTTGCTATTTTTCTATAGAAATTTATTGTTAATGTTAAGATTTGTTTTATATAGCAGGAACAAAAATAATGGTTTTGCAAAATACTACAACAAAAAACAAAATATAACTCAGCATGAAAAAAAAAAGGTGATGGTTTCATTTCGTTTTTGGCTTAATTAGAACATTCATTAATCAAATCAAAAACATACTTTTGACCCGAAAAACGCAAATGATTCATAGACACGCATGGTAAAACAGGCAAAAAAGGAAGAGGCAGCAGCAGTAGCAAGCAGCAGCATAACAAATTGAATAATACTAAATAGAATAGAAAGAAACTGAACAGAGAAAAGAACTGAACTAAAGAAGAACCCTTATAACTAATCACCAACACATTCATATAACTTTCTAACAATCCTTAATAAAAACAAGTTAATAAGTAATAATCGGCTTGGTCGAATTTTTTAATACTCTACACAATTCCAAAAACTTTTAAAATACAAAAAAAATTTGAGTTCAAAAATTTTGTAAAAATATTTAAAAAAAAATTAACTTACATACATATTTTTTTGAGTGTATTTTTTTTTAATAACATAAAAATTATATTTTTAAAAATCCAATTTTACTCAATTGTACTCAATTTGTTATTAAATTTTTAATTAAAATTTTTTTTGAGTGTAAAATTTGTTTGAGTAAAAAAATTTTTTTATGAAGAAAAATAAATTTGTTACTCAAAATTTGTACTCAATTTGTAAAATCAAATTTTTGGAGTGTAAATTATTTTTCAGAAAAAAAAAATGAGTGAAAACTATTTTTTAGTTTGTAGAAAGAAAAAAAAAATTTTTGAGTGATTTTTTTATTGAGAACAAATTTTTTTTTTTTTTTTTTAAATGTTGGTAATTTTTTTTTTTTTCTTTGATGTTTAAAGTAATTTTTTGTATTTTTTAATAGTTTTTTAACTGTTTTTTGTAAAAAAAATTTATGCCCCGATTCAGTATGTCGTACAAAGTGAGTGACTAGAAATTTTGTACGTAAAACAAAAACAAATTTGAGTTTTTTGTTTTTGTTTTACACACAAATTTTGTAGTCACTCACTTCGACCGAGATAGTGAATCACACAGTTAAAAAAAGCTTTATTTGAGTGAAAATTGTTTTTATTAAGAATAATATTTCGTTTTACTTAAAATTTGTACTCAATTTGTAAAATCAAATTTAAGGAGTGCAATTTTTTTTTTTTTTAAATCAATTACACCAATACCCGGGTTTGCGTCGCTTCGTTTTGCGTCGTTTCGAAGTTGCGTCGTTTTCAAATTTCTGTGATTTCGAAGTTGCGTCGTTTTGGTTTCAGTTTGCGTCGCATGGCTTCGAAGTTGCGTCGCCAGTGCTGCGATTTGCGTCGTTGATATAAAAATGTGTGTACAAAGCTAAAACAAACAAGTAGAAAAGTTAAATTGGACTTTGCCGAATCTATGAATACCCTCCACAATGCCTTTTTTGAAGGATAGTACATTTTAACGAGAAAAAATTAACTATTTTGATTAGAAATATTTTATTTTGAGTAAAAAATTCTTTTTTTGCCATTTAAAAGAAAAATTACTAATTTTTTTTTTGAGTGTAAAACTTTTTTCGAGTGTAATGTTTTTTTACTGTAAAAATATTTCTGAGTGAATGCACGTACGTATGTACACAAAATATTGCCATTTTTGTAAAAAAATAACAATTTTTGAAAAAAAAGAAAAATTACTAATTTTTTTTTAGTGTAGAATTTTTTTTTGAGTGTAAAATTTTTTTCGAGTGTAAAATTTTTTTCGAGTGTTATTTATAAGTTACCAATTCTTTTAAAACTAAACAAGTTTAAAAAGCATTGCTTTAAACCTAAACAAGTTTGAAAAGCATTGCTTAGTTACCACCAATGCTTATAAAACTTGTTTACCACGTGGCATTTAAGATGAACAAAATCTGAAATTCGGGGTTTTGCTTATAACTTTTGAACCACTTGACCGATTGAGCTGAAATTCCATACCAAATAGACCTGAGGAACGGCAAAGATGCATGCCACGTTTCAGCAGTCTCATTGTTGTTTTTCGAAAGTCATCGTGTTTTTTATCTCGTAAATTTGCGAAAACCCCTTGCCGAAATTTACTCTTTTGCTCATAACTTTTGAACCACTGGACGGATTTGGCTGGATTGCTATAACAACCTGACCAGGTAAATGACCAACATATATGCCAAACTTCAGTAGCCTCTGTGAAGTCCTTCAAAAGTTAGCGTGTTTTCTACGGACAGACAGACAGACGGACGGACGGACATCGCTAGATCGACTTAAAATCGATCGAGGATCATGAATATATATACTTTATGGGGTCCTAGACCAATATTTCGATGTGTTACAAACGGAATGACAAACTTATATATACCCTCTATCACTAGAGTGGAGGGTATAAAAAGGGGATTTCCCGTTTATATTTCAGTTTGCGTAGCATGACTTCGAAGTTGCGTCGTTAGTGCTTCGATTTGCGTCGTTAATATGAAAATGTTTATACAATCTTGCTTTTATACTTGCTTTTATACTATGAATTTTGTATTTTTATCTTAATATTTTTGTATTTTTGTTATGTTTTTTTACGTTTTTCTCATGAATTGTTATATTTTTATTTTAATTAAAACTGTTTTCAAAAAAAAAAAAAATACAATAAAATTGCATTTTTTATTGAAAAATCACATTTTTCTGCTAAAATTATGAATCTCGGATCCAATTAAATGAAAATTAATACAAATGTATGGAAAATCGTGCTTCGGTTTGCGTCGTTTCGGTTTGCGTCGCGTCTCTCCGGTCCCAATTAACGACGCAAACCGGGGTATTGGTGTAATTAAAAATTATTTTACACAATACATATATGAACTCAGTTTGTAAAAAGAAAAAAGTCTAACAACAAGAAAAATTGGTTTTGAGTGTTTTATAACATGATAATGTTTTTAACATGATAACAGTGGGATAAATCACCAATCTAGCGTCCAAAAAATAAAAAATTAACTATATCACATTAAAAACCGAACATAACACGATAATTCGTAGATAGTGGCTGCATATAAATCCATTAATAGTTCTAGGATTGGTACACTTTTAAGAAAGATACAGGTCTTCAAACATTGGAAATTCATTTTCTTAAAACCAAAAATTTTAACGACTCGGGATAATAATTCACCTCTTGGTGAATAAAACCGTCTTTCACCAGCTGGTGAATAAAAAGTAACATTATTATTTTTCAACAAAAAAAAATAAAAATTTTCATAAATTTTTTTTCATAATTTTTTTTTTTTTTTCATAAATTTTTTTTTTTTCTTCATCAAATTTTTTTATACCCTCCACTCTAGTGATAGAGGGTATATATAAGTTTGTAAACCTCGAAATATTGGTCTAGAACCCCATATAGTATATATATTCATGATCCTCGATCGATTTTAAGACGATCTAGCGATGTCCGTCCGTCCGTCTGTCTGTCTGTTAAAAACACGCTAACTTTTGAAAGACTATACGGAGGCTCCTGAAGTTTGGCATATATGTTAAGCATTTACCTAGTCAGGTTGGTATTGCAATCCAGCGAAATCGGTCCAGTGGGTCAAAAGGGTTTTTCGTGAATTTATGAGATAAAAAGCACTATAACTTTCGAAAAGCAATTCTGAGGATGCTGAAGCTTGGCATATATATTTTTCGTTTCTCCAGCCTAGTTCGTGTAGAATTTCACTCAAATCGGTCCAGTGGTTATTAGCAAAACCGTTAATTTCAGATTAGCTTCACCTTAAATTCACGTGTTGAAAACCCGTTAAACCTGTTTTAAAACCATCGGTAAGTCACAAAAATATTTTACAACGTATTTTTGTCACTCAAAAATATTTTTATACCAAAACAAAAAAAAAAATACACTCGAAAAAAGGTTTTACACTCAAAAAAAATTTTACACTCAAAAAAAAAATTAGTAAATTATTTTTTTTTTTTTTTTCAAAAATTACTAAAAAAAATTATTTTTACACAAAATAAAATATTTCTAATCAAAACTGTTATTTTCTTCACGATAGAAAATTTGCTATCACATAAAATGGGCATTGTGTAGGGTATTCATAGATTCGGCCAAGTAGAATTTAACTTTTCTACTTGTTTTTTATTATGTTGTAAACAAAAAAATATTTAAAAATTTAATGTTGTATTTATTCGACCTTTAAATTTGTAATGTAAATGAAATAATTGAGCTCGAGGTCTGTTGTTTTAAATCGTTTTTATTTTATTTCTCCGATATTTCGAAATTCATCGAATTTCATCCTCAGGGACACACTATAGTTAAACAATAAACATAAACAACAATAGAGTGTCCCTGAGGATGAAATTCGATGAATTTCGAAATATCGGAGAAATTAAATAAAAACTTATTTAAAACAACAGACCTCGAGCTCAATTATTTCATTTACATTACAAATTTAAAGGTCGAATAAATACAATATTAAATTTTTAAATATTTTTTTGTTTACAACACAATAAAAAACAAATAGAAAAGTTAAATTCGACTTGGCCGAATCTATGAATACCCTACAGAAAAAAATTCTGAAAAAATTTTTAATGAGCGAACATTTTTTTTATTGAGTAAAAAGCTTTATTTTGTAAAAAAAAATATTTTTTTAAAAATTTTTTTGTTCATGCTTTTAAGTATTTTTTGTAAAAAAAATTGTATACCCTCCAACCATAGTATGGGGGTTTTGTCCATGGACGTATACAGGGGGTGGGCACAGGGGGCACGTGCCCCCCCCTTTTCGATTTGAAAATTTTTAAAATTTTATACACAAAAAAGCATTATTCATTATTCACAAGTTTCTAAATATTTTAATTTTAAAAGAAAAGATTTTTTTTTTTTATAAAAACTCTAGAGTTTGAAATAATTTCGTTTCTAAAAAGTAATTTATACCTATAAATCAGTAAAATATGATAAAAAAAAACACTTAACATTACTTTTATCTTTCAAACAAAAGGATTAGGGAAGTATCTCAACCATTATGAACCGATTTCCCTGAAGCTTAAAAGAGGATTTTAAATTTACACATTTTCATAAATAAAAATATTTAAAGCCAAATTTTTATAAGGTTGTGCCCCCGTTGGATAGGCATTAAAAAATTTATTCTCATATGGAAACATCATATAGTTTCTTAGAAAGAAATGTCTGAAAAATCAAAAAAATTCACCATTTTTTAGACACCACAACCTTAGAATTGTTTCTTTAAAATGAGGATTTCTTCTTCAACTCTTTAAATACAGGTTTTTGTGGTCGTTTAAGAAGAATCTGAAGTTGGAATTTTAAAATTTTAAATGGCGGATCCAACATGGCGACAAATATTTTTAGAAAATAAACCCATTTGCTTGAAACTTTTTATGGCCGAGTTTTTGGGGTCGCTAAATAAGAACCTGAAGTTAGATTTTCGAATGGCAGATTCTAATTTAGCAACCCAACAAGCCGGTGCGTAAAGAATTTTGAGTGAATCTGTTATTTAAAAAAAAAAAAAAATTATCGCCATGTGGGATCCGACATTTTGAATTTAAAAAATTTAACTGCAAATTTTTCTTAAGCGACTCCAAGAACCCGTGCATGAAGTATTTTAAGCAAATCTGTAATATTTTTAAAAAAATTGGGCGCTATATTAGATCCGCAATATTGAAATTCAAAGCCGCCACTCGGCATTCAAAACCAAAATTGTTAAACAATGTTTAAACCCATACCAATTTTGGAGATAATGATAGCCCGGTTGATGGAGAAACCCTCATAAAAATTTTAAGTTTCATGCAAAACGGTTTCATACAAAGATTTCGAGATTTTATAAAAAATATGATATTCCAAGACATAGAAAGACGAAATTGCCTTGGGGGTGGTGTAGTTAAAAAGAAATATAAATAGGGGATGACGAAAAAAATTTTGGGAATTGTGCCCCCGCGTTTTCAAATTCCTGGATACGTCGCTGGTTTTGTCATTCCGTTTGTAACGCTTAGAAATATCGGTCGGGGACCACATAAAGTATATATATATTTGATCTATGATCGATTATAAATCATTCTATGAATGTCCGTCCGTCCGTCCGTCTGTCCGTCTGTTAAAATCACGATTCAGTCCAAAATAATAGATCTAGACTTCTGAAAATGGGTACGAATGTGTCTCATAGTCATAGGCCAGTCAAGTTCGAAAATGGGTAAAATCGGATAAGGGGAAAAAAAGGTTCCCATTAAAGAACTAAAAAAACCTCTATAAAAGCGCCATTTTTTACATCTTTTTTTGCATTTTTGTTAAACAAATGAAACCTTTTTATGTCAGAAAGAGTTAAAAGTCATACACTTAGACCCCGGTGGGCTACAAAATGATGTTTTTTTGCCCCGCCCCCTTTTGTGGGCGTGGATTAAAAAAACATAAAAATTATGAGAAAATGGTATAACTAAAGTTCAAAAAGCAAAAAAATAATTTAGTAAACACATATCTCGTTGAACGCATCCCCCAGCACCCCCACAGAGCCCTCTCCCCAAAAACGCCTCTGAAATTTTTTTATATGTATTTGAACATGTTGGAGGGTATCAAAGATTCGGCACAGCAGAATTTACACTCTCACTTGTTTAGTTTAAAAAAACTTGTTTTTTTAGTGTAATTTTTTAATTAAAAAAATTTTGTTTTGAGTAAAAACTATTTTCATATTTGCTAAAAAATCTTGACAATAGAATCTGAAAATTCCAAAACAGGTGTCAGCTAACAAGGAATGTCTCCCTGGTGTCACCCTCCGATCTTAATAAAATTTTGGATATGTTGTTCATAACGAAACTTAATTCGACACGTATTTTTTTTAGCGGGCCTGGCTTTGCTAGATCACTTTACAAATATAGTTTTTATACCTTATGTGTTCCTAGACCGATAGGTGGAGTTGTTGCAAACGTAATAACAATCTTATATACACCCCTAAGTGTAGGGTATTAAAAAACAATCTATACAAAATACTGCGTAATGAATGAATAAAATATACGGGTTCTTTTTCCTACAAATTTTCTTCATGAAATCCTTGAAGCTTGAAATCTACACAAAAACACAATGCAACACAACACAACAACAGCAAATTAAAGGAAATTGATAAATATTTAAAAGAAAGTATTTAAGCCACAATATCTGTTTCTATTTAACCTAAAACAATTCTATTGAAAAATATTTAGACCTGGATTAACGGATGATCAGTAATAATCCATCAAAAACTTAAATTCGAGTGACTGAGTTGTGTGGTACTTGATTTTTTTCTTAATAAATTAATGAAAATCGTTCAAATAAACCACTTTTTTATTAAACATAATCTTTTTGCATAAAACCATAACTGATTAAGCTTATTTTCGAATAATTTTGCATTATATCATTATTACTTCAATACACGGTACGTATACTTAATTATATCACGTATACAACATAGAGTAGTATTAAACATTTTGACAAACACATTCCTTAAATGGTCTCTTGGAGGAGAAATGTCTATCACATGTTTGGCTTTAAAATCCATAGTGTAAAATATTTTAAATATTTTAGATTCTTAATATTTTATTAAACGAGGTCTAGCTGTAATTGCGATTTTATGTGGGCTAAAACAAATTAAAAGAAAAACATATAATTTCGGGTTTTTGTTTATCGCCAAAGTATGTTAAACAAATGTAGTGGCCTGATAAAGACACACCTTTATGAGAAATTGCTTCAAATAAAATAATAGTTTTTTTTTTTCTATTTCTTTCAGATTTGTTTTTTTGTGTAGAGTTTTGTTAAATGTGGTCTTTTCTGATTTAGATTTAAACATGTTTCTATAAAAAAGTCATTAAACAAACAGACACTAGACAGAGAGGGACAATTTTGTTTTTCTATAAGAAAAATGTCTCAGAATCTAAGACTTTTTCTATAAGACAAATGTCTCAGAATCTGAGACTTTTTCTATAAGAAAAATGTCTCAGAAACTGAGACTTTTTCTATAAGAAAAATGTCTCAGAATCTGAGACTTTTTCTATAAGAAAAATGTCTCAGAATCTGAGACTTTTTCTATAAGAAAAATGTCTCAGAATCTGAGACTTTTTCTATAAGAAAAATGTCTCAGAATCTGAGACATTTTCTATAAGAAAAATGTCTCAGAATCTGAGACATTTTCTATAAGAAAAATGTCTCAGAATCTGAGACATTTTCTATAAGAAAAATGTCTCAGAATCTGAGACATTTTCTATAAGAAAAATGTCTCAGAATCTGAGACATTTTCTATAAGAAAAATGTCTCAGGATCTGAGACATTTTCTATAAGAAAAATGTCTCAGAATCTGAGACATTTTCTATAAGAAAAATGTCTCAGAATCTGAGACTTTTTTTCTAAGAAAAATGTCTCAGAATCTGAGACTTTTTTTCTAAAAAAAATTTCTCAGAATTTGAGACTTTTTTTCTAAGAAAAATGTCTCAGAATCTGAGACTTTTTTCTATAAGAAAAATGTCTCAGAATCTAAAACTTTTTTCTATAAGAAAAATGTCTCAGAATCTGAGACTTTTTTCTATAAGAAAAATGTCTCAGAAAAATGTCTCAGAATTCTGAGACTTTTTTCTATAAGAAAAATGTCTCAGAATTCTGAGACTTTTTTCTATAAGAAAAATGTCTCAGAATTCTGAGACTTTTTTCTATAAGAAAAATGTCTCAGAATCTGAGACTTTTTTCTATAAGAAAAATGTCTCAGAATCTGAGACTTTTTTCTATAAGAAAAATGTCTCAGAATCTGAGACTTTTTTCTATAAGAAAAATGTCTCAGAATCTGAGACTTTTTTCTATAAGAACAAATATCAGATTCTGAGACATTTTTCTGAGACATTTTTCTTATATTTTTCTATAAGGAAAATGTCTCGGAATCTGAGACATTTTCTGTAGGAAAATTGTCTCCGAATCTGCGACTTTTATTATAGGAAAATTGTCTCCGAATCTGGGACTTTTTCTATAAGAAAAATGTCTCATAATCTAAGACTTTCTCCAATTCTTTGAACCCAAGTTTGAACTACCTGGCTCTTTAAAAAAAGGAATCATTAACTAAACAGGCCATCATCAACAAAATAACAAAACAACAACATCGTCGTAGTCAGCGTCAACGTCATCATCAGCAACAACAATAATAACAACATTTTCTACGTTTAGGACATGATTTTTTTTTGTTACAAATTTTGTTTTATTCTGCTGTCGTTGGGGATTTTGTTATGTAGATGTTAGTTAGTCAGTATATGTGTGTGTATGTGGGTTATGTTTAAATGTGTGTTATTTTCACAATTAGTCACAAGGACTTTTTTGTAGCTGTTGTATTGTTATTGTCATCATTTTCAAAATGTTTTTTTTTCCTAAAGCTGAGTTATGTATACCTTTTTCTTTAATTTTTGCTTACAAAAAACAAAAAATATATACCAGAATACCAAAATAAAGCAAAAAATATATTCGAGTGTATAAGAAGGAAAATAAACCGGCTAAAGGATAAGGGACACCATCGACATCATCAACAACAACAGCAATCAACAACAACAACAAAAAAAAACTTAAAAGTCATTAAGATGAGTTGTGGTTTAACGGAATGATTTTCCAAACTAAGCACATTTTCCTTAAAATATTTTATTTTACCTTTAACATACAAAAAAAAACTCATACATTTAAAAACAATACACATACATTTGTTAAAAACAAGAAAAAACTTATACATTTAAAATAAAACTCACACAAACACACAATGACAGACAGACATTTCTACAAATTCTTTATAAATCATAATGTAAGAATTTAAATGTGTAGAAATGTATAAGACAACATCAGTTTATGTTTGTATAAGTGTGCATATGAATGTGTATGTAAGCTTATAACTGTGTATGTGTCAGTGTTTAAGTGTTTGGAGGTATATTTATATACATTAGGGTGGAGCGGATTATTATTTTTTGCCTATTTTTGATATCGTTTGGGACGGAACAGTTGCTTTTTAGGGGTCAATATTAACACAAATACATTTTTTAGTAATGACCTAAACAAAAATAATTTTTTTTAGCAAACAAAAAAAATATTTTTTTTTCTACTTTGTTCGGAGCTATCCGATTTTAAAGTCAAATAAGGAACCCAAATACATTTCCTACAGGTTCAATATTTTTGTTGTCTTAATATTGACTTTAATAAGGCAACGATTTCGAAAATCGACAAAAAAGATAATTCGCTCCACCCTAATATACACACATATATTTAAGTATGTAACCAAAACTGTCATTTATATTTTTGGAGTAGATTGTAAATTTTTCATTACAATTATATAAATTTGTTTGTCTGTTTAATGTAGACAAACGACCTTTTTTTTTTGCTAAGTTTAACTATGACAAATATCTTTTTATTTAATTTGTTTTTTCTTTTTGTTTTAATAGGAATTTGAGGTTTTGGGATGGTAAACTACTAATTTTAATGTCAGAATCTGAGACGATATGCAGAAATACTCTTCCTTTAGAAAAAGTTTCAAAATCTGAAACATTTTTGTTATAGAAACAGTCTTAGAATCTGAGATATTTGTTTCTTTAGAAAAAGTTTTAGCATCTAAGATTTTTATTAAAGACAAAGTTTCAGATTCTGAGACGTTTTTCGTATAGAACAAGTCTTTCAAACTGACATATTTTTCCCTTAGAAAAAGTTTTAGAATTTTAGAATTTTGTTTTACAGAATATGTCTCAGAATCAGAAAACAAAATGTCACTCTACTTCGCTCCATTTCTCCGTTTTTTCTATTTCGTTCCATGTTCTTTTCCATGTCGTTTTTGTTTTTTTTTTTCTTGTTCTTTATAGAAAATTTTTCAGAATCTAAGACAACAATATTTCAATCCTTTTCGCTCTATTTTGTGCCATTCCATTTTTTTCTGTTCTTTACCATTTCATTTTCTGTTTCCACATAGAACGAAATGGAATCGTTTATATGTAGCTTATTGACTGTGAGATCCGTTGTGAAAGACTCTGAGGTCCGTTGTGAATGAAATTAGGTTCGTTGTGATAATTTTTATAATTTTTTGTATATTTCATAGTCAAATAAGATATTTTGCTTAAAGAAAATATATAAGAATCTGTGGTGTTTTTTCTATGGACAAATTCTCACAATTTGATAAAAGAAAATTTCATTTCATTTATTGTATTTTCTGTTAATTCAGATCGAGCAAGAGGTTTAATTCGATTTCTTATAAGGGTTTAAGAAAAAAAGTGCAGAAGAAACTTTTCAATAAGATTTTAAATGTCGTTTGTTTTGTTAATTATTTTTCATATCTACGAATTTTTACTAACATTAACCCCGCTGAGAATCGAATCTCGGATATTTTGTCTTATTCACACCATTTACAACACAGGCAAGTCGTCACTTTAGATGTCACAGCCACCACATTGATAGGACATGCTTAGACAAATAGTCAGTTTGTGTTATATTACTGCTGTGTTTACATATTTACTAGGAATGTCGCGAATAGTGTATTCGGCATTTTACCGAATATTTACTATTCGGTATTCGGTTTGAACCGAATACGAATATTGCCGAATAGTTTAAATATTCATACGCCTGTATTTTATCTATGTAAAAATTCAAAAAAAAAAAGTACCAGACTTAAAAACAACAACGCTTTTGTTGACACAGTTTTTTCTGTTACCTTAACAATTCGAATTTTAACCATGTGCTCAAGTTTTTTTTTTGTATAAAAAACAAACTAAAATGACTACAAAAAAGAGTCAAACGTTAATAAAAAGTATTTTTTTAACAAACTTAAATTTTGCCGAATATTCGGCAACCTGTTGACGAATATTTATTTAACCGAATATTCAAAAAACATGCCAAATATACCGAATACCGAATAGTGACAAATCTTCGCGACATCCCTAATATTTACATTTTTACAATATTAAGTTCAGAAATGGGAAAAATCGTTGCCCCTTAAAAAACTAAACAAAATCCTAAAAACGCCATTTTTTATAGTTTTTGTTTGCATTTTTGTTAAACAATGAAATATTTTTATGTCAGAAGACGTTCAAATTACTGCACTTGGACTCAGGTGATTAAAAATGTAATTTTTTTTTTGTTTTAGATAAATGTTGCTGGTAGAAAATAAATGGAGGTCGGTCTCACATTGCTCCCCTCCAGGGGTGTTCTAGGGCTGTTGTAGGGCTATTTGTGGATTTTTACGTCTTTACGCCCAACTTGGACCCCGAAGTGGGTCCATATGGCACCACCCCACCGCCCTCATTTTTTGACTGATACTTTATTTTTCGTACCTATAAAAAGTAGAGGTTGTCGCGAATCGAAATCGCAAACTGGTGAACTATCCCATGCCTAATAGTGATGCTAAAAAGTAAAAAACCGTTTATTTGTTTTCCAAAGTTACAAAAAATTTTTTCATAGATATCCCCCTCGCATCCCACTAATCGACCGCAGAGCTCTTAAATGAAAAGATCTAAACTTTCTTTTAAGTCAAAAAAGGGCCAGATTTAACGAAAAAGTCAAAAAAGTTTTTGATTTAAAAAAATCAAAAATTTATTTTTTTTTATAATTTTTTATAATTTTTTTTCGAACCACGTATCTAAACTATTTGGGACACATTTTGCTAAAAACAATAGGTAAGAAGTTGCATGGATGAGAATAAACACATCTTTGGCCAAAATTTCAAATTTCGACCCACTCTAAGTCGGAGAGTCCTTGACCGATCGTTAAAAACTGTGTCTGAACTACTATCCAATAGGACTAACCTTGGTGCAAATTTCATGCCAATCGGAAGACATCGGTTTCGTAACTTGTGTCAGTTGACACGAAAATATTTAAAATTCTTTTGTCGGAATATCTTTTCCGCAGGATGATCATACATTTCAAATTACGAAAGTAAAAATCTGATTTCACAATTTTTTCTGCTGTGATATTCTTTTTTTTCCTGAAGGAAAAAAAAGATATTTGGATAATTTTTTGGGAAGATCGAAAAAAATCAAATACAATTTGTTACCTACTTAGAATCAATAATTCCTAAAGCCTCTTTGCCAGTATGCTTTATTCCGATGGAGGATCCTACAATTAAATATCATGTTTTGTGAACATCAAGTACCAAAGTACCTTTTTTACCTTTTTAGAATCGAAACTTTCTTAAAAGTACCCAGGCAGAAAAATACGAACGGGAGAGCGCTGGCAAAGTACCTTTTATGGTCGGTTGTGTGCTGGGAAAGCATCACAGTTCAGTACTCTCCCAGCGTCCAAAATGATAACCACGGTAAACGGTATGCCGTTGCTATTTTAAAGCGCTTTGAAAGCGGTTTAAAAACAAAAAATATGGTACTATTATAGCACTTTTAGAACAAAAAAATGGGACAAATCTAAATTGTATACATAAGTCCACAATACACAACTTTTTTTGGTGTTTATTTGAATAAATAAATTTATTAAATTAGGATAAAAAATTTATTGACTCATTTATTAGAATAAAAAAAATTTTAAACAAAAAAATTTTAAACAAACTTTGAACAATTTTCTAAGCCCCGGAAAAAATTTGTTTGCAGTTTTCTTTGCGTTTTAGAAAAAAATTTTTATTAAAAATGCTGTTAGGAAAAAATTTGGAAAAGTCCCAAAAAAAAATTGGTGTATTGAACCGAAACGGGTATGTATCCGGAGTTTAAGTCGATGTATGCGGAAAGAAACACTTCCTCACGAAAGAAACAGGTGTTTTTATATAAAAGGTGTCAAGTTTGTAATATGTTGGTCATTGTGTATAAGTGACATATCATGAGAACTATCAGGGACCGACCACTTATCCTGCAGGGAAATAAAAAATATTCCAATTGTTATGAAAATTAATAAATTTTAATAAAAAATTTATACTTTGAACGGATTTAAATAGAAAAACATTGGCAAAGCGCTTGGAAAGCACTTTTTCGAATTCATACTACCTTCTACACAAAAAATAAAGTGCTTTGCCGAGACTTTTTCTTTGGAACGCTTGGCAGTTTCTGCCTATCCGACATTTCAAAATTCCAACATTAAGGAGGTAGAAAAAGTGCGAAAGAAAACTACTGTACCTTAACTTTAATTCATAATATCTTAGAAGTACTTTTTTCGCCGGAGAATCCTACACATCTCAAGCCTCTAGCTTCAGTCACCTAACTCTTAAGCATATGGATGGTCTAATGATTGTTAGGTTCGTAAGGGGTTGGAAAGAACCAACACTTGAAGAACTAAAATAACCTCTGAAAACAAAATTTTTATTTTTTTTTTATTTTTGTTTAACAAATTCCCTTGAATCCAGAGTATTAAAGAAATTATTTTGTTTCACCCCACCCTCTTTTGTGGGCATGGTTCGAAAAAAGTTATTTTTAATAATGATAACATTATTTTAAGCATTCTTTAACTCAGATTCTAAGATAGTTTTTCTATAGAAAAATATTTAGAATCTGAAATTCGAAAGATAAAAATTAAATTTTTCTTCAAGCAAGAAAAATATTTGAGATTCCGCGATATATTTTCTACAAAAAATCATTAGATTCGGAAATATTTTTCTTGGAATAAATCTCAGTTTCTACGAAATTTTTCATTAAAAAAAAAAATCTTTGACTTTTTTCAATTCATCTTATTTTCTTAGGAATTCGTCCCAATTAGTTTATTGAATTTTTATTTTTATATATTATTAAATAAACATTTCTTTCGAAAATGTGGTTTTCTAAAATAAAATTAATATGCATGAATTTTTGTGGTTCAACAAATAGAAAAATGATTTTATAAATTCAATAGATCTTTTTGCATAATGAATACATTTCTTGTTTTTATGTCTTAAGAAAATATAAAATTTATGCTGGTATTTAAATAATGTTTTCAATAAATTTCTATTGTTATAAAAAAATTGGGAAAACCCTATAAATGACCAGAAATGCTATTAAATGGTAGGGGAAATAACTTAAAATTTATTTATAATTATGTATTGTAATTTATAAATGAATTGTTTAAATTATTAAACAAAAAATTCTTAATATATTCATTGTGGTAAATTGATTATGTTGCATTAAAAGTTAATTTTTAATTGAGAGAAATTGATTAGAATGAGTGAAAAAATATATGGGGGTAAATGTTTAAAATTTCAAGCGTATGAGTAATGTGTTTTAAAAGAAAAATATTAATCATACGTCATGATTTAAGTGAATAATTTTGTAGTTAAAATTTTACAAGAAACCAGAAAAAAGTCATAAAAAACGCAATAATTCCCTACAGCATAAACATTTTTAAATATTATCTGTAAAAGTAATTGCTGAGAAAACAAATTTATTTTATTTAAAAAAAAAAAAACAAGTATACGCCTTACAGCATTCATTTACAATTATATCAAGCTTCGCAAGCTAAATAATTTAATTTAATTTTACTAAATTTTGTAAAAACCATGAATTTATACAAATATTTAATTCTCAAAATACTTTTATATCATTTTTTGTGAACAAAAGTGTTATTTAACAACAACCAAATATTTTAATTAATTAACACGTATACGCCAACGTGTGCTTGCTGTTTTTAATAATAAAAGACAAATTACTTGGAATTCATAAAATTAAATAAATATTTGGAAGACATAAATATAGGGGAAGCTCGACACACTTGATCCCTTAGAAGACTTGATCCCCCCCCCCCCAAATCTCAAAAACTAAATAAGTTAAAATTTTTTTGTGTAGCGTTTATTAGTCCTATTAGTAGCCTTATTATTTTAATATTTTGTTTTTGTACTTCTCTTAAATGGGGAGCATGCACCGAACACCACTGAAAATTTGACTATGTTTGTGTTTTTTTCTGAGGTTACTTGAAAAGGGTTTTTGAAGTTTGTGTTCAATATCCAAAATGGCTCTTGTTCTGTGGTTAAAGAGTACAATGTCACGTATTAATTTGCATTTATAATTTTTGGATTGGCTTTTTTACTTTTTTTGTATTACACAAAAATGTAAAAAAGTCCTTTTTAACACACTTGATCCCTTTTTTAATTATACAGTTGATCCCGAAAATCAAGTGTATATTGTTTGACAATTATATATTTTAACGGTTGGTATAAGTTCGTATTATTGATCTTGATGTTGGTATTTATTATTTATGTTTATCTATCAGTTGGCTGCCGTGTTAATAAGTTGTGAAAAGTCAACGACTTCAGAAAAGTCTTTCTTTTCAATTTGATGTCAAACTCAGGGTCGCCAGTTTTTTTTTTTTGGATGCCATCCCCAACTTAAAATTTCTCATCCCCAAAAATCCCCAAAAAAAAATTTCTCAAAATTCACTATACGCAAAAAACATTTGCAACCCATCAAGTGCTTTTGAGAGATTTAGCCATTTTTTAGAACAAAAACTTCGTTAACTTATACCATGCGCGGGTACAAGGGGGGGGAAAAAGGGGAAATTTCCCCCCCCAGACCAAATTTCGAAAAGAAAAAAAAGGAAAAAAAAGAAGAAAAAAAAGAAAGAAAAGAAAAAAAAGAAAAAAAGGAAAGAAAAAAGGAAATTTTCTAAAAAAATTTTAAAGGAAAAAATTCTCGAAGTCCAAAAATTTTTCATAGAAAAAAATCTGAAAATTTTAATAGGGAAAATTTTAAAATTTTTTATGGAAAAAGTGAAATTTCTGTGAAAAGTATCTGTCAATCTTATTATGAATTTTGGCATAAACAAATTACTTAGAATATGTTTTTTTTGTATAGAAAAATGTTACAGGATCTTAATTTGGTTTATATAAAAAACGTTTGTCTTCGACATAGCAATAGGAAAAATATCTTAGAATCTTAAAAATGTTGAAATTCGAACGTATATAAATAAAACTATTTTAAACATTTTTTTTTTCTAAAGAATAAACTTTTTCTAAAGAAAAGCTTCTCAGAATCTGAGACTTTTTTTATGTGAAAAAGGTCTCAAAACTTATTTATAGGAAAAAGGTAGCAGAAAAATTTTTCTAAAGGAAAAAAGTCTCAGAATTTCTGAATTTGAGACTTATTTTAAGGAAAAAGGTCTCAAAATCTGAGTCTTTTTCAAAAAGAAAAAGGTCTCAAAGTCTGAGACTTTTTATTGTTGAAAAATAGTCTCAGAAGTTGAAACTTACTGAATTGGTAGATGGTTGCAGAATCTGAAATTTTTTCTATGGGAAAAAGGACTTATATAAGGTCTCAGAATCTCAGAAAGATTTCTCAGAATCTCAGAATTTTTCTATAGGAAACAGGTCTCAGAATCGATGACATTTCTATAGGAAAAAGGTCTTAAAGTCTGAGACGTTTTCTATAAGAAAAACATTTCCGAATCTGGGACTTTTTCTTTAGGAAAGGATCACAGAATCTCCGGCTTTTTCTATAGGAAAAGTTTCTTAGAATAGGAAAAGATCTCAGAATCATAAAAAGGTCTCAGAATCTGTCACTTCTTCTTTAAAGAAAAAGTGTCAGAATTTTAAACTTTTTCTATATAAGAAAAAGCTCTCAGAATCTGACACTTTTTCTTTAGGAAAAAGGTCTGAGAATCTGAGCCTTTTTCTTTGGGAATAAGATCTTAGAATTTAAAACTTTTTCTTTAGGAAAATGTCTTAGAATCTGAGTCTTTTTCTATTGGAAATTGTCGAAGAATCTAAGACTTTTCTATAGAACAAAGGTCTCAGAATCTAAAATTTTTTCAATACGAAACAAATCTAATAATCAGAGATCTCTCTGTAGGAAAAATGTCTCAATAATGCTTTAAAATATGAGACTTTTTCGATAGTAAAATGTCTCAGAATCTGAGACTTTTCCTGTCGAAAAAAATTCTTAGAATCTGAAAATTTTTCTGTACGAAAAAAAAGAAGTCTTATATAAAAAGAAAAAAAAAAAAGAAGTCTTATATAAAAAGAAGAAGTCTTATATTCTGAGACATTTTTTATTTATACGAAAAATATACAATTTTCTTTTAAATTTCTTTTAAAAGTTTGAAAATTTTTCTAAACGAAAATAGTCTCAGATTCTGAGACATTTTTCGTAAAGAAAAGTCTTATATTCTGAGACATTTTCCCAATAAAAAATTATTTTTTCACGAAAAATTTCTCAACATCTGATATTTTCTATGTAAGAAGAATTTCTTTTATTAAAAAATTCTCTTCTAATGTATACGAAAAATATCCAATTTTCTTTTAAACAAATTAAAAAAAAATGATCTAAACGAAAAATGATCGTGAAAAACAAACCTCCTTCGTCAAAAACTAAAAAATTTAATGATTTTATAGATTTCCCATCACTTTTTTGCAAAAAAACGTATCCCTTTTTTTGCTCGTCAACAAAGGTAAATTTATGATTTTTTTCGAAATAAAAAAATTTCCCCCCCCCCCCAAACCCAAAAGCTGTACCCGCCACTGCTTATACACAAACTTTTACACAGAAACTTGGCTAAAAAGTGTAACTGTATTTTGCGTATTGAGTGATTACCACATCATTTGAAACCAATGTTTCGATAAGTAATATGATAAAATTCAAATACCAACGGAAATGTTTTATCAGGGATAAATAACTCAGGAAGTTTTAATTTACACACCACCAATAGAGTACTTTATTGGTAAAATTTGTGGAAATTTTTCATAATACAATAGAAAATGTATGAAAATCTACAATTTGGTTTAAAGAAAAAGAAAATCATTATAACATGATACGATCCAGGTTTTGACAGACACCATAAAAAGATTTTAGTTTTTCTTTATAAATCTCACATAATTCCTACGTTTGCGGTTTTTTTTTTGATGCTTTAATGCCCACGATTGATCAAAAATTGATAATTTTACCGATTTTCGCATTATTTTATGATTGATGTATTTAAAAAACACTTGTTTATCTAAAATATTTCATCCCCTAAAAATCCCCGAAAAAATCAGTGTCATCCCCATGAAATCCCCGGATCCCCAAATCAAAATTTTCATCCCCAATTTACAAAAAAAATCCCCTATTTGGGGACAAAACCCCTAAACTGGCAACACTGGTCGAACTGATCAAAATGTCCCAGCTTCCATCATGTTCAAAATAACAACAACTTCAAAACTCTTCGAATAATGACCAAAAACTTACTTAATAAAATAAAAAAAAAATAAATAATTTTTGTGACATTGTTGTATATTTTTTTTTCTTGTAATACACTTGATCCCCGGGGATCAAATCACTTTAATGAATACACATGATCCCGGGAACAAGTGTCTAATGCGAGGGATCAAGTATGTTGTAGCATATAGACACTTGATCCTTTTTCGCTATTTTGATTTTTTTGCTATAAATAAAAAAAAAAAATTTTTGTAATTTTTTATATTGCCATTGGAGATACCCCTTACAGAGAGCTTTTAAAAAAAATTTACTTCAAGAAAATATATGAATTAGTTTAGAAGTTATAAGCGTTTGCCTTTTTAGGGATCAAGTGTATGGAGCTTCCCCTACTAATAATATTTTAGAATTTTCATTTAATATTTTGTATAACATGCAAATCAGTGATTTTTGTTTGAGAGGGAGTTTTGTAATTAAAATATTTTACGCCAGGAGTGTGTTCTTGAAAATTGAATTTTATAATTTAAGAAAATGTTGGTTTAACACAACTTTATTTAAACACATACCCGAGTAAAAAAGTTTTTATATAATTATAAATTATAAATTTATATCAAAATATATGTAATTATATAAAATCATATAAAGAGATTATATAAAATTATATCAAATTATATATAATTTGATAAAATTTTATAAAATTTGATAAAATTTTATAAAATTTGATAACTTGATATAATTATATACACCAATTTTATATATAACTACATAAAATTATATCAAATTATATATAATTTGATAAAATTTGATAAAATTTTATAAAATTAGATATAATTTGATATACTTTTTCCATAATTATATCCACCAAATCCTGGATATAATTATATATATTTTTATCAAATTATATATAATTTTATCCAACGTTTTGGAAAATTTTACCTCTTTATATAATTTTATATAATTATATATAATTTGATATAATTTTATCAAATTATATATAATTATATCAAAAACTTTTTTACTCGGGTAACTTAAAAAATTTTTAATACATTTTGAAAAATGTTATTAATTTGTTAGAATTTAAAATTTCTTTGGTTTAAAGATAAGTTCATGAAAAAACTAAGAATTCTTTAATTCAGATAGAATTTTAAAATTAACAAAATTCTTTTAAATTTTTATTTAAATTTGTTGTTTAAAAGAATACAATCACTATTTTCCAAAAATTTTTTTTTTTCCAAAAATTTTGCCTAAACTTTTGGCAAATGTATTTTTTTTTTTTTTAATTTTATTCTATTTTGTTGTTCCTCCATTATTAAAACTACGTAAATAGGAAGATAAAAATACCAAACCCATAGTAAAACATTACAACGGAAATGAATTGCAAAAACCTATAAACAAACCACAACACAGGAAAAAGCGAAAAATAAATCCGATGTACAAAAAAAAATATTTAAATACCATACAGTGGTGTTATTAAAGTATTTTTAAGGGGAAACGAATAGGAGGATAGGCCTCCAAATCAATGTCAAAAGGAAGGTAAAAAGCTACCCTGAAAACTGAAAGAGAAAATTGCTAATGATAACAATTTTATCGATAAAATTTAAGAAAAACAAGTAGAAAAGTTAAATTCGACTTGGCCGAATCCATGAATACCCTCCACAATGCCTTTTTCAAGTGAAAGCAAATTTTTTATCGTTAAAAATAAAAAACATTTTTGGTTAGAATTATTTTATTTTGTGTAAAAAAAAAAATTTTTTAGTAATTTTTGAAAAAAAAAAAAAATAGTAATTTACTATTTTTTTTATTGAGTGTAAAATTTTTTTGAGTGTAAAATTTTTTTTGAGTGTATTTTTTTTTTGTTTTAATGTAAAAATATTTTTGAGTGACAAAAATACCTTGTAAAATATTTTTGTGACTTATTAATGTTTTTTAAACATGTTTAACGGGTTTTCAACACGTGAATTTAAGGTGAAAATAATCTGAAATTCATGGCCTTGCTAATAACTTTTGAACGACTGGACCGATGTGGCTGAACTTTAAAACAAATCGGACCAAAGGAACGACAAATAATATGCCACACTTCAGCACCCTCAGAGTTGTCGTTCGAAAGTTACCGTGTGTTTTAACTCGTAAATTCCAGAAAAACCTTTGCCAAAATTCACTCATTTACTTATAACTTTTGTACCTCTGGACCAATTTCGCTGGATTGCAATACCAACCTGGCCAGGTAAATGCCCAACATACATGCCAAGCTCCAGGAGCCTCCGTGAAGTCTTTCAAAAGTTAGCGTGTTTTCAACAGACAGACGGACGGGCGGACATCGCTAGATCGTCTTAAAATCGATTGAGGATCATGAATATATATACTTAATGGGGTCCTAGACCAATATTTCGGGGTGTTACAAATGGAATAACAAACTTATATATACCCTCTATCACTAGAGTGGAGGGTATAAAAAATGCTATCGATAACAATTTTTTTATAGAAAACTATAGTAGAAACAAACTTTTCTGAAGAATAGATAATCAAAAAGTTTCTATAGAAAAGTTATCTATATGTTGAGAACGGATTTTTTATAGAAAAGCTTTTAATTTGTAGATAACGATAAGTTATCGATAACAATGATTTTTTTGCAAAGTTATCGATAACAATGATATTTACAAAGTTATCGATAACAAACTTTTTTTATAGAAAAATTATCGATGTATCAATAAACAATTTTTTACAACAAATTTTCTATAGAAAAGTTATCAATGTACCGATAATATAACATATTATCCATAAAAAAGTTGTCAATGTATCGATAACAAATTTTCTATAGAAAAGTTATCGATATAAAAAATTGGTTATCAAAAATTAATTATCGATACCAAGATTAAAAAAAAAATATTTCGATATCATTATATTAGATAACAAACATTTCTAAGGAATAGATAATCAAAAATTTTCTGTATAAAAGTTATCGATATGTCGAGAACAAATTTTTAATAGAAAATTGTTTGATTTGTATATAACGATAAATCGATCACAGTGGATTTTGACAAAGTTATCGATGTGTCAATAAAAAATTTTCTACAACATATTTTCTCTAGAAAAGTTATTAATTTACAAATTATATATTATCTATAAAAAAAGTTATCGATGTATCGATAACAAATCTTCTTTAGAAAGTTATCGATGAAATGATAACAATTTTTTATAGAAAAGTTAACAATATATCGATACCAAACTTGTATAGAGAAGCTGTTAATGTATCAATAACAAAATTCTACATAAAAATTATTGATAACAAAGTTTCTGTATAGAAGTTATCGATGTATCGATAATAAATTATCTATGAAAAAGTAACCGATGCTTCGAAAACAAATTCATCTATAGAAAATAATTGATAACTAGGGCAAGTACTTTCATGCATCTAAAAATCGAAAATATGTGCCTATAATATGCGTCTAAAAATCCAAAATATGCACTTAAAACTTAAAAAATATGCATTTAAAAATTATTGTTTTTACAAGTAAAAACATGCATTTTCATTAAAGTACTTGCCCTATTGATAACAAGCTTTTCTGTAGAAAAATTATAGATAGCTTTTTAATAGAAAAGTTATCGATTTATCGATAACACACCTTTCTATACAAAAGTTATCAATTTATCGATATTAAACTATTTTAAAGAAAAATGATCGTTTTATCGATAACAAATTATTCAAGAAAAGTTATCGATTTATCGATAACAAATTATTCTAGAAAAGTTATCGATTTATCGATAACAAGTTATTCTAGAAAAGTTATCGATTAATCGATAACAAAGTTTTCTATACAAAAGTTATCGATTTATCGATAACAATTATATTATAGAAAAGTTATCGATTTATCGAAATCAAACAAATCTATAGAAAAGTTATCGATTTATCGATAAGAATTATTTTATAGAAAAGTTATCGATGTATCGATAACAAACTTTTCTATACAAAAGTTGTCAATGTATCTATCACTAATTGTCTATAGAAAAGTAATCTTTCTATCGATAACAAATTTTCAAAAGAAAAGTTATCCATGTGACGGTAACAAATTTTCTATAAAAAGTTATCTGTGCAAAATTTTCTATCGCAAACAAATTTTACTATAAGAAATTTTTCGATAAGGAATTTTTCTATGGAAAAATTCTTGATATATCGATAACAAACTTTTAAGTAGAAAAATTATCGACTGTAAACTTTTCCATAGAAATATTTTATAGGCACCAATAACAAATTTCCTTTATCGATGTATAGACAACAAACTTTTCTGTAAAAAAAATTATCGATAATAAACTTTTTTTATAGAAAAGTTTTCGATGTATTAAAAAAAAAAGTTTGTTCAGAAAAATTATTAAGGTATTGATAAAAAAAACTTGTCTTCAGAAAAGAAATCGATTTATCGATAACAAACTTTTTTATAGAAAAGTTTTTTCCATGCACAAGTTTTCCATTTATCGATTACTAATTTTCTTAAGAATTATTATCTACAACAAATAACAAATTTTTACTAGAAAAGTTATCGATGTGTTGATAAAAAATTTTCTATAGAAAAATTATCGATGTATCGATAAGAAATTTAATATTAAATAGTTATCGATGCAACGTTAATAAATTTAATAAAGAAATGTTATAGATAAGAATTTTTTATATAAAATAAGTTATCGATAACAAACTTTTCTATAGGAAGTAAGTTATCGATAGCAAAATTTCTTATAGAAATTAAGTTATCGATAACAAACTTCTATACATAAAATAAGTTATCGATAACAAACTTTTAATTTAAATTAATAAATAAACAAAATTTTTATGGGAATTTCTAATCGATGCTTTTACAAAGATAATGTTTACGATGACAAAAATTCAGTTAGTTATCGATAATAAATTTTTCTATGTAAAATTAGTTATCGAAAACAAAGGTTTTTATAAAAGTTAGTTACCAAAAACAAACTTTTCTATTAAAAAAATAGATATCGATTCATCGATAACAAGTTTTTCTATAGAAAACTAATTATCAGTCTATTGATAAAGAGAATTGTATAGAAAATTAATTATCGGTTTATCACTAAAAAGCTTTGCATGGATCAAAAGCATTGCATGAAAAAGTCAATCTACTGATAAAAAATCTTTTTTATAGAAAATTAGTTATCGGTTAACCCAAATTAATTATCGCAAACAAATTTTATGTAGCAAATTAGTTACCGATGAAAAATTTTTCATACAAAATTAGTTATCGATAACAAATTTTCTGTACAAAATTAATTATCGATGACAAATTTTCTGTTAAAAATTAGTTATCGATGTCAAATTTTCTTTAAAAATTAGTTATAGATATTTCGATGAAAAATTTTTTATAAAAAATTAGTTATCATGAAAAATTCTCTTTGAAAATTAGCTATCCTTGACAAATTTATAGAAAATTAGTTATCGATGTATTGATGACAATTTTTCTATAGAAAATTAGTTGTCGATGACAAATTGGCTATAGAGAATTACTTATCGATGACAAATTTTCGATAGAGAATTAGTTATCGATGTATCGATGACAAATTTTCTCTAGGAAATTAGTTATAGATGACAAATTTTCTATAGAAAATTATTTATCGATGACAAATTTCTAGAGAAAATTAGTCATCGATGACAAATTTTCTTTAGCAAATTAGTTGTCGATGAAAAAGTTTATATTGAAAAACAGTTATCGATCAAAAATTTTCTATAGAAAATTAGTTATCGATGACATATTTTCTATAGAAAATTAGTTATCGATGACAAATTTTCTATAGAAAATTAGTTATCGATGACAAATTTTCTATAGAAAGTTAGTTATCGATGACAAATTTTCTATAGAAAATTAGTTATCGATGACAAATTTTCTATAGAAAATTAGTTATCGATGACAAATTTTCTATAGAAAATTAGTTATCGATGACAAATTTTCTATAGAAAATTAGTTATCGATGACAAATTTTCTATAGAAAATTAGTTATCGATGACAAATTTTCTATAAAAAATTAGTTATCGATGACAAATTTTCTATAGAAAATTTTCTATAAGAAAATTAGTTATCGATGACAAATTTTCTATAGAAAATTAGTTATCGATGACAAATTTTCTATAGAAAATTAGTTATCAATGACAAATTTTCTATAGAAAGTTAGTTATCGATGACAAATTTTCTATAGAAAATTAGTTATCGATGACAAATTTTCTATAGAAATTTTCTATAGAAAATTAGTTATCGATGACAAATTTTCTATAGAAAATTAGTTATCGATGACAAATTTTCTATAGAAAATTAGTTATCGATGACAAATTTTCTATAGAAAATTAGTTATCGATGACAAATTTTCTATAGAAAATTATTTATCGATGACAAATTTTCTATAGAAAATTATTTATCGATGACAAATTTTCTATAGAAAATTATTTATCGATGACAAATTTTCTATAGAAAATTAGTTATCGATGACAAATTTTCTATAGAAAATAAGTTATCGATGACAAATTTTCTATAGAAAATTAGTTATCGATGACAATTTTTCTATAGAAAATTAGTTATCGATGACAAAATTTTCTATAGAAAATAAGTTATCAATGCATCCATGACAATTTTTTAGAGAAAATTAGTTATCGAGGACAAATTTTTTATAAAAAATTATTTATCGAACTAGCGATGACTAATTTTCTATTGAAAAGTTTTTGATAACAAATTTTCTATAAAAAAGTTATCGATAACAAATTGTCTATAGAGTAATTACCTATGTATGTATAAGATTTTCGATAGAAAAGTTATCGATGAATTGTTAAAATATTTTCTATTGTAAAGTTATCGATACAAAATTTTCTAGAGAATATTCATCCATGTGTCGATGATAAATTTTCTATAGAAAAGTAATCGATTTATCGATAAGAACTTTTCTATAGAAAAATTATTAGTGTATCGACAAAAAATTTCTATAGAAAAGTTGCCAATGACAATGAAAAGTTATTCTATAGAAAAGTTATCGATTTTCTATGTAGAATTAGTTATTTACAATAAACTTTCCTATTCAAAATTTGTAATCGAGACATAAGTAAAAACGTTTCAATAAAAAATTGTTATCAAGCTATCGCGATATATCGAAAATAAACTTTTCTATAAAAATTAGTTATCGATTACATATTTTTCTATAAAAAATAAGTTATCGATTCAAAAAAAAATTGATAACGCCATAAAATCTTTTCGGCTATTAGTTTAAAAAAAAAAAATTGTTATCGTCTTCCAACAATGTATATGCCACATTTTTAAAAACATACCACTTTCGATAACAAATAGTTTATATACACATTTATGTCTGAACTAAATTTTTATTTACGTGTACATACAGTTTTATGGATATTTAAAATAGTTATTGAATGGACAATAATAGGTAAATGAAAAAAGTAAACATAATTTTTTTTTGTTGTATGTATTTATTATGGTATTTTATTTAACAATACACACACATAGACACTGTTGTTATGTGTATTTTGTACTCATCGTATATAGAACAATAAAAATGAAAGAACTAAAAACCAACAAAGCCAAACAGGCTGACCTGACCAGAACACCAACAGAGCCATGAAAACTCACAAGCACTATCAATGAGGTTAAACCTCATGAATACGCGGTTTAAAAAACTTTTTTTTTTTTCTTTTTCATATACATAATATTTTGTATAAAAACTATACAAACACAAACACAAATACAAAAAAAAAAGTAAATTGTTATATTCGAAAAATTGTGGAGAAAAAAAAAAATTTTTAGCACATACTGAAGAGAATTGTTTATAAGTCTAGTAGTGATATAGGCTGGATGCAGGATGAAAATTTGTTAGGTTATCATTTATGTTTTTATTTAACTAGTTTTGTTGTTGTTGTAGAAATAATATATTTTTTTGCATTTATATGTAATATTCTATATGAGACCACAATATATTTTATAAAAGCAGCAGCAAAAATCAAAACGGAAGGAAACCGAATATCCCCAAACTCCCTGCAAAGTAAATATTTTAAATATCTCCCACTAAAACCAAACACACACATAACCAAACACACATACCCATACACACATAACGATACACTTATTCCCATACACACACACACACATTTCCATACACTCTCATGTTAAAACATGTTTGGGTATTATAACGTTTGTTTGGGTATTATAACGTTAGTCATGTTATAAACGTGAATAGCATAATTTATTAAAAATAAAAATTGTATATGTATGTTTTTTGTCTATAAACCATTTCCGTTGCTATTTCCTACCTCACCCCCTCTTTTTTGCTGAGCCCATCACTATGTCTGTCTCTTGTTGAATTTTTTTTGTAGTTAAATTCATGTTGTTTTTCAGCCAAATCATGTAACATTACACACATAGTGGACTGTCAGTTATTTTCTGTATTTTTTTGTTTTTATTACTTTTTTTGTATGGCAAAAATCATATTTACAATGATTGTTGTAATTTTGTGTACAACAAAAAACAAATTATAAATTAAACAAACTATAATTAAGTAAACCATAATATAAATAAAATTAAAATGTAGTAATAATATGTTTTCTCTATTTATTGTTATTATTTAATTATTGGATTTTCTAGTTTTTTTTTTTTGTTGCAAAAACGTAAAAAAAGAACATGCAATGGGAAGGTTACCTAATGCGATGTTAAAAATGAACCATTTTTTGAATCCCATAAACAAAAACATGGGATACATTTTGATACATTTTTATACCACTTTGATACATTTTTATGCCCTTCAACTAGAGTTGTCAATACCAATTTCCGAAGTATTCGAAAAATCGATTTTTTTCTATTTTTCCGGTTTTTTAAAACCGGGCTTTTCGAAGTATTCGAGAAATCGATTTTTTGGTCTCGAATAATCGACTTTTTATATTTAAAACAAATTAAAAATCCTGAATTGGGAGATTCAGGATAATTCCCATAGAAAAACCCTAATAAAGTTAGCAACTTGTAACTTGAAAAAAGCAAGTATCATACACCCCTAATCCAACCTCAACGATTAGTGACGTGTTTTTTTCAGTATTATCCACTATAAAAACTAAGTTGAGAAATCGTATGATCCCAAATCATTTGAACTGTATATCGGATGTGACGAATCTATTATACCCTCCAACATGCAAAAAATAAAAATAAATAAAAATTTTGTAGGTGCGTGGGGGGGGGTGTGTGTTTTGAAATGGGTCATTGGGGTACACCTTAGTCTTCGCGTTAAATATTTTCAAGTTCATTTATAATACTGTTGGCGCTAAAGTAATAAAATGCTATCATTATTTAAACTATTTTTTATATATACGCCCACAAAAGGGGACAAGCCTAAAAAAATATTTTTTTAATACCCTAGGTCCAAGAGATAGACTTTGAACTTCCTAAACTATAAAAATGTTTCTTTTGTTTTACAAAAATACAAAAAGACAAGTGTTAAATTCGGCAGTGCGGAATCTTTTATACCCTCCAAAATGTAAAAAAAAAACATTAAAAAAAATTTCAGGGTCGTCTTTTTTTGGTGGGGGGGGGGGTTGGTTTGGGGGTTTGGTGGGAGACATTTGGGGACACCTTCTCCTTGCGATAGACGTTATCAAATGGATTTATTATGATTCTTCCAATTATTTAATCCAATTAATCATTATTAAAATATATTTATATCCACGCCCACAAAAGGGGCGGGCAAAATTTTTTTTATCCGCTGGGTCCAAATGCAGGGTTTTAAGCATCGTCTGACATGAAAATGTTGCATTTGCTTAAAAAAATATACAAAAAGCCCTGAAAAAAAATACCGTTATTCAGGGGTTGGTTTAGCTCTCCAAGGGGGAATTTTTTCCCCTTGGTCCGATTTTGCCCTTTTCCGATCTTAACCTGCCTAGGAATATAAGACATATTCGTGCCAAACGGATGAACGGACGGACATTCGCAAGAATGTCTAAGAATCGATCACTGATCAATAATATATATACTTTATGGGGTCCTAGACCGATATTTCGATGCGTTACTGTGGTTGAAGGGTATTAAAACATGTTTAAAAGTGCCGTTTTTCAGAGATTGGTATAGTTTTACAAGGTTGAACTTTTTTCCTCCTGGTCCGATTTTGTTCATTTACGCACGTAGCCGGCCTATGACCATGAGATATATTTGTGCCAAATTTCAGGGGTCTAGTTTTTATTTTGCTGGAGAATTTTATATCCAGAAATATTTTCAAAATAAGTCAATACTAAAACAAAATTTTTAACTCCTATGAACCGATTGACCATAACGCGGATTTAGGAGTTCTTAAAATGGGTAAAAAAATTGCGAAGAAAATCATTTTTTGGGGTTTTCATTTCCATTTATTCCTAAGAAAGTGTGTAAATTTAGGTGGGTATTTATGAGAAAACATAGACCTACGAAATCCATATGAAAACGAAATAATCTTTATTAAATTTAAGTTGACACGTATTTTTGCTCTAGAAGATATTCCTGTTAGTTTGGGAGTTATTGAAATTTTCCCGGAGGTCCACATTGTTTCATAATGGGACAACCAAAATTTTAAACACGGATATTTCCGATATGCCCCGGCCATTAAAATCGTCTTTTTTATATATTTTAAAGTTCAGGCTAACCGGTACATAAGGGTTAAGATACTTTCCTTGTAAGACAAATTGTTATACTAAGACCAAGTCTTATACTAAGAACACGTTTTATACCAAGACAAATCTTATACTGAAACAAAGTCTTATACTAAGACAAAGTCTTATACTAAGACAAAATATTATTCTAAAACAAAGTCTTATACTAAGACAAAGTCTTATACTAAGACAAAGTCTTATACTAAGACAAAGTCTTATACTAAAACAAAGTTTTATACTAAGACAAAGTCTAATACTAAGACAAAGTCTTATGCTAACACAAATTCTCATACTAAGACAAAGTCTTATACTAAGACAAATTCTTATACTAAGACAAAGTTTTATACTAAGAAAAAGTCTTATAGTAAGACAAAGTCTTATACTAAGACAAAGTCTTATACAAAGACAAAGTCTTATACTAAGACAAAGTCTTATACTAAGACAAAGTCTTATACTAAGACAAAGTCTTATACTTAGACAAAGTCTTTTACTAAGACAAAGTCTTATACTAAGACAAAGTTTTATACTAAGACAAAGTCTTATACTAAGACAAAGTTTTATACTTAGAAAAAGTCTTCTACTAAGACAAAGTCTTATACTAAGACAAAGTCTTATACTAAGACAAAGCCTTATACTAAGACAAAGTCTTATACTAAGACAAAGTCTTACACTAAGACAAAGTCTTATACTAAGACAAAGTCTTATACTAAGACAAAGTCTTATACTAGGACAAAGTAATATACTAAAACAAAGTCTTATACTAAAACATAGTCTTGTACTAAGACAAAGTCTTATTCTAAGACAGGGTCTTATACAAAAACGAAGTCTTATACTAAGACAAAGTCTCATACTTAGACAAAGTCTTATATTAAGACAAAGTCTTATACTAAGACAAAGTCTTATACTAAGACAGAGTCTTATACTAAGACAAAATCTTATACTAAGACTAAGTATTATACTAAGACAAAGTCTTATACTAATACAAAGTCTTATACTAAGACAAAGTCTTATACTAAGACAAAGTCTTACACTAAGACAAAATTTTATACTAAGACACGGTTTTTTATAAGACAAAGTCTCTCCCTTCTTCATGAAAATTGGATATGGTGTTAAAAAAAATTAATTAGACGCGTATTTCTTTTAGCGGCCAAGCTTGGTAAAAGATTAAATGTATTACAAATTTCTATCTTGCTATGATAACATCGTGTCAAAAAAATTTAATATTTTTTGACTTATTAACAAAAATGTCCTAACATTTTAGTATTTTATTTAATATGACAAAACGTTCTTTTCACACGAAGATAGGTTTTTCAAAGACCTTTCATTTGGTAGCAAAAAACTAAAAATGACCGTTTCTTCCCTTCTTATTTTTACCCCTTATATGAATTTGGGACGCTAAACAAAATACATGTCAATTTATTTTTCCTGCTCTTCAAAATAAAATTAATTCCATAAAGATGGGCTGGTGACACTAGGAGACTTCCCTTGTGTAACTCCAAAAATGGCCCAATCATGTTTAGATTTGATAAGGTTACCAAAGTATAATCTTAATACTTACAAACAAAATTTTAATTGAATATTTCCCATTTTTATGAATTTTGACGGAATTATATGAATATCGGGAGTGTGTTTTGTATGGGGACTACAAGAAGGACTGACCCGATTGCCATGAAATTTGAAATGATGATTCATGCATATATAAGAGGTTATACAAGTCATTTAAGGTATCGTTTGTATGGAGGCTAGGTCTTAGTTATGACCGATTTTTTCCTATTTCAATAGGCTTCGTCCTTGGACCAAAATATGCTTAAGCTTCAAATTTCAAGCCAATTAATTGAAAATTGCGGCATGTATCGTGCTTAAAGCGTTGTTAGATGGGTAGACGGACGGACGGACATCGCTACATCGACACAAAAAGTAATTCTGGGTCGATCAGTAAAAATCATGCACAATGAAATTGAAGAGAATAAAGAAACCAAACACCGTGCCCGGAATTTTAGCAAGTTTATTAGTTTTTTTTTGGTGAAAAAGTGATAGAAATATTTTATACAAATAAAATTATTCTTATTAAAGTTGTTTTGTGTAAAATATAATTAAATTTGTTTACTAAACAATAGTTATTCGTGGCATTAACTTGTTTATTAAAATGAAGGGTGAGTTAAAAGTCATATACATTTACGTTGTCAACAGCATATAAACTAGCGCCGCCTGGCCTGTGTAGTATAAACTTAAGATAAATAAAATCCAAAAGTGTAAAAAACAAGCCAAATTTTAGTAAAGGACTTAAACGGACACAATTAAATTAAATAATGATTTCGCAGAAAAAAATTTCAGGGAAAAAGACTTGAATTCTGATACTTTTAAAATCCAGTACCAAATGTAACCGATAACGAATTTTCGGGTGGGCATGCATCAAACTACAAAATCAAAAATTCATAATAAAACCTCAAAAATCCGCCCTAGGTTACTATCCTTGACAATCATATAAGTATGCATGAAAATTATAATGCTCAGTTATTTTTTTTTTTTTCTCATTTAACTGTCATTAACAAAACACGCATTTGTAAACCAACCATACATTCAAACATTCTAACAATGATAAATTAATGTATTAGAGAGATGTTCATATATTTTAAGTATGTGAATATGAAAAAAATTATAGCAAAAAAACCAAAAAAAAAATACATTAACAGCAGACAAAGTTCACGCATAAATTAATCACTAAACAGAAAATGAAGTATTACATTTTCAGAAAACAGCAAAAAAAACATAAAAATATTTAGAAAATAACAACAAAAAAAAAACTTTGTAACAAATTACAAAAAATGGCACACACATACAACAAAAAAAAAAAATTTTACACTTCACGAAACATTACAACATTGTAAATCAACAAAAAATTCTATATGACAAAAAAAATATTAAAAAAAATATAATATTAGATTTTAAGCTTATTATAAAAATTTGAATAAAAAATTTATGTGTTGTAGTGAAAGAAAAAGTGACAACACCAGAAAAAAAACATGCATAAAATAGAAAATAAAATAAAAAATGTCATTACTTAAGAGTAACATAAAGCAAAAATTCTATAAAAATCAACGTGATAACTTAGTTTTTCCGGTAGTCATTTTCCTATGTATAAAACACGAACAATTGCTGTTAGTTTTTTTTTTTTTTTGCTGTTCTGTTCTGTATTTCCTGTATCTTCTCACTTATACAACCTTAAACATTAATTTGTTATGCTTTTGTTATTAGCATCACTTGTACTATCATCGTCAGTATCATCATCATCATCATCAACATCCTTATTTATTTTGTTCATCCTAGCCCAGCCATCAATGACACCATCATTATTATGATTATTATTGTTATAATATTATCATCGTCATAATGGGTAATGGATGACAAATTATATTCATGTGTCAGTTACAGTTATGTATGCGAGTGTATGTATACCAACTACTACTTTTACTACCACTAACGCATACAAATAAATAATGTGATTTAAAAGTAGACTGATATTTTTAGTTAAATAAAAAAATGATATGCATAAATAGTGTACCCTATTTCGGACAAATGGCTCGAAGGGTTCTGAAATTTAAAGGTTTTTTACTAAAAATAAATAAATTTCATAAGGGAACCCTGCTGAACCGATTAAAGCAATAAATAATATCCATTTCGGTCAAAATAATTTTTTATATAAAAATTCTTAATTGTGAAAATTTAAAAAAAAAAAAAATTTTGATACTTAAAGTTAGATTTAAGAGACATTTTTACTACAGAAAAGCTTTTTGATTCTAAAATATTTTTCATATAGGAAATTAACCCAGTTCTAAAATATTTCTCATATAGAAAAATAAACCATTTCTGAAAAATTTGTTCTTCTGTTCTCAGATCGTAAATTCTCAGATTCAGAATTACTCTTAAAGAAAATATCTTAGAATCTTTAATTTTTTTTCTTTAGAAAACTTTTATAAGGCAATTTTCCTAAAGAAAAATTTTATAAATAATTACACTGTGAAACAAATTCAGGTTAGCAAAAGTTAGGTCAATTCTGAGAGTGAAGGGTGAAAATAGTGGCTAAATTAGAAGACCCGTATCGCGGCGTTTGTTTATGTTAGTTCGAAATTTTTAAAATAGACCTTCGAACTTTGCAGTCAAATGCCTATTTTCAGCATATTGTTTATATGGTTTTTTGGATATAACTCGTCGACTAATTGATATTTTTTTAATCTGTAAAAGCCAAATTATTGTAAGAGACCTGCCCAACAATAAAATTTTTTAAAAAAATTGATTTAGAAAATTTTTGTGGTACTTATGAAGAAAATGTTAGAAAAATTATATTTTTTTTTATGCTTTTTGAAAATATTTTCCAACATTTTGCATCATAAGCACCACAAAATTTTTTTGTTTTTTGTTTCATTTCATATCGGCGGACGAAAAACGACATTTTCTTATTCTTTGTGTCCAAATGCAGGTCTTTGAACTTATTGTAGCATGAAAATGTTGCATTTGTTAAACAAAAACACAAAAAATCATGTAAAAAATTATATTTTTCAGAGGTCGGTTTAGTTCTTCAAAGGGGAACTTTTTTCCCCCCTGGTTTGATTTTGCCCATTTACGAAAAAACCTGTCTAGGAACATAAGACATATTCCTGCCAAATGTAGGGAGTCTAGCTCTTTTCTTTTGGACTGCATCGTGTTATTTACAGACTGACAGACGGACAGATGGACAGACGGACAGACGGACAGACGGACAGACGGACAGACGGACAGACGGACAGACGGACAGACGGACAGACGGACAGACGGACAGACGGACAGACGGACAGACGGACAGACGGACAGACGGACAGACGGACAGACGGACAGACGGACAGACGGACAGACGGACAGACGGACAGACGGACAGACGGACAGACGGACAGACGGACAGACGGACAGACGGACAGACGGACAGACGGACAGACGGACAGACGGACAGACGGACAGACGGACAGACGGACAGACGGACAGACGGACAGACGGACAGACGGACAGACGGACAGACGGACAGACGGACAGACGGACAGACGGACAGACGGACAGACGGACAGACGGACAGACGGACAGACGGACAGACGGACAGACGGACAGACGGACAGACGGACAGACGGACAGACGGACAGACGGACAGACGGACAGACGGACAGACGGACAGACGGACAGACGGACAGACGGACAGACGGACAGACGGACAGACGGACAGACGGACAGACGGACAGACGGACAGACGGACAGACGGACAGACGGACAGACGGACAGACGGACAGACGGACAGACGGACAGACGGACAGACGGACAGACGGACAGACGGACAGACGGACAGACGGACAGACGGACAGACGGACAGACGGACAGACGGACAGACGGACAGACGGACAGACGGACAGACGGACAGACGGACAGACGGACAGACGGACAGACGGACAGACGGACAGACGGACAGACGGACAGACGGACAGACGGACAGACGGACAGACGGACAGACGGACAGACGGACAGACGGACAGACGGACAGACGGACAGACGGACAGACGGACAGACGGACAGACGGACAGACGGACAGACGGACAGACGGACAGACGGACAGACGGACAGACGGACAGACGGACAGACGGACAGACGGATAGACGGACAGACGGACAGACGGACAGACGGACAGACGGACAGACGGACAGACGGACAGACGGACAGACGGACAGACGGACAGACGGACAGACGGACAGACGGACAGACGGACAGACGGATAGAAGGACGGACGGACATCGCTAGAATCTCTTAAAATCGATCACTGATCATAAATATATGTACCTTATGGGGTTCTAGACCGATAATTTTATGCGTTACACACGGAATGACAAAGTGAGTATACCCCCATACTGTAGTTGGAGGGTATAAAAATTGGAGAAAAAAAATTTGAGTGGAAAAAACTTTTAGTATAAAAAAAGTTAGTAATAAAAAATATTGAATGTAAAAAAAGTTTTACTAAACAAATTTCAAGAAAAATAAATTGGGTAAAAAATGTTCATTTCATATCGTTTCCCATTCCTTCCATCCGCGTTTTTTTATTTCGTTTCCTGTTCCATTTCATATCGTTCCATGTATTCCTTTCCATTTACCTATTTTACCCCTTAATGTCTATTTTTAAATGAGAAGAAGTATCCCAATATCAAATTTTGAGATTCTGGGTTCTTTGGTTCAAAAGTTGTTTAGAAAAGTATCAATTTTCTATTAGTATGCTTTCGATCGAAAATTATATGTTAAAAAACATGGGAAACTGTCAAATACTGGTAAAATGGGATTACGAGACTTTTTCCAGTAATTTGCCAAGGTTTTTTTTGAATGTGTTTATAAAAAAAAATTTAACGATTTTTTACGTTGCTGAAAAATTCTAGACGCAAAAAATTTAAAAAGTAAAATTTTTTACCCGTCTTAGCCCTGTAAGTATCAGAAATTGCTAAAAGTGTTTTTTTAATGTTTTGTTTCCATTAAGGATCCTATATATCAAAAATTCAGTTTTTATGACCATTTTTTTAGGAGAAAGCAAAAAGTACTAATAAAATTTTTACCCTTTTTTGTCCCTTTAGTATCAGGATTTCTAAAAAGTACCAAAGTACACTTTTTATCATTTGGTGTCCATTTTGAATCGGAATTTCCAAAAAGTACTTTTTCAAGAATGTTTGTGCCGCCTGAAAGTCACACATTTACAACTAGAAGCATGAAATATTCTAATCGATATGAAGATATGTGTTACATACCATTCATACATAAATACATACAGTAGATTTCTTATCCGAGTAAGATGTTCACTGTTTTTGTTTTATTCCCTCTAATTCATAATGTGAATACAGGGTAAGGGAATACAACAATACAATACAAGCAAAAGAAAACAGATTTTTCAAACCATTTTTAAAACCAGCCTATATTGAAAACCATTTCATGGTTAGTAGTTTCCACCTCCGTCTGTAATTTTCCCCTCTGTCTTTTAAATCCGCAGGAAAATCTGCTAAAGCATCATTTATCAAAAATTTCTTATACTTTCTTATCATAGTGTAAATAATTATTTATGTATGCACACTGTGTATACTATACACTGTTTTTTTTATAGGTGTTCTAGGAAATTTTCTGTTTTATAACATTAAAATCTGTTAGTTTTCAGGCTTTGACATGAATAGGGGTTTTTATTTTGTGCACAGCATTAATGATTGATATTTATATTCAGTTATTTTCTTTACAATGCATATGATATGGCATTTAAAAATATAATTTTAAGAAATTTAACAAGAATTTTAAACAAACGAATTGAAAACGAAATTATAAGGAAATACCTTGACCTGTAAGAATATATTTAATTGCATGTGCGTATGAATATTCAACAAGAAATTTATTAAAATCAAACTTTAAAATACTTACATGATTTTATAAAAATTTTAAAGATTTTTTGAAATTATGGAAAAGCTAGGAATATTTTTTAATTAAAAACAAGTAAAAAATTTAAATTCGGCCTTGCCAAATGTATTGATGCCCTCCACAATTACTTAAAAAAAAAAAAAAAAATTTCCGCGAAAAAAAAAATTGTTAAAAAAAAATCCGCGATTTTTTTCTTTTTTTGTCAAAAAATATGTTCGTACTTGTTTAAATACCATTTTATGTTCAATTATGTTCACATATGTCAACCCGCAGCCGAATTAAAACATTTTGTATTTTTAGGTTATGTTGAATGGACCAAAATTTTCGAGGTGTGCTTACATTTTCGTTCATAACTTTTGAACCGCTAAACCGATATTGCTCAAATGCAATACCAAACTGCTCGGGAGAACTTCCAACAAATATTTTATGTTTCAGTCATCTCCGTGAAATATTTTGGTCGTGATCACCATTTCCACAGACAGACGGACAGACGGACATACGGACATACGGACAGACGGACAGACGGACATCGCTAGAATGTCTTAAAATCGATCACTGATCAATTATATATATATACTTTATGGGGTCCTAGACCAATATTTCGATGAGTTACAAACGGAATGACAAACTTAGGTATATATACCCTCTATCACTAAGTGGAGGGTATAAAAAAACCATAAACAAAATATTTTTAAACAGCAAGTTAAAAATATTTTAAAATGCATAAATTGTATGCATTTTTGGGTTAATATTAATATTCAATCATCTAAGACGTATACGTAATATTTAATACAATTTTAAAAATATTACTCATTCGTCCCCTATTCAGAAAAATTTAAAAGAATACACTTTTTTAAAATTCTTATTAATAAATTATTGATTATGTTTCCAACCTTTTTGTTTTTACATCAATAACTAAACTTATAATCAAGCTCGAGGCCTAAGTTTTTAATAAATCTTATTTATTCAATTTTTTATATAAATATTCAACATTTCGTCCTCCAACGGATGACATCTTAAGGATAAAAATATAAAATTTTTATTAAAAATAGACGCCCATTAAGCTACTGCCCGATAATCCATGTAATAAAGATCGGATTAGCGAGCAGATGACATCTTTAGGATAAAAATGTAAAATTTTTGTTAAAAAGAGTAACAAAAGACGCCCATTAAGCTACTGCCCGGTAATCCATGTAATAAAGATCGGATTAGCGGGCAGTCGTTTAATGTGCTGGTTATGTTACTCTCTTTAATTTTTTTTCATAATTTTATCCTAAAGATGTCATCGGTGGGATGACGAAATATCGAATATTAAAATAAATAATTGAATAAATATTTTTTTTTTAACTTAGGCCTCGAGCTTGATTATAAGTTTACTTATTAAAACTCCTAATAAATTTTAAAATTTCTTCTCTAATCTTAAACCATTAAATCCTTTAATATAAAATCTTTGCAAAATATCCTACCACAAATAGCATTATTATCATCTTCCTCATCTTCATCTTCTCGTTTACAACATACCACAACAAAATAACTATAAAAACCAATAAAACAATTTTTAAATAATTTTATAGGAAAAAAAAAGTGGTAAACATGAAGAAAATCTCATCTGTACCACAACTACACAAACAATTTTCTAGGGAACACAAGAACAACAAAAAAAAAAAAAAGGAAACAAGAACTCAAGTTTTGTGCAGGGAGAATAAAATAGAACAAAAAAAAAAAAACTTTCAAACCCAGGAGTATTAATATTTACTTTTATACTTTCAAGATATTTTGTTGTTGCAAACTAAGCAACAACAACAAAAATAAGAAGAAAAAAACAACTAAAGTGGTAATTTTCACACCACGAACACGTACAACAAGGCAAATACCAATACACCTAATACTAAATATCTATACTTGGAGAAATTTGATTAAGGAAACAGATTGGAAACCAGCAAAACCAAACAAAAATTGTTTATTCCCAACACACAAAAATTTCTTTTCCATGAACGATTTTCATAGTATTTATAAACAAATTCATACAATTTATTAACTTTTTCATAATATTTATAAACTTTTTCATAGTATTTATGAAAAACGTTAAAAATTCTTAAATTTCACATATTATGATTTATTCATAAATACTATGAAAAAGGTTATAAATGTTGTGAAAAAGTTAATAAATTGTATGAATTTGTTAATAAATATTTACTATAAAAATCGTTCATGGAAAAAAAAAATTTTTTGTGTCAAATCATATTTTTTCCGATGAAAAACTTTTTTAGCTAGCATAACCTTATAACCCAAAGAAATTGGAAAATTTTGAGTAAACCCAAATTTTGAGTAAAAAAAAAAATCTTGTGCAAAAAAAATTTTGAGTAAAAAAAACTTTGAGTGCAAAATATAGTGAAGAAAAGAGTCTAATTATATTGATATATGAAAAACTAGCGTGAAAAAAGAAAAGTTTAAACAAAAAAAAAAACTTTGAGAAAAAAATATTGATCAAAGTAGAAATGGATGACCGTTCAAAAAAAAGCGTTGCTGAAAGCATGTTACAAAAAAACGCTTTGCGAGTGTGTGCGATAAGAGTTTTAAGAGTACTTTATTTACAAAATATATGATAGTTCTAAAACACAAACGGTCTTAAAGCAGTTTTAAAGTCCTGTCTAAGAACGCTTTAACAACGATTTCCAAAAGGGTATTTTTGATGAAAAAATTTTAAAAATTTTCCAATTCCAAAAAATTTTTTTTGGTGTTTTTGAGTTAACTTCATTAAAAAAAAGCTTTTTGACAAATTGAAGTTCCGAAAAAAAATTTTAAAGTTTTTAAGACTTTTCTTCAAAAAGTTCTGAAATTTTTTTTATTGTTTCGAATACACAATTTTTTTAATATTTTTTTTGCATTTTAAAAAAGAACAAGTGAGAGTGTTAAATTTGGCTGTGCCGAATCTTTTATACCCTCTAAAATGTAAAAAAAATTAAAAAATAAATTGCCAGGGGCGTTGGCTTTTTTGGGGTGGGGGGTGATGGGGATCAGTTAGGTACTTTGAGAGCACCTTCCCATCGCGATAAATATACAAAATGTTTCATTTATTTAACAAAAATACAAAAAAAAATGTAAAAAAAATGTATTTTTTTAAAGGTTGGTTCAGTTCTTCAAGGGGGAACTTTTTTTCCCCTAGCCCGATTTTGCCCATTCACGAACTTAACCTGCCTATGAACATGAGACATATTTGTGCCAAACTTCAGGAGTCTAGCTGTTTTATTTTGGATTGCATTGTGTTATCTACAAACAGGCGGGCGGACGGACGGACGGACGGACGGACGGACGGACGGACGGACATTAACAGAATGTATTAGAATCGATCATGGATCAATAATATATATATACTTTATGGGGTCCCCGACCGATATTTCGATGCGTTACAAATGGAATGACAAAGTGAGTTACCCTGTGGTTATATACTGTGGTTGGAAGGTATAAAAAACAAACTAACAAAAATAATTTTCCAAAAAAAAAAAAAAGATGTCATCAACTTATTGGTTTTTTATACAGATAAGTTAACAAAAAAAACACCAGATTTTCAAAATGCATCCATGGACCAAATTGATCCTCTAATATATATTTTTTATTTTTTTCTGAAAACGCTTTATTTTACCAAAAATTTGATACCCATTTTTCCATTTTTTAATTTTTTTTGGTACTTGCGAATTTTTTGCGCTTGCGAATTGTTATAAATAGCCGCCAATTTGTTTTGTTTTTTTATCATTATCTTAAAACGCTTTATTTTACCAAAATTTTGATACCCATTTTTAATTTTTTTTTGAATTTGCGAATTTTTTGCACTTGTGGATTGCTATAAATACCCGCAATTTTTTAATTTTTATCATTCATGTTCTTAAATTGGCCTTATGCACCATTTGAGTGCTATTATGAAATAAAAAATATTTTTTTTTCTATATATAAATCGAACTTTTCTGGGTATAAAAACGCATCCATGGGCTAAAATTGGCGAGATAAATTTTGTTTGGATATTGTTTTGTAATAAGCATTATTTTACTTAATTTTTAAAATATTTTTAAAAAATCAAAAAAAATATTTTTTTCCAAAAGCCGCGAACTAAAACCGCTTGTAGAGGCCTAAAAGTACCCTCCTAAAATTTTTTCATGATTTTTCCCGTTATCAGCTCGAAAATGCGCGTCGAGTTTTTGCTATTAGTACACGAGATTCGCGAATATGCATTTCATCGACCCACCCTAACGGACATTCACAGAATGTCTTAGAATCGATCATGGATCAATTATATATATACTTTATGGGGTCCCCGACCGATATTTTGATGCGTTATAAACGGAATGACAAAGTGAGTATACCCTGTGGTTATATACTGTGGTTGGAGGGTATAAAAAACAAACTAACAAAAATAATTTTCCAAAAAAAATAAAATTTTAAGTTTCGAATTTTTTTTTAAGTTTTTAGCAGTACAAACATCATTTTATTCAGATTTTACTTTTCTTCAAACAAATTATAATAATTAAAAAAAAAAATCCTTTGGCGTTTTTTTTTTTTTGGGAGGTTGGTGGGAGACGTTGGGAAAACCTTCCGCCGCAATTAATTAATTGTGCCAAAAAGATTGTTTATGGTTTTTACTTAATACAAATTTATTAATATTTAAACTATATTTTTAATATATTCACGCCCCCAAAAAGGTGGCGGGCGCAAAAAAATGGACTTTCACGACTACTCTGGTCCAAAAGCAGGTCGATAAACTTCATATAGCATAAAAATGTTTGATTAGTTGAACCAATATACAAACAACAAGTGAGAGTGTTAAATTCGGCTATGCCGAATCTTTTATACCCTCCAACATGCAAATAAATAAAAAAAATTGCTGTGGCTTTTTTTTTTTTGGGGTGGGGGGGGGGGGGGGGTTGGTAGTAGTAATTGGGGGGTACATTTTCTCTCGAATAAGTGTCAAAAAAAATCAATTCTTATGCTTTTTGCACTAAAGAAATACAAATTTATCATTATCTAAATAAAAAATAATTTATTCCACGCCCATTAAAGGGGGGCGGACCGAAAAACGATTTTTTCTAATTTTGTGGGTCCAAATGCAGGACCATGAACTTCTTGTAGCATAAAAATGTTGGATTTTTTAAACAAAAACACAAAAAATCATGTAAAAATATGGTATTTTTCAGAGGTTGGTTTAGTTCTTAACCTGCCCAGGAACATAAGACATATTCGTGCCAAATGTCGGGAGTCTAGCTCTTTTATTTTGGACTGCATCGTGTTAACTACAGACGGAGGGACAGACGGACGGAATGCTAGAATGTCTTAGAATCGATCACTGATGATAAATATATGAAGGGCTTATTGTAAAAACTCGATAAGCAACATTTAATTTTATGGTGGTTTTTGCCATAAAACTTTTGAAATAATGATAAAAATATGTCTTTTGAAGAACTTTCATAATCAATATACTTGTGCGGAGGGTTTAAGCACAACTTCGGCCAAAAATCTGTCAATAGAACATCAGAAGAAGGCGAAAAACACCAAAAAATAAAATGTTGCTTATCAAGTTTTTGCAATAAGCCCTTCATAAATACTTAATGGGGTCCTAGACCGATATTTTGATGCGTTACACACGGAATGACAAAGTGAGTATACCCCCATACTGTAGTTGGAGGGTATAAAAACGGTAAAAAGTTTTGTTTTTCTGGGGTAGTTTTAGTTCTTCAAGGGGGAACATTTTCCCCCTTGTCCGATTTCGCGCATTCAAGAGCTTAGCCAGCCTATGACCATACGACATATGCACACCAAACTTCAGGCTTCTAACTATTTTATTTTGGACTTCATCGTGACCTTCAAAGACAGCACGACGTACGGACGAACATACGGACGGACGCACGGACATTCTTAGAATATCTTAGAATCGATCACTGATCAATAAGCAATGGAAAGATATCGGAAAGATATAGAAAGAATCAGAATTTACAAAAAACACTTTTTCCAGAATGATTTTCCCCCGGGGGGATCTCGAGTCAAATTTCTAATTTAAATTTCTTAATATTTCCTAATCTTGCAAACTTTAAGTTTCTGGGCCTCTAAACAAAATTAAAAAAAAAAACAACATTTGTACCTTTTTGGTTCCTCAGAATCGAAATTTTCATAAATCTTTATTTTTCAAAAAAATTTAAATTTTAAGTTTATAAAAGTATTATTTAAAAAAATCAAAAAAGTCCCAAAGTACCAGTTAGCATCAGAAATTCCTTAAAGTATTTTTTTTAGAACGATCTGTTCCGATGGAAGATCCTACATCACCATAATCAATTTGTTCACCATTATTTAATGAGTTCAAAAAAGTACCAAAGTACACTTTTTATCCTCGTAAAAGCGATATTTTCAAAAAAAAGTACTTTTAGAGCAGATAAAAAAGTACCAAAGTACACAACTATACCACTTTTTACACCCTATGACTTGAAATTTCCAAAAAGTACCTTTTTCAGAATGTTTCTAAATCGAATGAGTAATTTTGAAGTTTTTTTAAATTAAATGCTACATTTCCAAAAGGTACCTAAGTACTTTATTATTTTTTTTTTTTTTTGCCAGGAAGAACCAACATTTCAAATTTTAAATTAATACGAGTGATATGTCAGGAGATGGAAAAAGCTCCACTGTACAAATTTTTACCCATTAAAATTGAAATTACTAAATGGTTCGTTTTTCAGTTCAAATTTCACGTTTCTGTAACCATTATTACCAATGTTGGCCCCCATAGAATTTTCAAAAAGTACTTTTTTAAAAGAGTTTTTTTGCTAGAAGATTCTACATTTCAAATTTTAAGTTTCTAGGATCATTATTTTAGGAAACACATAAAGAAGGGAAAGTACACTTTTTTAGCCCCTTAGAATCAACATTTCCAAAATCCCAGCATTTATTGTTGGTAGATCTATTCTCCGAGAGGTGTACCTACCTACATTTTAAATTTAAAGACTCTAGCTTTTTTAATTGATTAATATTAATTGATTAATTGCTTAATTGATTAATTAATTATTTGGTTAATTGACTAATTGATTAATTGATTAATTGATTAGTTGATTAATTGATTAATTGATTAATTGATTAATTGATTAATTGATTAATTGATTAATTGATTAATTGATTAATTGATTAATTGATTAATTGATTAATTGATTAATTGATTAATTGATTAATTGATTAATTGATTAATTGATTAATTGATTAATTGATTAATTGATTAATTGATTAATTGATTAATTGATTAATTGATTAATTGATTAATTGATTAATTGATTAATTGATTAATTGATTAATTGATTAATTGATTAATTGATTAATTGATTAATTGATTAATTGATTAATTGATTAATTGATTAATTGATTAATTGATTAATTGATTAATTGATTAATTGATTAATTGATTAATTGATTAATTGATTAATTGATTAATTGATTAATTGATTAATTGATTAATTGATTAATTGATTAATTGATTAATTGATTAATTGATTAATTGATTAATTGATTAATTGATTAATTGATTAATTGAATAATTGATTAATTGATTAATTGATTAATTGATTAATTGATTAATTGATTAATTTATTAATTTATTAATTTATTAATTTATTAATTGATTAATTGATTAATTGATTAATTGATTAATTGATTAATTAATTGATTAATTGATAAATTAATTGATTAATTGATAAATTAATTAATTGTTTAATTGATTAATTTATAATTTTTTTGATGATTTGTAAAATTAATTAATTGTTTAATTGACTTACTGCTTAAATGAATCAATTATATGATTTATTAAAAAATAGTAATTTTTTTGTATATCCTTTAAAAAAAACTTTGAAAACTCAATTTCCTTATTCAAAAATCTTCCAGTGTTATAACAATAAAAATTACAAGTTGGTATCTTATTCCACATAAGCAAACACAGATATACCAAAGATATTTTATTTTTTTTTTTTGAGATAGTTAAGGTTTTTGTGGGAGGAAAACCAAAATAGTCATTGGAAAAACTTTAAGTATATTTGTATTTTTCTTTCGTTTTTTTTAATAAAGAATTGTGTTCTTCTTTTTACTCCGTAATAGAAATAGTCTTAAAAACTAAAACACCTAAGGGCAAGTATTACATGTAGAAGTGTATATAAATATATTGGGAAAAAAGCAAAGATAAATATTCTTAAGAAACTCGTTGTAGACAACAACTAAACTTCTAAGCAGATCTAGAGGTGATTAGTAAGGCAAAAGTGTGTGTAGTGGCGGAGTAGTGGCAGTAAAGGCGGTGTTAGAAACAGCATCATCAATATCATGAACTTTGAACAATATTTTTTTTTTCTTTTGTAATATGATGATAAAATTACGTGAGTTTGTAGTTTAACAAAAGAAGAAAAAAGCAAAAAAGGACATACGCATTTTCAATATCAGTTCATTGATAATGTTGGCTACAGGATGAGGTTTATCGAGATGATGATGAAAAGTGTAGCAAACAGTTAAGCTAGTTACTCCTTTTTAATGTATATTTAAGATTCAGCTAAAAGTAAAGAATGATGTGATGATGACCTTACTACGCCTCTTTCATGTAGTATATGTGGTCCTTTAAAACGTCAAAAGAAAAATTTTACTTGTTTCCATGTGGGATATATTAAAGGCATAATTTTTGGGTGAATAAACTTTTTTATTTGTAACAAACAGAATTTCGAACAGAATGCGAACAATTATGAATTTTTCTATGCAAAGAATATTCTCATTATAAAGGAAAAATGTGTTAAAATCTGAGATGACGAAAAATGTTGAAGATTTTTTTCCTGAGTTTGAAAGTTTATCGAGAAATTGTTTTTTGGATTTTTCAGCCATTTCTTTCTACAAAACTATATGATGTTTCCATATGAGACGAAAGGTTTTTTAATGCCTATCCAACAGTGGTATATCCTTCTTAAAATTCGGCTTCGTTAAATATTTTTTTATGAAAATGTGTAAGTTTTATGGGGTACTTATGTGAAGACAGAGACCTACGATATCCATATGAATACGAAATAATCTCCTTAATTTAAGTCAACACGTATTTTTTCTGTAGACGATATTCCTGTTAGTTTTGGAGTTATCGAAATTCTTCCGAAGTCCACATTTTTCCTAAGGGGACAACGAAATTTTTAAACATTGATATGGCCGATAAGCCGATACACCCCAACCTTAAAATCGTCTCTTTTATAGATATTATAAGTTTCAGGCAAATCGGTTTATAAGGGTTGAGATACTTCCCTTGTAAGATTTACGATGTCCTTGTTTGTCATTTTACAAGTTTTTTGCGGACTTTGAAATTTGTAAAGAAACAAGAAATCGAAAATCAGTTTTGTGCGAATTTCTGTACTCCAAAAAAAAAAAAACAAGTAAGAGTGTTAAATTCGGCTGTGCCTAATATTTTATACACTCCAACATGCAAAAAATTAAAAAAAATAATTGCAGTTCCATTTTCTATTTTTGTTTTGGGGACATTGTCTAATCCTCTGGGTCCAAATTCAGAACTTTGAACTTCTTGTAGCATAAAAATGTTGCATTTGTTAAACAAAAACGCAAAAAATCATGTTAAAAAAATGGTAATTTTCAGAGGTTGGTATAGTTCTTCAAGGGGGAACTTTAATCCCCCAGTCCGATTTTGTTCATTTACGAACATAACCTGCCTAGGAACTTAAGACATATTCGTGCCATTTCGGGAGTCCAGCTCTTTTAGTTTGGACTGAATCGTGTTAACTACCGACGGACAGACCGAAGGGCGGACATGGCTAGAATGCCTTACAATCGATCACTAATCAAAAATATATAAATTTTATGGGGTCCTATACCGATATTCTGATGCGTTACACATGGAATGACAAAGTGTTTATACACCCATACTGTAGTTGGAGGGTATAAAACAAGCAAGAAAATTAAAGTCGGCCAAGACCGACCTTATAATACCTACACAAGTGTTTTCAAGAAAATGGGTCTTAAGTCCAAATATCGGCCAATTGGATTAATTTTTTGTTTGATCTTTAATTAGTGTAGAAAATACAAGGGAACCAAATTTGATTGAAATCGGCTGGAATTCCGATTTATCGAAATATCGGTCGAAACTTTTATAGGGGACTAAGATCAAAAATGGTCTGATAACACCGTCCGACAAAAATTAAAAAAGTGGTTGAACACGAACTGAATAATACACGTTTACAACTAGAGACTAAATGTAATAAAACTGCATTTACAGTTTATCATTTCCTGATCCTGTTTCCTTTTAGAAGGACTTCAAAGCTTTAGAGGATTAAATTTTATAAAATATTTTTTGATATTTGTACTTGTCCTAGAATGCCATTAGTAGTAGCAAATGAAAGAGGAGGATCTCTCCTAATTTTCCTATTTTATTATTTTTACATATCAGGAAAAAGGAGGTAAGTTACGTCCTTTTAAAAATGTATCCTTCAATATCATTAAAAATTCTCAACAAAATATTTTGATAAAGTTTTAAAATGAATTTAGTCACATCATTTTATCCTGATATGGCAAAATAAAAAAATTGAAAAAGTAGAGGAGATCCTCCCCTTTCATTTGCCAACACTAGTGTCATCTTAGGCCAAATATAAATATTTCAAAAATATTTTCGAAAATGTACCCTTTAAAGCTGTATTCTTTGAACTCCTTTTAAAAGGAAACAGGATCACGAAATGGAAAACTGTAAATGCAGTTTTACTTCATTTGATCTCTACTTTCAGACGAATATCACCCGGTTAATGTTTAATATTGGCTGTCGGACTGTGTAATAATCAGATTATATAAAGGTTAAACTGTAAACATAATTTCTATAAAATATCTTCCATTTCTAATGGGAGATATACCTATAACTCTACAAAGGTGGTTTGTATGGGAACCATACGCGGATCTACGAGGAAAAGGAAATTTCCCTTATAAGACAATGTTGACCTTGCGGAAAATTTCGATAACTCGAACTAACAAGATTTTCGCCTAAAGATAAACTCCCGAACTAACAGGGAAACCTTTCTTCTCATATGGAAACATCATACAATTTCTTAGAAAGAAATGGCTGAAAAATCTAAATAAACAATTTTTCACCAATTTGTATCCATTTTGTGAACACCTATGTAAGTCCCCTATACCTTAGAATTGTCTCTTTTATAAAAATTTTAAGTTTCATTCAAATCGGTTCATAAGGGTTGAGATTACCGTTCATTATCATAACATAGAAACGTTTCTAATACCTATTTTACGCTATCACAATTTACCAATTTCTAAAAGATTTTTGTATTCCTTTTTGATTAAAATCTGGTCTTATCTAATAAGTGAACAAATCAAAAATATTGTCAAAAATATTTTAAAAAATATTTCCCTAACATGGTGAAATTACGCTTGCATAATGGAAAAGTACACTCTAAACAAATGAGTCCAGTTTCCTACTATAAATTGGGTAAATTTCAACATATTCAAATAATATACTATTATAAATGTGTAAATTTCCAATAATTTTATGGTAAAACTACACATTTTGTGTAAATTTACCCAATTTATAGTAGGAAACTGAAATCATTTTAATTAGAGTGTATAATAGTGTAAAGTGGGTATAATTAGTTGACAAACAGTGAAAATGGGTTTTATGACCGAACATATTGCGGTCATAATTTTCAAAAAAACGGACATAATTACCATGGGTATAATGACCGGTTTGAAAGTGCTCCCCACAGTAAATATGGGGGTTATGACCGCGATCTGTTTGGTCACAATTCCTATTTCCGTGATGGGGATAATGTGCGTGTGGGATATGTCCGGCAACCTGTGGCTTTTAAGAGACTGCGTCTTGTAAAAAGACTACGTCTTGCAAAAAGACATCTTGTAAAAAGACTACATCTTTTTACTATATTAAAGCTGATTTTAAATTTTAAAAATTTTAAAAACTTAAGAAATTTCTTTCCATTTCTTTCTACTACTTTCTAAAATTGTTTTTTTTTATATCAAACAAAATATTTCAAATAATCAATATTAATTGTTTAAATTACTGTCCAAAATCTGGACTACAATTTCAACAAAGACAACATGAAACACATTCAAACGTGCAACAACAAGGATATACAAAAAAAGTTAGGTCAGTGTTAGCAACTCCTACAACTTTTTTTCGATGACTCTATACATTCTCTATATTATTGAATTTCAAACATAAACTTTTTTGAATGCTTTTTTTTTTTGGCTTTGTATGTCCTTTTGTTACAAAATTTATGCCACTACAACAATACTGTCAGGATAATAACAACAACAAAAACAATATATAATTTTATATAGAAAATTGTACCAGTATAAGTATAAGTGTATGTATGTTTGTATTTGTAAAACTGGAGTTTTACCATCGGCACTTATTTCAAACAATTAACTCAATATTGTAACATCTTGGCAAGTCAGCAGTCGAAAGGCTCGAGAGCACAAAACACTACAAAAACAAACACACACACACAGTTACACACCCATAGACACTTATACTTCATTCATTCAGTCAAACGCATACAGAAACAGAAAGAAAAAGTATTTTCTAAAAAAAAAAAAAAAACTAAAGTTGTTGTAAGTTTTGTAGTAGATGTGTATAAGACTATTGTCTTATATTCTTGTTGAAAACTCAGCAATATAAATGATGTTGCTGCTAGAGGTTCTTGTTTTTCTTCTTTACATTCCCCTAGATATTCCGGCAGATATTTCTCCCTAGTTGTGGGAGGAGGTTTTAATATGGAAGTACTCAACTAAGAAACAAAAAAAAAAACTTAAGGGGGGTTTAAAGAAAAACAAGTAGAAAAGTTAAATTCGACTTGGCCGAATCTATGAATACCCTCCACAATGCCCTTTTTAAGTTATAGTAAAATTTCTAACGTGAAAAAAAAAACATTTTTGATTAAATATATATTGCTAGAAATAGAATTGTAGTGTTGGAAACTGTCAAAATTTATTCTGTAGAAACTATAAATATTCACATATATAAAAAACAGTTTTCATTAACAAGACAAACCGACATTTAAAATCCTACTGATGATAACACTAACTGGGGTGTTTGAAACCGGTATGGGAAATACCAGAAATGTCTATAATTTTTAGAAATTCAATTTTTCTTCTGAATTTTTTTCAACTTGAACCCTTATAACAAATATAATTAGAGCCCGTGCTCGATCTGTACTTACAGAAAAAAATCAAAAAAAAGAAATATTTTATTTTGCGTAAAAACCCTTTTTTACTAATTTTTAAAAAAACTAAATTTTTTTTTGAGTGTAAAATTTTTTTTGAGTGTAAAATTTTTTTCGAGTGTATTTTTTTCTTTAGTTTAAAAATATTTTTGAGTGACAAAAATGCGGTGTAAACTATTTTTGTGACTTACCAATGTTTTTCAAACATGTTTAACAAGTTTCAACACGTGGATTTAAGGTGAAGCGAATCTGAAATTTACGGTTTTGCTAATAACTTTTGAACCACTGCACAGTGGCCGAAATGGCCAATCTAGCGGCGCTTAATTCGGAAATGTAAAATAATAAAGACTAATGCTTATTGGCGATAATAAAATTTATAAAGAATTAATTTTTAAACAATATTTTTTTATTTTTATGTATTTTAGGAAATTTATGTGAATATTGGGAGGGTGGTTTGTATGAGGCCTAGAAATTAAAATGGTCCGATTCCGTTAAAATTCAGAGCGATTGTTTATGAATATAAAAAACATTTTTCGGTCGAATTTCAAGAGGATATCTTGAATACTATTATTAGGGGTATTTAAGTAAAACTTGAAGGGGACATTTACATGGGGGCTATGGGTTAACATGGACTGATTTTGTCAAAATTTAACAGGTTTTGTTCTTGCGATAAAAGAAACTTAAATTTCAAATTTCAGCCAAATCCATTGAAAATTGTGGTCTGTATCTCGTTTATACTGTTTATTTGGACAGGCAGATGGACCCTAAAAACCGAACAACTTGCGCGAACTTGCACACCATACTGAAACGTCACAACAAAAATAACCCAAAATAATAAACAAAACAGGAATTGGACCGAATACGATCGAATTTCAAAAGTTGCAGTCCATGAAACTATAGTTTATATAACAAATGTAAACTTCTATAATGAACTGATAATAAACTAGATACACACAGGCCACAAACATTTATTTTTTAGTTAAAACATACCTTTTACTTTCAATTAAAACTTTTTGGCTCAAAATGTATAAACAATTGACTTAAAAGTGTCAAGAAAAGCTCACTGAGTAATTAGCCCCCAAATTCCTTTAATACACTTGCTGCAGAAAATGTATATTTGATAGCTTACAGCTGTGCGAATATTAAGAGAAAAACAAAAGTGAAAACGTTAATTTTCTCTGTAAAGTATAGGTAATCGATACAGTGCAAAACATTTATCAGTTTTAATTTTTTAATTTTGACTAAAACGCCGCTAGATCAGTGATTTCGGCCACAGTGCACTGGACCGATTTGGCTGAAATTCAACATGAACCAGCTCAGGGAAACGAGAAATATATATGCCAAGCTACAGCCTTTAGAAAGTTATCGTGTTTTTTATCTCGTAAATTCGCGAAAAACCCTTGCCGAGATTCACTCTTTTGCTCATAACTTATGAATCACTGGACCGATTTCGCTGGATTGCAATACGAACCTGACCAGGCAAATGTTCAACATATATACCAAACTTGAGGAACCTCCGTAAAGTCTTTCAAAAGTTAGCGTGTTTTCAACAGACAGGCAGAATAGTGAATTTTAATTTTTATACCCTCCAACTACAGTATGGGGGTATACTCACTTTGTCATTCCGTGTGTAACGCATCAAAATATCGGTCTAGGACCCCACAAAGTATATATATTTATGATCACTGATCGATTCTAAGACTTTCTAGCGATGTCCGTCCGTCTGTCCGTCTGTAGTTAACACGATGCAGTCCAAAATAATAGAGCTAGACTCCCGACATTTGGCACGAATATGTGTTATGTTGATAGACAGATTAAGTTCGTAAATGAGCGAAATCGGACCAGGGGGAAAAAAGTTCCCCTTTGAAGAACTAAACCAACCTCTGAAAAATACTATTTTTTTACATGATTTTTTGTGTTTTTGTTTAACAAATAAAACATTTTTATGCTACAAGAAGTTCAAAGTCCTGCATTTGACCCAAAGAATTAGAAAATGTCGTTTTTTTCAGTCCGCCCCCTTTTATGGGCGTGGAATAAACAAATTGTTTAAATAATGATAAACTTGGATTTCTTTAGTGCAAAAAACATAAGAATGAATTTTTCATATTCATATTCGACAGGGAATTTGCCCCGCCCCCCCAATTACCACAACCGAAACCCCCCCCCCCCCCCCAAAAAAAAAAAAAGAAAACGCCACTGCAATTTTTTTTTTTGTTTTTTGCATGTTGGAGGGTATAAAAAATGACCACGGTAAGTGCTAGAGAATTTAAAAATCTACAAAAAAAAAAAAAATTATCAAAATCGGTTCAGTAGTTTTTGCTGTGCAATTGCAGCCGATTTCGTCTTCACACAAAAAATTATATCATTAACTGTTTGTAGTTTATTTAAAAAGTTTTACGTTTAGTCGTTTTTAAAAGAAAAAACATTTATTAATGACTACTTCTGCCCTTTGTTTCAAAAATAACACACTAAAAAATAAAGACTTTCATTAACATTAAATTTTTAAAGTCATTTATTTTTGTTCTGTAAGTAAAAACTACACTCAAAATAATTACTCTGTTAAAAACTCTGTAAAATGACTGTAATCTCAATTCGACAGACATTTGACAAAGTTATCTGTCGAAATACAGATTTTAAGAATATACTTTGTATTTTCTTGTAACCGAAAAACAAAATTTTATCTGTAATTTTACTTTTTACTTTGTAATCTCTATTTTACAGATAATAAACAGAGTTTTTTGTTAAAATACAGATTTTATACATTTTCTCGTAACCAAAATACTAAATTTCAACTGTAATTTTACTTATTGCTCTGTAATACAGTTTTTAAATAAAAAAACTCCCAAATATTTCAACCGCTCTTTAAAAATCGTCTTAAATTACAATAAAACCTGGTAAATTTTACGAGGATGTCGGGTAAAATTGGAGGTACTCGTAAAATACATCGTAATTTTCACAAAAATAAAAAGAAGTAAATTTACAATTTGGAAGCATTAAAGCTGGCAAATTTACTCGGTGGCATTTTCCAATTGTCAACACTACTTGAACAATAAGGAAAAAGAAATTGATCAGAAATCAAATAGTAAATAAAATAGTAAAATTCTGGTACCTTTTATCAATATTCTACAGATAATTGTGTAAATTTACAGGTTTTTTTATCGAAATCATTTTACTGAGTTTTCTTCGTAAAATAACAGAAAATCTTGCTGGTTGGAAATCTATGGTATTTTCTGCTGGCTCAGCAGAGTATCTCTGTAATTTAACAGAGTGATTATTTTGAGTGTACTGATTATTCTTTAAATTTTTAATGATTAGTGTAAGTAATTTTTTTTTAATTGTTGGTATTTTTTTAATGAAATATCATTAGTTTTTACCTACACAAGTAGGTTATTTTTTTGTAGAAAAAAAAATTCAAAAAATTATTTATAGAAATATAAAAACATGTTTGCATCAAGTGACTTTGGCACGATGGGTAGAGTGTCTGGCCAGAATGTTGTTAATTGCGGGATCGATTTCCCAAAAATTTTATTAAAAATTTTTAAAAAAATATTTCAATAGAAAATTGTAAAAAATAACTTACGAAATCATTAAATTTTAATATTTTCGTAGGCTATTTTTTGGAATTTGTAAAAACAACAGAACTATCATTAATTTTTAATATTTTCGTAGGCTATTTTTTGGAATTTGATGGTAAAAAAGAATGAAAGAAACGTTTTTTTTTTTAATGATTAATGTTATTTATTTTATAAATTTTTGTCAACAGTAAAAAATAAGTGTCGATGTTTGTTAAAACCAATAAATAATTACTAGGATGGTTTTCAATTGTTTATTCACTGGTTATAAGCGTGTTTTTCATATGTTTTTGCCTACAAAATATTTTGATTGTGTTTAAAAATTGCTCACGTTGAGACTATTTGTTTTTTTCTTTAAACCCCCCTTAAGTAGGAAAAATATATATAAATATGTATATATTTTTAGTTTTTAGTTTTATTAAAGTAAGTTGTAAAAAGAACTTTTTCTTTTTTGTATTTGGTTTCTTTCTTTTCTTTTTATATATATTTTTTGTTGTTTCCATACTTTTGAAATACTTGTAAAAAGTAGGAAAAAATAAGTCTAAAAGAAGAAAAGAGGTTGAAAGATTGTTGGAGTAGAGTTTTTGTATATATTTGTGTTATTTTTTTTTTTTTTTTGTTTCTTACTTTTTTGTTTCTTTTTGAGAGGGTTTTCGAAAACAATGAATAAAAGTTAAAAGGTTTTCTTTAACTTCTTTTTAAGATGGTAAAACATATTAAAAAGATGCACCGATAAAGAAAGTTTAGTTTTGTAAACAGTGAAATCTTTTTAAAGTGGGCAGCAGCAACTGGAAAAGGAAATATTCTATCTGCCATATATTAATTTTAATTTGACAAGTTATTGCACAGAAAAAGAAATAAAAACAATATAATATACTTGGACGAATTCTTAAAACACGTCTGCAATGTCCAGACATTCTGAATAAAAATTAATTTATTGTATTTTTTTTATAATTATAGATTGAACACGGGCTCCAATTCAATTTTTTCCTGCATTTTGAACAGAAAAAAATTTAAAAAATTATAGTCATTTTTGATATTTCTATACCGGTTTCAAACACTCCAGTTATATTGTTATCATCAGTAAGGTTTTAAATGCCGATTTGTTTTTTAATATGTAATTTTTTTCATACATGTAAATTTTTATTAACATCTATTCCAGTTGAGAATCGAACTACTGATATTTTGTCATATTCATATCATTAATAACACAGGCTTACCGTCACATTTTGCGGGGAAAATGGACTTCTTTTGTCCAATTTTGCCTACAGGTTGTAAATCGTAACCGACTTTAGTTTTTCTTCTTTAGAATTTTAGCTTATAAAATTCCACATCGATCTATCGTGGTGGATTTTTTAAAATCGTTTGAGTGTTTTTTTTTTATATATTATTTTAAGTTTAGAAAATATTATTTTTTTTAGAATTTTTGCTTTCGCTAACTTATTGTTATTTTGGTTTTTATAAACATATGAAAACTCAAAAATTTCCATTTTTAAGTACCAATATCATTTTAAATAATATGCCCATTTCAATGACATTATTTTTCTGAATCTTTGGTGGGCCACAATGGACCCAATGGACCTCAGAGTCTACGCGTGTTGACGTAAAACGTCAGTAGCCACTTACAACCTTGGAGGCCCATAAAAAGGAATTGGTCACCAAACTGGAAAATCTGAGTAGAGGTTTAGCTACCTTGGTAATAGAAATGAAACTATATAGTCATGTTCTTGTGTTTTTGTTTTTTTTTTTAACTGTTGCACAGTGTTATTCGTTTTTTGACTTTTTAACAGCGACTATGTCAAAAACGGCACTTGCTATAAAAACCTGGATGGCAGATTGGGAATCTTGGGAGTAAAATCTGAAAGAATCAGATGATATTTGTGTTTTAACCTAAACTTGCTTGAAGAGGGGTGTGAGAGGATATGCTCACTTTGTCATTTTGTTTATAACTAGAGATGGGATTCTACCCGGTATTTACCCGATGCGTGGGTAAATACCGGGTAACCAAAAGATAAATATAATTTTTGGGAATTTTTTTGAGTATTTATAAAAAGTTTTTGAAATCAAACATATGCTAAGCTCCAGTTGTCAATAAGCTGAAACGTCTTTTGAAATGAGTAATTTGTTTTAATTTTTCAAAAATAATTATGTGTATGGAACATTCCATGTCAAATCAGACACTTCTAAAACTCCTTCGCGGCAAATAGCAAATGTGCCCATGGCAAATGTGGGCACATTCGCCACATGACACATCTGAAATGTGCCACGTGTACCATGGCCATGGACGCTTGTCATATGTGTCATGCTATCGGCACATGGTACATCAGAAATGTGCAATTAGCCCTAGTATGGCACATGTCACATCTGAAATGTGCCGTGTGCCACACAAGGGCACATGCGCCGTATGCCAGTTATGGGCTCATGGCATATTTCAGATGTTTTGTTTTTCAATAATTGTTCAAAAAATCAAATACTTTTTTAAGAAAAAATAGTAGGTACGTTTTAAGAAAAAATTTTATTTTTTTAGAAAAAATAGTACTTTTTTAGAAAAAATAGTATTTTTTTTGAAAAATAGTACTTTTTAGTAAAAAAGTACTTTTCTAGAAAAATAGTACTATTTTTTAAAAAAAAAAATACTACTTTCGTAGAAAAAAAAATGCTTTCTTTGAAAAAATCATACTTTTTTAGGGAAAAAAGAAAAAAAACACTTTTTTAGAAAAAAAGTACTTTTTTCCTAACAAGTATAATATAAGAAAATATAGAACTTTTTAGAAAAAAATTTACTTTTATTAAAAAAATATCTTTTGCACTACTTTTTTTCTAAAAAAAATGTACTTTTATACTACTTTTTTAGAGAAAAGTACTTTTTTTAGAAAAAGTCTGTAAAAAAAAAGTATTTAGTACAAAAGTACTTTTTTATAAAAAAGCAGTAAAAAATTTACTTTTTTAAAGTCCTTTTTGTCTAAAAAGTACATTTTTTTCTAAAGAGTACTTTTTTTTCTAAAAAGTACAATATTTTCTTAAATAATTCTTTTTAGGAAAAAAGTACAATTTGTTCTAAATATGTAAGTACTTTTTTCCTGAAAAAGTATGTTTTTGTCTTAAAGGTGCTATAGTAATTTTCTAAAAAAATACTATTTTACCAAAAATGTTGGAGGGTAAAAATAATAGGGCTCGGTCTAACTTGTGACCCCTCTAGTACTAACTGTTAACAAATTGGGAAAATCTAAAAAACAAAATTTAAAAATTCCGAATTCATATCTTTTTAATATATAAAAACGTTTGTGCAGAGTAGGTGTTACTAAAACTCAAGAACCGCTTGGCCGATTGACACCGACCTTGGACATAATACTAGTTTAGTCTGTAGGTTTATGTTAAGTTTAATCCCGATAGGTGGCGCTGTTGTCATACTATTTACTTTTTTTATTTATGGTACGATTTGACTGAAATTCACAAAATATATTTATTAAACAAAAATAAGATTTCGGATAAAATTTGGACCTCATAGGTGGCGCTGTTTTCGTCATTATTATATATTTTGTATTTGTGGTGCGTTTTGGCTTAAATTCACAAAATATATTTATTAAACAAAACTTAGTTTCCTAATAACATTTGGGCACGGTAGATGGCTTTAGGGTAATGTTATTAACAGAATCCGGTAATAGGCGCTGGGAAGAAACTATTTAAACATTCATATCTAAGTCGAAACGGGCAATGTCGGAGGCTTCAGCTAGTATAATATAGTTATTGACTTAAGTTCTTATTTTCCAACTGCTCTCTTGGCATTTTTATTTTTATACCAACCACAGTATGGGGGTATACTCACTTTGTCATTCCGTTTGTAACGCATCGGGGACCCCATAAAGTATATTTATTATGGATCCATGATCGATTCTAAGACATTCTATGAATGTCCGTCCGTCTGTCCGTCCGTCCGTCTGTCTGTAAATAACACAATGCAGTCCAAAATAAAACAGCTAGACTCCTGATTTTTGGCACAAGTAAGTCTCATGTTAATAGGCAGTTTAAGGGGCCAGGGGGAAAAAAATTCACCCTTGAAGAACTGAACCAACCTTTGAAAATATTCACTTTTTACATGTTTTTTTTTGTATTTTTGTTAAATAAATAAAACATTTGGTTTATTAAACATTTGGTATATATATCGCGATGGGAAGGTCGCCCCCCTGACCCCATCACCCCCCCCAAAAAAAACGCCCCTGAATTTTTTTTTACATTTTGGAGGGTATAAATGATTCAGCACAGCCGAATTTAACACTCTCAATTGTTATTAATACAATTTAGTCTAAAACTCATTAAATTTTGTTTAAATTAAATGTTTTTGTTTTTGACCATTTTGATAAAAACCAGGGTATTTACCAATTTTTACCCAATTTACCTATTTTACCGAGTATTTACCATTTGGGTTTTTACCTTTTGCCCATCTCTATGTTTAACGCATCGAAATATCGGTCTGGGAACCCGTAAAGTATATATTATTGATCCATAATAGATTCTGAGATCTATTATGTATTTTTTTCCTAAGGATCATAGATCCAAAATTTCAAGTTTTAAATTTTTTTAGGAAATCTATAAAAAGTACCAAAGTACAACTTTTCACCACTCTTTCATGCGTTTCTATTTCGAGGAGAATCCTGAATTTTTAAAAATCTAGCTTTTGACCAGTTCTCTATAGGATAGATAGTCCCATATTCTTAATTGTGAAGTTTCTAGGAACATTATTTTAGGATATAGAAAAAGTATCAAAGTACACATTTTTATACTTCACATTAAACCCGAATTTCATAAAAAGCTTCTTTTTAAATTTCTGGATCATTATTGCAGCAGGCAGAAATGGTACCAAAGTTTACGACTTAATCCATTTTTTTACTTTTGAATTAGAATTTCTAAAAATTCTTTTTTTTTTGAATACTATTTCCGTCATTCGAATCTACGTTCAAAATTTCAAGCTTTTTTGACCATTATTTTAGAAAACATAAAAAGGACAAAAATGCACAAACTTAAAAGTATTTCACTCATAGCTGGTATGTGCGTATTTCCCACACTTATTTAGGATCAAACCAAATATAGATCCAATCGGGTCATGCTTTGATTTCGGCTAATTTTTCAGCAAGCACTTGAGTAGGGTATTTTAGGGTTTTTATTGCATTTGCCTTTGAAATAAATTGAGAAGTCCATGCACAAGCAAGCTCTTTGTCTCCCGCTCTTAATATTTTGGAACTTTTTAACAGAAGGTACGAAAACTGTTAGACGAGGAAAATACGATAATGTTAAATTAGCATTGTTGGTTTGACAAATAATGCTAACTTTTTATATCGAAAAAGCGCTTAATAAATTTTAAAAAAATGTATTAATTTATAATTTTTATGTTAATATTATTTAAGAAATACCTTTAAAAGTGTTTAAAACAAATTGTCAGCAAATAAAAAGTCATTGGATTTCCCGATAATCCACAAAAAATAAATTTTTTTCAGCTAGATGAAAAAAAAAACGCTAGCTTTAGTCTGAAAATCGCCTAACTGCAACACCTTTTTTTGTTTATATCGAACTTAAGGGATTTTTTTTTGGTTTGATCAAACGTCCAGTTCGATGGCGGACTTAGCAAAGGGAATTTAAGAGAGGGTTTAACAGAAGAAGGGAGACTTCACATATCTTTAAGTATTGATAGTCTTTGGCACAAGTCAAGAATCGAACTCACTTTTTTTAGCCCTAAAGAGCTTATTTCTTTTTGGTCATATTAAGAATAATTTTTCTTATTGTACTGTTTTACTAGAATATCCGCTTTTTAAAGGCTTTACTGTCTAAAGTATTGTTTATTCAATATTTCTTTGTTTTTGGATATAATAGAATATATTTTATTTAAAATTTAATTAGTTTATATACGATACTGTTGGTTTTCGAATACAAGGCCATACACATTAATAAACGAAACACCCTATTTCTTATGGACTAATTAAGTTTGCCATTGCATTTGTAACACATTCTTGCAGTCGTCGAGGATCGCGTTTATGTCGAATTAGGGATGAGAAATCTGTCAAAACAGATAATTTTTTTTTTTTTCAATTTCAACAATAAATACGAAAATTGACTTAAAAAACAATTCAATTACTTTTTTAATTGATTTAATAAAAATATTTGATATACACATTTTAACTTTTATGAAAAACCGAAAGTTGGTGTTATTGCTTAAAATTTAATTAATCGTTTCTTATTTAATTATTAAATTTGAAATTTTTATTTTTGAAAGTTTAAAAATTGATTAATTTTTTAATTGAATCAATAAAAGTACTTGCTTTTGTTTAAATCAAATAAATTTTTTATTAGCAGATTTTTTTAACAGTTTCTCTGAATATGTACTAAAGTCTCAATTAAAATGCTATGATGTTGTCTTTTTTAGAATCTCTTTCTTGTCTTTTTGTAGGGTTTTATAATAAAAAATTTTAAAATTTCAAATTTGATTGAAGTAATTTTAAAATTTTTGTAGAAAATTCTAAAAAATAACAAGAAAAACATTCTAAAAAAGTCAACATCATATTTGTATAAGAACTATTTTTTTTAAATATTTCAATTCTTTTTAATTTCAAAACCTTGAAAATATTCATAATATTTTTTTTTTTAATTTACTTATCTGTTTTCAAATAACATTAATTGGTTATACATACCTACACTCATAGAAATCCTACAGTAAAAAATACAGTAAATGTGTTATAACATTAAATTTACTACATTTTTACTAATTTACAGTATAATTTTAGTTTTTAGTACGTTTTTTTTATAAGTGGACATTACTAAATACTGATTTTTTACCGGTTTTCTACTAATTTTTGTTATTAAAAATTGAGACAAAAATATATATACAATTTTGTTTAAAAATCTAAGAAAATACCATTTTGGCACAAATTGGATCATGAAAAGCTTAGGTTGAGACAATAATTTTTTTTTGAACCATACAAGAATTTTTATATCTGAATCAATTTCTTAAAAATTGTATTATTTTTTTTTAATTTTAAATTAAAACGATACCTTAAAATGTTTTCTTTAATATAATATTGTTATTCTACAATGTAGAATCTACATCATCTTAGAAAGACCATTTGTATAACAATAAAATATTACGATCATAAAATATCCTTGTGCTGTAAAATACATGTGTTTGAGAATTTGGATTTTCCGTTTTTTAAAACAAAAAAAAAAGGAGAAAAAGAGAGAGTAGGAGAGTACTTGTGTTGAGAACACATTTTTAAAGACTGTTGTCAACAAAGAGTTTTCTTGCTAAAAGTAGCGATTTTAGTAACGTATGTAGCAAGCAATAGAGCGGTTTTTATCTACAGTAAATCATTTTTAATTTTCGCATTACATAATGCATTCGAAGAACATTGCTGGACCGATAAAAATAAAAAAAAGTATTTAAACGCGATCTGCATAATATACATACGTTTGAAACTAGAGATTAAATGTATTTAAACCAGAGACCATAACAGTTATGAGATTTATTGAAAAAAATCAAATTTAACTGTTCAAAAATATTTGTTCAAATAAAAATTAAAAATAACAGTTTGAAATGATTTATATAAATATCTGTTCAAAATAACAGAAATAAAAAACTTTTATTTTTTATAACTGTTATTAAAAACTCTTTGAGCCTTAAAAAACTCGAGTTATTAAAATAAAACAACAATAAACACATGCAGAAGAATTCTATTGATATCTAATACTTCAATCATTGATTTAAAGATATAAACTTTGATTGATTTTTTTTAAAAATAACTGTTATAACAGTTATTTACTCAAATAAATATAAAATAAAAGTTATTTTAGATTCTTTGAACAAAAAGTTTTTAATAACTGTTATTTTTTACTGTTATTGAAAAAATCAAAAAAATAAATGTTATTGCAAATTTTAACACGGGACATCTCTAGAAGTCTTTTCATATATAAAATAATAAGTTTGGACAACATTCGTTTCATGATTTTTTTAAAACAAAAAGACACATATAACTGTTATATTTGGTCTCTGATTTAAACCATAAAGACTTAAACTGTATTTACAGTTTTTCATTTCGTAATCCTGTTTCCTTTAAAAGCTAATTCCAAGTTTTAGAGGATTAAATTTTAGTTAAATATTTTTTTAAATATTTGTACTTGTTTTAGGATATCACTTGCGATGACAAATGAAAGAGGAAGATCTCCCATGTTACTATTTTTCAAAACTTTATCCTTCAATATTATTTAAAATGTTTAACAAAATATTTTAATAAAGTTTTGAAAAGACATCGTTTTTCCTGATCTGGCAAATATAAAAAAATCGAAAAATTACGAAGATTCTCCTTATTCATTTGCCATCAATAGTCCTATTATAAGACAAGTATAAATATTTAAAAAATATTTTACAAAATGTAATCCTTTAAAACTTTGAAGTCTTTTTGAAAGAAAATAGGATCCCGAAATGAAAAACTGTAAATGCAGTTTTACTCCATTTGATCTCTACATTCAGACGGCGACAATACATTGGAAAATTTTTTTATAGTAGATGCAATTTGTTAAAGACAAAGTTAACAATACTAAACGTTATTATTATCAAATGAGTATTACTTTAAAAAATTATTTCTTAGATAGGTATACAATAGACTGCCCAGAAAAAAAGCGAAGTTTTTATTTTCTTGGGGGATACCTGCAAATTTTGTTCCTTTTTGTGCAAAAAAATTTCGGTTTTTTTTGGGATTTTTAAAATAATATCTAGAGGTCGCGATCTCGCGTTTTATAACGATTTATTTTTTTTTGAGTTTTTTATTATTTTAAATTGTTAAATATGATTAATATGATAAAATATTAATAATTTTAGACAATAAAAAATTAAATTAAAAATTAAATATCGCTCATTCCATGAGATGTCTCCCAGCATCTAATCAAATGTTCTTTAATTTATTTGAAATTTCGCACACAGGTACACTATGGAGCAATTAAAATAAATTCGTTTTTAGTTTCGCGAAAATCCACGAATTCGCGAACGCGAATATATTCGCGAATTCACAGATTTTCTCGGAACTAACAACTGATTTATTTTAATAGCTTCATAGTGTTCATGTGTGCAAAATTTCAAATAAATTAAGGAACATTTGATTAGATGCTGGGAGACATCTCATGGAATGAGCGATATTGAATTTTTAATTTAATTTTTTATTGTCTAAAATTATTAATATTTTATCATATTTATCATATTTAACAATTTAAAATAATAAAAAACTCAAAAAAAAAATCGTTATAAAACGCGAGATCGCGACCTCTAGATATTATTTTAAAAATCCCAAAAAAAAAACCGAAATTTTTTTGCACAAAAAGGAACAAAATTTGCAGGTATCCCCCAAGAAAATAAAAACTTCGCTTTTTTTCTGGGCAGTCTAGTATACAATAATATACAAATGACGACAAATGGTTTTTTAATTATATATAGTAAAAGTAACGTTGAAAAGTTAATTTTATGCCACATGTAAAGAATGGCCAACGACAAAATTCATCATAAAAACCGAAATTTCAAAACAAGAAAGATCTAAAAATATTTTTATATTTTAATGATCTGATCCGACATATAACCTGTTTTTTAAACTGTTTGAAGTTTTGAAAACTTTTCGATTTTTCTGAAAGAATTAAAATTTGCACATGTATAAGCAATATCGGTATTTAAAAATGATTATGTATAACATTTAAAATACTGTTATTTGACAATTAAAAAAATGTGAATGTGTGACATATTACCCGGACCCAAAAAACATATTACCAATTCGACACCTTTCGTATTACAATAAGTATCACTTTTGTTTAGGAATGTTTCAGCCCCGCATACATCTCTAGGGACATGTCCCTTAGGAACACATCCCGTGCCGGTTCAATAGTGACATGTCACTGAACACATCAAAGCTGTATCCACCATATTTCGGAACTTAGAAATTTTGTAAAAAAAAATTTCCTAAAAGCATTTTTTTGAGCATGACTTATAGTGCATTTGCACTGGTCCTCTAATCTAGCTTATGGCTCCAATCTAGTTTAATCTATTAGATTCCCCATACAAATTTATTTTTTTCAATCTAGTAGTTTAGACTCCAAAGGGCGGGGCGTTCTCAACGTACTGTACTGTAACCATTGGTATGAAAATTCAGTTATACCCAATTCACACCCGAGGTGAAATCTCGTTTGAACGAGATTTGACCTCAAGTGTGAGTAGGCCTTTAGGAAAATATAAACAGAAAATTTTTGTTTATGTTTTGTTTTTTTCTTACACATTTTATTTTATATCAAGTAACAACGTTCAAAAATTCTGTAGAGAAAAGAATTTCTTGTAGAATATAACAAATACCGTCGTTATCTTTTGACGCAGTCACACACATTTTTTACCAACTTGTTATTTTAAATGCCAATTTTAATCTTCTCAAATGAAGGGCTTATTGTAAAAACTCGATAAGCAACATTTCATTTTTTTGTGGTTTTTGCCTTAAAACTTTTAAAATAATGTAGAGAATAGAACTTTTGCAGAACTTTTATTCTTAATATACTTGTACGAAGGGTTTCAAAACGCAAAAAAAATGTCGATCAATTTTTATGTCCGAAAATTTAAAAAAAATGTTTGAACATTTTTTTTTTTCTAAAATCATTTTTGATTAATTTTTTTACTATAAAACTCAAAAAAATGTGTATGGGACTAGGAAAGTTTTTATATTTTGTAAAAGTTTGGAAATTTGGTTTTGTCCTATTGTCCCGGCTAAGGGATACGTGTTTTTGAGACAGTTTAATTATAAGTCCAATTTTCATTTGTCACGTAATAGGCTTTTTAGTGATATGTGCCGTTTTCATCTGTCACGGGATAAATGATTTCGGATCGAGAAACACCCTTTTCCTACAGGAAAATTCAATCAAAATTAATAATTCAATTAAAATTTAAAAAAATGTGTAAACAACAAAATAGTTTTCTTTAAGCAATTAATAACAAAAACAGTATATTTTACAAAATGTGTCTAAAGATTCCAGCTTCTAAAATGGAAATTCACTAAATTTGCATGTGTATGCGATTAGTCTATTTTCTTTCCTCCTTACCCGCAGAAAAACATTTTTGGGAGAGTGTTTTGGTAGATTCTCATTGAATTTGAGAGTGTTTTAGTAGATTCTGACAGATTCTGATTGAATTCAAGATATTTTTCTACACTACAAATGAACACCTAAAGAGGAATTCATTAAAAAATCTCCATGAAAATATTTTTCCAGTAGTATCATCCACTTTCCCTTATCACACGTCTTCTATAGTAATCTTTGATATTGTATTTATTTCAATACAAATTATTGATCTCAATCATAAAAAATTCGAGTTTTTTTGGTAATTGACTCAATTTTATGAATCACCGTTTCCTTGTTAAACAATTTAAAGCCAAAGCCTTTATTGTGATTACTGTAAAAAAATCGCTATTTTTGCGGAAAAACAACAAATTGGTAACATTGTTATTCTCAAGGCTCTCTTTATTTAGTTACAAAAAAATCTTCAATCATGTAAACGTGAAGCGGAATTGTTTTTTTTTTTTTCAAATACAAAAAAAAAAATAGAAAAATAATCGTGAAAACACCAACACTTTAATTATAAATAAACAAATTCGAATACAGCACTGATGTAACATCAGGTAATACACAAAGTTCTTTAAATACTGCTATATTTATAACACAACAAATATATATTTTTTTTCATTTATAACATTAGGTAAAAAATCTGGAAATATATTTTAAATTTACAACAACAGCGCAACATAATTATAAAACCTTTTAAATGGCGTCATCATGTGTGCAATTTTTGTTTACCAAGCGTAAGTTTTTTGCATTTTCTTACCCACGTATACACATTTTATGTGTACATTTTTTTTTTCAATTTGTTTTTCAGATGCAAGCGGTGTGTAAATAATTGAAGAACTCAACAAAAAACAAACACACATCTCAAAATTATTAATTTTAAACTGATTGTGTTCTTTAAGTGAATTTTGTGTTTAATTTGATATTTTTATTAATTTAATTATATAATAAAAATAAAATTTTTATTTATTTTAAATTTCATTTGGAAATTTATTTCACCACAATACTAACAATTTTACTGTAAAACTGAAAATTTTCTAATTTTTTCAGTTACTCTAACTTTACTATTTTTTTATAACCGCGTTAGTAAAATTTGACTAACGCGTTGTAGGGCCCTTTAATACTAACGTGTCAGCATTAATAACAGACTTTTTAGTAAGGAATACTGTAGGATTTCTATGAGTGTAGAAAGAAACAACAGAGAAGGAAAAATGTTAAATATTTTTTTATGTATGTGAGAAATTAATTAAGTTTGAATAATTAAGTAAGTAAATAAAGAAAGATAAAAAAACTAAATTCATATTTGCTTTGCAATTTATAAACTTTATTTCTTTGTAAATTCATATTTCTAAGAATGCAACAAATGTCAATTTATTAAAGATAAATAAAGATGCATTTAGAAATAAAGAAATATTTTGAAAACGTGTTTTTGTATCACAATATCTGTTTTTCGAGGAAAAACATTAAAATCCACTTTATTTCTCAAACAAATCTATTTGATTGAGATATGTGTTTTTTTTCTATATGCATAAATGCTGCATACATATTTCAAATTTTCACAAAATTGTTTTATAATTCAACAGAACATTTTTCATATTTTATAAAAAAAAAAATCTATATATAGAAATTCAAACAAATAAAATACATTTCATGTGTGTGGAGGAATACACGGAAAATAATTTAGAACAATGTTTAAGAAATTTTAAGACATTTGTTTGAAGACTATGTTTTACACTGAGGACACATCACCAAAAATGCCTATCACGTGACAGGTGATAATTGGACTTACAACTAGACTAGGAGATAAAGGTGCATATCAAAATTTTACAATTTTGATATGCACCTAGCAGCTAACTTTTCATTGAGTAATCCGCCCTAAGATAAAATCTTTAACTGAGGCAAAATCTAATACTAATACAAAATCTTATACTAAGACAAAGTGCTATTCTATGACAAAGTAAATTCAAGTTTTATATTAAGAACAACTTTTATATACAAAGTTTTATACTAATACAAAGTATTATACTAAGAAAAAGTTTTATTCTAAGACATAGTCTTATATTAAGATATATTCTTATACGTATACAAAGTCTTATATTAAACCAAGTTTTATATTAACATAAGGAATCATATTAAGAAAAAGTCTTTTATTAAGACAAAGACTTGTGCTTACAAAATGTCTTATACTAACACAAAGTCTTATACTAACACAAAGTCGTATTCTATGTCAAATTCTTATAAAAAGGCAAAGTCGTATACTAAAACAAAGTCTTTTTCTATGACATTTTCTTATTCTAAGACAAAGTCGTATTCTAAGAGAAAGTCGTATTCTAGGGCAAAGTCTTATACTAACATGGGAAGTAATTCAACCCTTATAAACCGATCTGACAAGGGAAGTATTTCAACCCTTATGAACCGATTTGCCTGAACCTTAAAATATATGTGAAAACGATAATTTTACGGCTTGGGTTCTCGGCTTATCGGCCATATCAGTGGTAAAATTTTCGGGAAAATTTCGATAACTCCCGAACTAACAGAAATATCGTCTAGAGCAAAAATACGTGTCAACTTAAATTTAATAGAGATTATTTCGTATGGCTCTGCATAAATATCGCCCAAAATCTACACATTTCTGTGATATAAATATTCAATGAAGTCGCAAGGTTTTGCCACCGTTAGATAAGTAAATTTCTTCCCATTTGAAGAAACTAGCTCAAGAAATCCAAAAAAAAACATTTTTCGTAATTTGTTTAACCATTTTTTTGAACCACTATGGCCGATGAGTCGAAACACAGCAACTTGTCTCTTTTATATATATTTTAAGTTTCAGGTAAATCGCTTCATAACGGTTGGAATACTTGCCTCGTAAGACAAAGATTTATACTAATTGTAAGATAAAGTTTTATACGAAGATAAAGTATTATACTAGCACAAAGTCTTATACCTAGACAAAGACTTATCCTAACACAAAGCCTGATACTAACACAAAGTCTTATACTAACACAAAGTTTTATTCTATGGCAAAGTATTATACAAAGGCAAAGTTTTATTTTAAGTCAAAGTTGTATATAAGACAAAGATTTGTACTAACAATAAGCCAATGTCGTATTCTAAGACAAAGTTTTGTTTTAAGACAAAACCTAATACTAACACAAAGCTTTATACTAATAAAAAGTTTTATACTAACACCAAGTCTTATAGTAAGACAAAACCTTATTCTTTGGCAAAGTCTTACACAAAAATATTATATTAAGACAAAGTATTATACGAAGACAAAGTTTTATACTAAAACAAAGGTTTTTATAAGACAACGTTTTATACTAAGTCAAAGTCTTATAATAAGACAAATTCTTATACTAAGACAGTGTATTATACTAAAACAAAGTCTTAAACTAAAACAAAGTCTTATACTAACACAAAGTCTTATACTAAGACAAAGATTAATACTAAGACAAAGTCCTATATTAAGACAAATTCTTATACTAAGACAAAGTCTTATACTAAGACAAAGTCTTATACTAAGACAAAGAATTATACGAAGACAAAGTCTTATACTAAAACAAATGTTTATAATAAGACAAAGTCTTCTACTAAGTCAAAGTCTTATACTAGGACCAAGTCTTATACTAAGACCAAGTCTTATACTTAGACAAAGTCTTATACTAAGACAAAGTATTATACGAAGACAAAGTCTTATACTGAAACAAAGGTTTATAATAAGACAAAGTGTTATACTAAGTCAAAGTCTTATACTAAGACAAAGTCTTATACAAAAACAAAGTCTTATACTAAGACAAAGTCTTAAACAAAGACAAATTATTTTACCATGAAAAAACCTTATACTAAGACATAGTCGGTACAATGGACTATTTTAAGTCTGAGCGCCATGGACTTGCCTAAAAATTTACCTATTTTTAGGCTTGTACAACCCACCCTCAACTCAACTCAACTCAACTCAACTCAACTCAAGACATAGTCTTATACTAAGACAATATGTTATACTAAGACATAGTATTATACTAAAACAAAGTCTTATACTATGTCAAAGTCTAATACTGGCACACAGTCTTATACGAAGGCAAAGTCTTATACTTAGACAAAGTTTTATACTAAGACAAAGTCTCATATTAAGACAAAGTCTTATACTAAAACAAAGTCTTATACTAAGACAAAGTCGTATACTAAGACAAAGTCTTATACTAAGACAAAGTATTATACTAAGACAAAGTCTTATACTAAGACAAAGTCTTATACTAAGACAAAGTCTTATACTAAGACAAAGTTTTATACTAATACAAAGTCTTATACAAAGACAAAGTCTTATACCAAGAAAAAGTTTTATTCTAATACTAAGCATTATACTAAGACAAAGTCTTATACTAACATTACAAATACTAAGTCAAAGTCGAATACAAAGACCACGCTAAGATAAGAAATTGTTATACTTTGACGTATTCTTATACTTAGACATACTTGTATACTAAGACATGCAGTTTTGATATCTTAACTAGTTTAATTTCTGTAACTAGATATCTTGGTAAAATGATTGGCCTTGTGTGCCCTTATATGTGGTTTTCTTAGCCTAACCTTCAAATTCCAAAATTTCCCCGCAATTCATTATTTCCTTTGTAGACTTTATTTGAGAATATTAAAATGTATTTCATTAAAACGTTGATTGTACAAGTAGAATGTAGTCTTACTTTATATGTGGCCTTTATCCAAGTATAATTTGTAGTCCGTTTACCATTTCCAAGAATTTTTCGATGTTTTGTTGCATACAAGCTTTTTAATTTTGCTAAGTGTACTTTAAGAAATGCACACATTTATTCTACAATAACATTCCAAAAGATTGAAAACCAATATCTTAAAATTCCTTCATACATCCGTGAAGTACGAACAAGCATACACAGAAAAAAGATTGGTAAAAGAAATTTTGTTAATGCAACTCTTAACAGTGGTCTTTTAATGGAATTCCAGCGTTTTTAATGACATTTCGGTAAAAAAATTTCGACAAAAATTTGTTAGTTATGATTTTTTTTAATCGTCAGGATCTCGCTTTTAAGGTAGAGCGATTTATTCGGGTAAACTGCAAAACAATGATCGACAGGATCTACGCTTTAGATTATTATTCTAGCTACTCCCGTTAGTGTGTCTGTGAAAATCACATGTAATACAAAGAAATAAAGCCAGACCACAAAAATCTGGTTAACTTCGAACCTAAGAGAAACAATTTTACTTACCTAAAATCACTTTACCAACCACTAAAAAAGAATTTTTTTTAAAAAAAAATTCCTAAAATCTGGTTAATTTCAAACTTAAGAGAAAAAAATTTACCTGAAAGCACTTTATCAACCTCTAATAAAGCATTTTTTATCGATTTTTTGGTACTTTTATTAAACAAAAAAAATTTTATGACAGTGAAAGTTTAAAATCGTTCACTTTGACTCAGGATAATAGGGAGTTTTTGTTAATGCCCCCTTTTGTGGGCGTGGATAATTTCAAAAATTATAATATATCAACTTGGTAACACTTATTGCGAGTCCTCAAATTTACACCCACTAAGTTTTAGGCCTAGTAGCACAAAAACTTAACTGAACTCTAATAATCGAAAAAAAACCATTTCCTACAAAAAAATTTGCCACCATTTTTGCAGTTGCAATTAATAAATTGTCAAATTCCTTAACAGTTTTTTCTGTGCACATATCGCATTCAGAAATATTAATGTAAGTGACTTAAGTTTTTGGGTTTTTTTTTTTAGAAAGAGGAAAAATATTTCCAAAAATTTAATGACGTCACAGTTACAAATGTGGTGGTTTTTGGTGGTAAATTTTATAAAGATTTTTATACAGCGACAATAAAAAGTAATCTAGAAAAGTACCAGAAGAGGTACCTCAAATTTTTCAAAAGCGTTTACAATAAAATGTTTGAATAACAATAATGTTTATATATTTAGGTCACTTTTCTGGTAGCTATTTAAGTACTTTTATAAGGTACCAACAAAATATCAATAAAAAGTAAAATATTTTTAATAAATCATATCTAAGAATTTCAGACTTACTCATGTGGTATCAATGCAAATACTTTTTTTTATTCTATTTAGTAAGTTTCGTACCAACAAATTTTTATATATAAATCAAAACGTTTTAACAAAACAAATTAAATGATGTCACATTTTCAAATGCGGTATCAATTTAAATGTTTTTGTTTTTTGTTATTTTCTTACCAATACCTTTTGGAAACTTTTTGGTACTTTTAAAAAGTACCATCACAATAACCATAAAAAGTACTAAAAACAAATAGGTCCTAAATATTTTCAAAAAGTTTTTCTGCAAAAATATTTTGAAAGTTAAATTTGTTGATACACTCAAGTCTCGTTTCTGGTACTTTTTTTTGGCACTTTTAGAAAATTTTTATTATATTTTAGATTTTCTCTGTCTTTTGGTAACTGTCTAGTACTTTTAAAAAGTACCATCACAATAAACATAAAAAGTACTAAAAACAAAGAGCTCCTAAAGATTTTCAAAAAGTTTTTTATACAAAAATATTTTCAAAGTTATTTTGTTGATACACTGAAATCTCGTCTCTGGTACCTTTTTTAGTACTTTTAGAAAATTTACATTATTTTTTTGGTTTTTTGTCTTATTTTTATCCATTTCAGCTGACTATATATTTCGCATAGATATTATTCATACTTTATATATATGTGTATATATTTTTTTTATATTCTGTGCATCTTTCACATGTATAGTTTATTCTATCATTGGTATTTCAAAAAGTTATCTTAATAATAATAAAGCAAAGTTAAACCTCGAGCCAATATCAATGCAATATACAAAATCGCACATATACACGTCCTTATTTCTTATACATCCTTGCAAATATTATAGATATGTGTAGTGGCATGTGTATATGGGGCATTCCAAGCCAAATCACTCACTTTTAGACCCGACCCCTTACGATTTATTTTATTTTTGGATATGTTTTAGTACTTATTAAATGCAACTTGGACACCAATTTTCAGCCTTTTATTTCAAGATGGTGTTGAGTAATCAATTTTTCAAAATGGCGATTTTCTCAAAAAAAATAAAAAATTGAAATTTTAAATTAATTTTGACCATTGAAAAATATAGATATTTTAAAAAAAGTTGGACAACGTTTTGTTGGTATTTAAATGTAGTTTTAGAAAAAAAATATGAAAAAATTATTCGAAGTAATTATCACTTATTTTTTGACGTTTAAAAATTAAAATCGACTTTTTGAACAAGTCCGAAACCTTCGATTTTTTTGTAAAAAACTATAAAAATTGTTCCCTAAATTACGCAACTTTTAAGCCATAATTCGAGATGTGATCACAATTCTTTCTATTTTTTTTTTTTTAATTTAAAAAATTACACTTTTTATTATTTGGCTCTGATTTATTTTATATGGTGCTCCAAAAAAAATAAATTGGTAGATATTGACCCTAACTTACCCTAGATATATTCATTTCGAGGTAAAAATTCGTCTCACAAAAATTTAGAACGATCGGAAATGGGTAATGCGTTTAGCATGGTCCCTGAAGTTTAAAACACGGATTACAAGGAAAAATATGATTTTTTTCAGTTTTCGCAATATTTTTGGTATTTTAAGTTAAGTTTTATTTCAAGCAATTACAGAATTGTGATGTAGAGTAAAATGCCTTTCTAATAAGGTACTAAAAACTTAAATCGGTTGAAAATCAGCCAAGTTATTACAACTTCCCCAGGCATCTAGCGTGTGTCATACCGCTTGATTAAAGAATACGAGTCCCTTTTTTTAAATTTTTTAAATTTTCTACTGTAATAACATTTTTTCATTATTCATGTTTCAGTGTAATATTTTTTTGGTTTTTTTCAAATTTTAAAACAAAAAAAAAAAATTTTTTTTTAATAGAGATTTCAAAAGGGTGTTCAAAATGCAGGCATTTTTAGCATTAATTTAAAACATGTTAGCAAAACACAATATGAAAAATGCTTGTCATCTTATTACATTTGAACTTGAAGAATAAAAAAATGTTATTACAGTAGAAAATTTCAATGAATTTCAAAAATCGGATTGTATTGCTTAATCAAGTTGTCTGCCACACGTTAGATGCCTGGGGAAGTTGTAATAACTTGGCTGATTTTTAACCGATTTTAGTTTTTAGTATCTTATTAGAAAGGCATTTTACTCTACATCATAGTTCTGTAATTGCTTGAATTTAAACTTAACTTAAAATACCAAAAATATTGAGAAAACAGAAAAAAAAACATATTTTTCCTTGTAATCCGTTTTCTAAACTTCAAGGCCCATGAGGAACGCCTTACCCAGTTCCGATCGTTCTAAATTTTTGTGAGACGTATTTCTACCTCGAAATGAATATATCTAGGGTAAGTAAGGGTCAATATCTACCAATTTATTTTTTTGGAGCACCATATAATATAAATCAGAGCCAAAAAATAAAAGGTGCAATTTTAAAAATTTAAAAAAAAATATAGAGAATTGTGATCACATCTCGAATTATGGCTTAAAAGTTGCGTAATTTAGAGTACAATTTTTATAGTTTTTTACAAAAAAATCGAAGGTTTCGGACTTTTTCAAAAAGTCGATTTTAATTTTTAAACGTCAAAAAATAAGTGATAATTACTTCGAATAATTTTTTAATATTTTTTTTCTAAAACTGCATTTAAATACCAACAAAGCGTTGTCCAACTTTTTTTAAAATATCTATATTTTTTAATGGTCAAAATTAATTAAAAATTTCAATTTCTTAATTTTTTTGAGAAAATCGCCATTTTGAAAAATTGATTACTCAACACCATCTTGAAATAAAAGGCTGAAAATTGGTGTCCAAGTTGCATTGAATAAGTACTAAAACATATCCAAAAATAAAATAAATCGAAAGGGGTCGGGTCTAAAAGTGAGTGATTTGGCTTGGAATGCCCCATATACAGGTTTGAGTGTATGTATGCGTGTATGTGTAAAACCTTAAGGAATCTCTGAATAAAATTGTGTTGTTGTTATTCCTGACAATTGCAAACAGGAAAAAACTATGTTATTCGTATTGATATTGAAATGAAATTGGCGGCTGGTGAATGAGAAAAATTTTGATTTATCAGCACAAAAAAAAAATAGTTAATAACAGAAATATAAGAAGGAAAGGTTATAATACTCATAACCAGTATAAGTGTATAAGAGTTTGTGTGACATGGGAAGTCTTTTCAAATAGCGAAATAAGTTGCTAGAGGAATTGTCTTCGTATGGGTACTAACTTATGTCGTTATACATATTTATGTGTTAATATTTCAACTCTTGGAAAACTTATTTTAAATTAACTCAGTATGTGTGTGTATCTTCAGATGAATTTATATATAAGTGGAATTTTAATGCGTAAGCATACTAGTTGTTGAGATCCTTTGGTTAATTTCTAGAGTCATGTTTTACCACTTAATAAAATATGTAAATAAATTACCAGAAATTATTAAGAATATCTAAATGAAGGTTAAGGTTTTATAAAGACTTAAAACTTAATTATAAGAATTAGTTAATCTATTAAAAAAATATGTTTTAAGATATTTATTAAAATATTTTGTTTAATCATTTTTTGGTAAACCTCTCTTTATGGTCACCAAAATTTTTTAATAAGAACTAAAAACAATATTTGAATAAAATAATTTATTGAAAATTCAATCTTTTTAAATGTATCTAACTAAATACCCCAGGAGAAGACTGTCAGAATTTTTAATAATTGTTTTTCTTTATACAAAAACGAAAATTCATAAAACCTTACAAAAAAAAAATCATTTCAAACAAAAACTTTCTAAATGTCAGTGTGTTTACGAAAGAGTAAACAAAGAGACCAACAAAATGAAAAATCTTAAATCATCAGATTTTCAAAATTATTTACAAACCAACCAAACTGTCGTCATTTGTTAGATGTTGTTATTACAATATCATAAACACTTAGACCTCGTTGTAGTAAGACTTTTTTTGTAAAAGACTTTGTATAAATATTTGTCTTAAAATAAGACCTTGTCTTAGACAAAGTAAAAAACATTTAGTATAAGATTTTGTTTGCTAATAAGTATAAGACTTTGTCTTATACTTATTGGATGGGCGTCTGCCATTTGGCGAATTCACTCGGAGGCCATAAGGCCCATTGTGATTCTCCTTTGTGTTTTGTATAAGACTTTGTCTTAGTATAAGGCTTTGTTTAGTATAAAACTTTGTTAGTAAAAGTTTTTGAGTAAGTATAAGATATTGTCTTAATATAAGACTTCGTCTTTTTATAACACATTTTATTAGTTAAAAAAATTTTCTAACTAGTAACTATAACTTTGTTTCAGTTTAAGACTTTGGCTTAGTATAAGATTTTTTCTTAGTATTAGACTTTGTCTTAGTACACGACTTCGTCTAAGCATTAGACTTAGTCTTGGTATAAAACTTTGTCTTAGTATACAACTTTGTCTTTGTATAAAACTTTGTCTTAGTATACAACTTTGTCTTTGTATAAGGTTTTTTGTCTTTGTATAAGATTTGTCTTTGTATAAGACTTTGTCTTTGTATAAGACTTTGTCTTTGTATAAGATTTTGTCTTTGTATAAGACTTTGTCTTTGTATAAGACTTTGTCTTTGTATAATACTTTGTCTTTGTATTAGACTTTGTCTTTGTATAAGACTTTGTCTTTGTATTAGACTTTGTCTTTGTATAAGACTTTGTCTTTGTCTAAGACTTTGTGTTTGTATAAGAATTTGTCTTTGTATAAGACTTTGTGTTTGTATAAAACTTTTTCTTAGTATTAGTTTTTGTTTGAGTATAAGACCTTGTCTAAGTATAAGAAATTGTCTTCCTATAAAACATTGTCTTAGTATAACCCTCGGCCTTAGTATAATCTTTTGTCTTAGTATAAGACTTTGTCTTAGTAAACGACTTCGTCTAAGCATTAGGCTTAGTCTTTGAATAAGACTGTCTTAGTGTACAACTTTGTATTTGTATAAGACTTTGTCTTTGTATAAGACTTTGTCTTAGTATTAAACTTTGTCTTTGTATAAGACTTTGTATAAGATTTTGTATTTGTATAAGACTTTGCCTTTGTATAAAGCTTTGTATTTTTATAAAACTTTTTCTTAGTGTGAGATTGTGTCTGAATATAAGACTTTGTCTAAGTATAAGAAATTGTCTTAGTATAAAACTTTATTTTAGTATAAGATAAGATTGTCTTAGTGTAACCCTCAGTATGATACTTTGTCTTTGTACACTAAGTATAAGACTTAGTCCTAGCATACAATTTTTATCTTTTTAAGACTTTGTCTTAGACTACCTGGTGTCACCCTCCGATCATCATAAAATTTTGATATGTTGTTCAAAATGAAAGCTAACCCAAGTTAAATAAATGAAAAATTACCGTTTCTTCCATCCTAAGTATGAATTTGAGCCGCGAAAAAAAAACGTGTCCGTTTATTTTTCCTGCTCTACAAAAAAAAAACAATTCCATAAAGATCGGCAGTGACACCAGGGAGACTTTCCTTGTTAGTAAGCCTTGTCCTTTGACAACTTTGTCTTAGTATACGACTTTGTCTTAAAATAAGTAAGACTTTGCCTTAGCATAAGTAAGTTTTTTAGTATAAGACCTTGTCTTAGTATAACACGTTGTATTAGTATAACACATTGTCTTAGTATAACACTTTGTCTTAGTATAAAACTCGATCTTAGTATAAGACCTTGTCTTAGTATAAGACCTTGTCTTAGTATAAGACCTTATCTTAGTATAAGACTTTGTCTACGCATATGCCTTAATCTTAGTATTAAAACTTTTTCTCAGTATAAAACTTTGTCTTAGACTTCGTATAAGGCTTAGTCTTAGAATTAGACATTGTCTCACCATAAGACATTGTCTTAGTAAAGATATTGTCTTAGTAAAACACATTACCTTGGTATATTTGTCTTTGTATAAGAATTTGTCTTAGTATAAGGCTTTGTCAGCATGAGAATTTGTATTAGTATACAACTGTGTCTTATTGTTAGTGTATTTTGCTTAAGTAGTATAAGACTGTGTCTTAGTATACTACTTTTTCTTAGTAAAGCTTTGACTTGTGTGTATGTTTTTCTTAGCGTAAGCTCTTGTCTAAGTCACAATTAGCTAGGATATTAAACTTTATTAACCGTTGTCGCTATTTATTTCGTTTTTTTTTTTTAATTTCCTGCAAATCAAGTTATAGATGTACAAAAAAAACCAAGTTATTCAAAACAACAACAAAATGCTAAAAGGATTTCCACTTTTTTTATATTATAAAAAGCAACTCTGTGAATATTTTAGTATGACAACTGATTATTTGAAGTCGTATGTATGCTTTATGTAGTTGTGAGATGTGTTTCCGCAAAAGTTTATTTAAAATAGAATGAAAAAATACGAATATAACATAAGCTTTAACCCTGGTTAAAATTTATTAAAATTTTAATACATGCAACCCCACAAAAAATATACGTAGTAGCGGCAACTACAAAGATGAAGAGAAACGCGAATTATTTACTACTGATTTTCAAAAAAAAAAAGATAAACTGCAAATAGGAGGGCAACATCAGGAATAAAAACGCAGAATATAAATTGGAAGGAAAAGAAATATAAACGAAGCGAACCATCAACAGAAATAACAACTACGACAAGAAGATTTTTTTTTCGTAAGTCCTAAAGCTGGTAAGACTTTTACACTAAGTCCCAGTTTTGGATTAAGTCTTATACCCAATTCACACCTAAGGTAAAATCTCGTTCGAACGAGATTTCGATCATATGGTTGTGTAAAAAATGATAGAGACCCTATGATCGAAATCTCGTTTGAACGAGATTTCACCTCAGGTGTGAATAGGCCTTTACTTAAATACGTTATTTAATATAAGACGAAGTCCTAGTATGAAATTTAGTCCAAATATAAGAGGTTGTCTTATTATAAGACACATTTTAAGTATAAGACGAAATCAAGGAATAAGAATAGTCTATGTATAAGAAGTATTCTCTGTATAAGACACAGTGAAAATATATGAATAGTCCAAGTGTAAGAGGTACTCTCATTGTCAGTATAAGACGAAGTCAAAATCAAAGTATAAGAATAGTGCAAGTGTAAGGAATAGATAAAAGAGTATAGAATTAGGTTACTACTAGTATAAGGTCAAATGCTAAAATTGCTCTTAGTATAAGGACGAGTGCTCCATAGTATTAGCATAACCAGAAGTCTTAGTATAAAAAGAAACAAGCGTAGCTTTTTGGCATCTTTCTAAAAAAAATTGTCTTTCCAAATCTTGTCCAGAATTCCTATAATACAATCATACACACAGCAAAAGGAATTTAAACAAGATGCTGATGGATGGCTGTATTGTATGCAAATGTTGGATTGTGACGAACTTCTGTATGTCGGTGACTATATGTGGAATAACAGTAAAAATGTTGTGTTAAAGTTGTGACTGCAAAGATTTTCTTTAATTCTCTTTTCATGTGTATTTGTGTGGAAATAAAATTTTTATATTGGTTTAATAAAAAAGTAGATTTGTATGCTTTTCTTTTCATTTTGGTGGATGTAGTTAAATTTAAATATAACTGACAATTACAGAAAGATGTGGAAACATTGTAAAGACTAGAGAAAGTTGTAAATATAAATTTGTTTAGATAAAATGGAAAGTAAACTTTTTATATATAAATCTGACAGATTTTATACCTAAAAAAACTGCCAAAATTGTTTAATATACCTAAATTTCTAGACATATTGTTAGTTTTAGTATGAGACTTTGTCTTATTATAAAACTTTTTGTTGGTAAAGGACTTATTATTCTTATTTATTATTATTCAAGGGGTGATCTAGCCCTTGGTAAAGGACTTTGTCTTGACATAAAACTTCGTATTGGTATAAGACTTTTTCTTGGTATAATACTTTGTCTTGGTATAACACTTTGCCTTAGTACAAAACTTTGTCGTTATATAAGACATCGTCTTAGTAAAAGACTTTGTCTGAGTATAAGAATTTGTCAAAGTATAAGACTTTGTCTGAGTATAAAACTTGTTCTTAATATTAGACTGAAAAAATATAAGAATTTGCCTTAGTACAAGACTATTTCTTAATATAAGACTTCGTCTTAGTAAAAGACTTTGTATTAGTAATAGACTTTGTCTAAGTATAACACTTTGTCTTAGTATAAGGATTTGTCTTGGTATATGACTTTTTCTTATTATAAAACTTTTTCTAAGTATAAGACTTTGTCTTAATATAATACTTTAAGTGCCCTCCTCCGATCTTCATGGAATTGGTTTTATTTTGTAAAGCAGAAATTTAAATGGACATGTTTTTTTTTCTCTTAGCGGCCCCAAAAAGGGGGAACACGCCGATTTTGTAATTTTTTTTCATTTTTTTTCTCTTGTATAATGCAACGTAACCCAGTCATGCATAGCAAATGAAAGGTCTTTTAAAACCCTATTTAAGTCTGTAACAAATGCGTCCAAATATGCGCAACAGTTCAAAACATTGAGTAATATGCAAAAATTTTAAGAAATTTTTGTTAATAAGTCGAAAATTATTGTCTTTTTTTCCTCAACTTTAATCTGATACTCAATGCCTCTCTTGATTTTGTATAAATAGACGTAAATCGTACAAATCTCCAAAGGTCAACCTCCCCCCCCCCCCCCCATCAAATCAAACCCTCCTAAAATGAGTTTGGGCCGCTAAAAGAAATACGTGTCTAATTAATTTTTGGTCTAACAAAACATATCCAATTTTTATGAAGAATGAAGATAAGACCTGTTCTTGGTATAAGACTTTGTCTTAGTATTAGAATTTGTCTTAATATATTAAATTGTCTTAGTATGTATAAGACGTTGTCTTAGTATAAAACTTTGTATTAGTATGAGACTTTGTCTTAGAATAAGACTTTGTCTTAGTATAAGTTTTTGTCTTCATATAAGACTTTGTCTTAGTAGAAGACTTTGTCTAAGTAGAAGACTTTGTCTTAGTATAACACTATGTATGTCTTTGTATAAGACTTTGTCTTAATATAAGACGTTGTCTTTGTATAAGACTTTATCTTTGTATAAGACTTTGTCTTAATATAAGACTTTGTCGTAGTATATGACTTTGTAATAGTATAAGACTTTGTTTTGTCTTAGTATAAAAATTTGTCTTGTTATATGCCATTGTCTCAGTATTAAGACTTTGTGTTAGTATAAGATTTTGTAGAAGTATAAGACTCCGCCTTATTAAAGGCAAAGTCTTATACTAAGACTTTGTCTTAGTATAAGACTTTGTCTTTGTATAAAACTTTGTCTTAGTATAAGACTTTGTCTAAGTATAAGACTTTGTGTTAGAATAAAACTTTGTCTTAATATAATACTTTGTCTAAGTATACGAATATGTCTAAAAATAAAACCTTATCTCTGTATTAGAATATGTCTTATTGTTAGTATAAGACTTTGCCTTACACGGGAAGTATCTCAACCCTTATGAACCGATTTGCATGAAACGTAAAAAATATATAAAAGAGACAATTCTAAGGTTGGGGTGTCTCGGCTTATCGGCCGTTATGCGGATTAAGGGGTTCAAAACATGGGTCAAAAAATGGCGAAAAAATCGTTTTTTGGACTTTCAGCCATTTCTTTCGAAGAAACTATATGATGTTTACATATGAGAAGAAAGGTTTTTTTAATGCCTATCCAACGGTGGCATAACCTTGTAAAAGTTTGGCTTCGTTAAAAACTTTTTTCATGAAAATGTGTAAATATTTGGGGGTATTTATATGAAGACATTGACTTACGATGTCCATATGAATATGAAATAATCTTTATTTAATTTAAGTCGACACGTATTTTTGCTCTAGAGGATATTCCTATTAGTTCAGGAGTTATCGAAATTTTCCCGGAGGTCCACATTGTTTCATAAGGGGACAACGAAATTTTGAATCACTGATATGGCCGATAAGTCGAGACACCCCAACCTTAAAATCGTCTCTTTTATGTATATTTAAATTTTCAGGCAAATCGGTTCATAAGGGTTGAGATACTTCCCTTGTTAGCATAAAACTTTGTCTTTGTATAGGACTTTGTCTTAGTATAAGACTTTATCTTAGAACATCGTTAAACACAAGCTGGATAATATACATTTGAAACTAGAGACTAAATGTAGTAAAAACGCATTTTCGGTTTTTCAATTCGTGATCCTGTTATATTTTAAAAGGAGCTCAAAGCTTTAGAGGATTACATTTTTGTAAAAAAAATTTCTAAAAATTTCTGCTTGTCCTAAGATATCAATAGTGATGGCAAATGAAATAGGAGGATCTCCGCTAACTTTCCCTTTTTATTATTTTAACATATCACATTACTTAATCCTTTTAAAACTTAAGGCTGCGATCATTCAAAATTTTTTACAAAATATTTTGATAAAGATACTTTATTCACATCCATTTTGCCTGATATGGCAAAACAAAAAAAAAATGGATGGATTAGCGAAGATTCTCCTCTTTCATTTGTGACACTACAAGACAAGCACAAACATATAAAAAATATTTTGCAAAATCTAATCCTTTAAAACTTTGAAGTCGTTTTAAAAGGAAAACGGATCATGAAATGAATAACTGTAAATGTAGTTTAACTCTATTTGAACTCCAGATTCAGACGTATATCATCATGTTTATTATATGCAGTCATGCGGTGGTATTAGACTTTGTCGGAGTATAAAACTTCGTCTTAGTATAAGAATTTGTGTTAGTATAAGACTTTGTCTAAGTATAAGACTTTGTCTAAGTATAAGACTTTGCCTTAGTATAAGTCTTTGTTTTAGTATAACACTTTGTCTTAGTATAAGGCTTTGTCTTAGTATAAGGCTTTGTCTTAGTATAAGACTTTGTCTTAGTATAAGACTTTGTCTTAGTATATGACTTTAGCTTATTATAAAACTTTGTCTTAGTATAACACCTTGTCTTAGTATAAAACTTTGTCTAAGTATGAGACTTTGTCTTAATATAAGACTGTGTCTTAGTATAAGACTTTGTCTTAGTATAAGACTTTGTCTTAGTATAAGACTTTGTCTTAGTATAAGACTTTGTCTTAGTATAAGACTGTGTCTTAGTATAAGATTTTGTCTTAGTATAAGCCTTTGTCTTAGTATAAGACTTTTTCTTAGTACAAGACTTTGTCGTAGTATAAGACTTTGCCTTAGTAAAAGACTTTTTTTAGAATAAAACTTTGTCTAAGTAAATCACTTTGTTTTAGTATAAGAATTTGTCTTAGTATAAACTTTATTAGACTATGTCTTAGTATAAGACTTTGTGTTAGTATAAAACTTTGTCTTTGTATAGGACATTGTCTTAGTATAAGACTTCGTCTTAGTATTGATTAGATCGCTTGAAGACAAGGCAGATCAAAGTTTTGGATCTTTGAAAAATTAAAAAAAAAATATGTTTGTATGCACAATTCACCGATTTTCAATTTGTTTTCCATATTCATAAGCGCACAAAGTTTAACCCTTAAATGCATAGCGTACCATGTATGGTACATGTCTTTAATTATATGATAGTCGAACACAATTAACAGAATCATGTTTTTAAACGCTTTAAATTGAAGTTGAAACTATATCCTTTTATAAAAATTCCGTTTCAGCTATCCTACGATTTAATTAAATTACCTGTAAGCTGTCAAAGTGGTCAAATGTACGTTTTGAACAAATTTCCAAATGTGACTTTCAATAGTGAAAAAGTAGTTAATAATATTTATTAATCGTGATGAAATGAATATTGGTGAATACATTGGACTTTATTTTAGCTTATTATAATCAGTTTTAATAAAATTGTATATTCTGGAACAGATTTATCCCCTATTTTCCTATGTACCATATTTGGTACACCATGCATTTCCACATGTTTATTATGTGTTGAATATATGCCATTCTTTAAGTATTTTCTAGTCAAATTGATGATATAGAATGGGCTAATGATATATAATGGACCGATGTTGGATTAGAGAATGTGTCGGTTGAATTGATTGATAACTCTCAAATACCACAACGTGTAGGAAATCCACCCTAAACCGATTACATCAGTATGGATTAAGTGGAAATTTCCGACGAAAAATTTTTTTGCTTTGACAAGTTGGACGTATCAGATTTTGAAGTTGCTGGAATCCGCTGCTGAAGTCCGTTGTGATACCACGGTACTGTAATAGGTTCCCCTACTTTTCCTTGTCGTTAAACCAATTTGTGATTCTTATGAAACTCCTAAGATATTGAATTTTGACATCCGTCAAATCAGAAATATCGTGCAGTTCCCTAGATACCAGTGAAGCAACTCTCTGACCAGAAAGTGCCGGGAATGGCAGATGAAGTGTTCGATAGTTTCCAACTCCTCTTCATCTATTCAACTCCGGCAAAAGTCATCTGACGGCACATTCAACTGTTCTTCCCTATAAGACAATGTCTGGTAATTATAGCAACCACCATCGAAATCCCTCCTCCTGGAATCGATATCATCTCACTTGTACGCTTCTAATTAAGAGAAGGCCTAATCCGTCCTCTTGTTTCACACGTCCATCCATTTGCCCATTTCTGATTAGTCTCCGTCGCGGAACAAAGCCGTAGATTTTGCTAGCAAGTTATTTTGATGTGGTTTTCGTAACTTCTAATGATTTTGAGAGAGCACGTTGAAAAAAAAACTTCCAGTTGTGCGAAGAGCAAATTTTGTTTTTCGGAATCACTAAATTGTAAAAAGAGCAAGTGTTTCAAATATTTTTCATTGAGATGCTGTATATGGCACAAAAAGTTACCGCTACCATTCATTACACTAAATTTGAAAAGAAAAAGAAAATTTTCTTTTTCGATATCCTGAAACTCGGATAACACATTTGAATTATTTATTACATGTCTTATCACAAAACTCCTTGGATGGGAGATTATTGAAATGGTCATAATGGATTGGAAGCAGTCCGTAATGTAATGGCTATCAAACGGCTTTAGAAAATTGGGGAGTTCCTGCATATAAAAAACCATGATGTTGAAAATCCTTATCGGTTATTCAAAGTAAGGTGAATCCCTTAACAATCGATTTCAAATGATTTCTAGGCTGGCTCGGGTTTTGATAGATAAGCAGTTGTGCTCTACAAAAGTTCAGCATTCTATGTAACAGTATCTCCAAAATTACCAAAAAAGGGGAATTAAATATTTGGACATTTTAATACAACAGATTTTAGGTAAAAAGTCATAATTTATACAGGAGAAGAAAACTGAAAACTTTAATTGAAGGGCTTATTGTAAAAACTCGATAAGCAACAATTCATTTTATGGTGGTGTTGCCTTAAAACTTTTAAAATAATGTATAAAATAGAACTTTTGCAGAACTTTTATTCTCAATATACTTGTACGAAGGGTTAAAGCAAGGCTTCTGCCAAAAATCTGTCAATTGAACATCAGCAGAAGGCGAAAAACACAAAAAAAATGTTGCTTATTGAGTTCTTGCAGTAAGCCCTCCAATTGTTTAGTCGATTAACATACTAAGAATGAAACATTTTTATTAAATTTATGCTTGAATCTGCTAATAATTTTAATATTATGAACTTTTAGTTTATTTTCAATTATTTTTATACCCTCCACTTAGTGATAGAGGGTATATATAAGTTTGTCATTCTGTTTGTAACTCATCGAAATATCGGTCTGGGACCCCATAAAGTATATATATTCATGATGCCCGATCGATTTTAAGACATTCTAGCGATGTCCGTCTGTCCGTCTGTCCGTCTGTCCGTCTGTCCGTCTGTCCGTCTGTCTGTGGAAAATGCTCTCGCGGACAAAATATTGCACAGAGATGACTGAAACTTAACATATATATTGGAAGTTCTCCCGAGAAGTTTGGTATTGCATTTGAGCGATATCGGTTCAGCGGTTCAAAAGTTATGAACGAAAATGTAAGCATACCTCATAAATTTCAGTACATTCAACATAACCGAAAAATACAAAATGCTTTAATTCGGCTTCTGGTTGACATATGTGAACATAATTGAACACCAAATGGTATTTAAACAAGTACGAACATATTTTTTGACAAAAAAAGAAAAAAATCGCGGATTTTTTTTTTTTACCAAAATTTTTTTCGCGGAAATTTTTTTAATTTTTTTTTTTTTTTTTCAAAAGTAATTTCCTTTTAAATAAAGTTGTTTGCAATAATCTTTTTGAAATTGTGGAGGGTATCACTACATTCGGCAAGGCCGAATTTAACTTTTTTACTTGTTTAGTTTATTTTTATATTTTTTCATTGATTTCTAATAAATAAACAAATATTTCCAGCAAATTGTTATGTATTAAAGATATGTATAGAATGCATAGTGTACCATATATGGTACACGTCAGAAATTGTCCCTTTTCCGCTTTTCCGGGAAACTGGTGCATTTTCCAGGAAAATTAATATCCAATTCGTGTTTAGCGAGCGATTTTACATACGGGTAGCTCGGTCTCCATATTGGGAGCTGACCTCATGCATTTAAGGGTTAAGTTATATGAGTTTAGTTTAGTTTTTATTAAAAAATTTTACTTACTACAAACTAATGAGGAGCTTTTAGCCTTCTTGCTATAACTTTTTATCTGATAAACCGAATTGGCCCATTTTTACATACAAGGATATTAGACTCATGATTACTATTTTGGAATTTAAATAAGTGCCCGAGGCTTTCTAGTTTTGTTAAAAATGTGATTTCAACAGACAAAAAATTATTTTAAAAAAAATGTGTTTTAAAAATCACCTTTTCTCCAACTTAATAAAAATTTGTATGAAAACAAGTATTACACATGTGCGATTAAAATTATTAAAAAAAAACAAACGAGCCACACATTTCAAAAGTTTTTTTTTTTGTATTGTGTATGACAACAAATGACAGTTTTCTCAACTTTCCAAATTATGAATATGTATTAAACATTTTGTGGGTTATTACACAAAGAATGGAAGAGTAATTTAAAGTAAAAATGGAAATCTTTGTTGAATCAATACATACAAAGTGACATACGAAAATCAACAGCAGCATTAAGAGAATTTACAACAATGAACAAACAACAAAAATAAAGAAGAAGAAAAATATTTAAATTGATTGATCTCAAATAACAATGTCAATCATATTTATCAAACAAAATACACTCATACTGACAAACACATACACACACGCATATGAAAACCCCTGCATAAACTTATATGTTTATTCATTTACAATTTTTTTTTTTTGTAAATAAATGAATAAATGAATGTGTAAGTGTGGGTGGGTGTTTGTGAAAGAGTGGGGTAAGTAATTCTATAAATATGTATGTATATTTGTTTGTATGGGAAAATGTAAAGATGTGTCTGTAAATGATTTGCTTACTGATGAAAATTTTGATATATTGTTGTTACCATTACTGATGATATTGCTGCTGCTGCTGCCTCTACTACATTTTGTTGTTGTCATTGTTGTTGCTGATGTTGATGTTAAAAAGATGTCACCATTTGTTAAGTAAAGATGTGTGAAAAATATCAAGTGTTTCCCGTTTTTTTTTGTTGCCATCATCGTGACATCAATTTTTGTATGTATTTTTAGTGAGCATGTGTATGTAATTCCTTATAAAGGTATGAACAAAATTTTTGAAAATATTTACCCTATTCCTTACAATTCAACACAATTTATATGCAAAATAAAAATATATATATTTGGAATAAAAAAAATATATAAAACGCACAAAACTCTGGGGAACCGGTGTTAAATTACACAACGGTTTACACAAATACGGGTAAATTGAATTCATTCTTGTTCTGCTTTTAATAGTTTTGCTGAAAATATGTATGTGTGTCAGTACGTTTGTTCATTAATCATATACGCACGTATTAACTTTGTAATTTTTGTTTTTGGTACTGCTGCATAATTTTCAATCGTAATTTCAACGAAAAAAGAGAAAAGAAAATTTTTTGGGTATAATTTGGTATAATAGTGATTTTTCGTAAAATAAGAAACAAGCGAAGTCCTTTTATTGACTCTAAAAGAATGTCCTGGAATTTAAATTTTTTATTAAGAATTGAAAATAAATTTAAAATGCAGGTACTTTAATATGGTGAAAATGAGATGGTTACAACGGTTTAACCTCTTTTTACCCTAAACTAAAATATAAAACTTCTTCATATTAATGAATTAAGTATTTCATCAATATGAAGAAATGTTACATCAGTTTTATCCGAATCAGAGATTTTTCCATATGCAAAATATCACAGATTCTTAGACTTTTTCTACACGCAAAATTACTTAGAACCAGATATTTTTTATGTAGGAAAAATTTACCTGAATTTGAGACTTTTAATGTTAGGCAAATTTCTGTATGAAAAATTTCTGCACGAAAAATGTGTTAGAATCTAAGACTTTTTATGCGATAAAAAATATCACAATAAATAGGAAATATGGCCATAAAAAATTTACCCTCATTGTGTTAGCGAAAAATTGATGAAAATTGGCGCTAGGCAAGTTCCTCGTATGCTCTAATATTTGAACTTTACTGTATTTTTTATTTAAAAAAAATATTGATGAAAAAAAAAATATTGATGGAAAAAAATATTGATGGGAAAAAATATTGATGAAAAAAAATATTGATGAAAAATAAATATTGATGAAAAATAAAAATTTGTGAAAAAAAAATATTGATGAAAAAAAAATTGTGATGAAAAATAAAAATTTGTGAAAAAATATTAATGGAAAAAATTTTTGAAAAAAAAAATATTAATGAAAAAAATATTGATGAAAAAAAAAATTAATAAAAAAAATATTGATGAAAAAAATATTGATGAAAAAAATATTGAGGAAAAAAAATATTTATGAAGACCGACCATATGATACCCTACACCAGTGTTTTACGGAAAATGGGTCCCAAGTCCAAACATGGACCGTATGGATCTGTCTTTTGCTAGATCATTATTTAGTGTAGAAATCACACACAGATCAAATTTTAGTGGAATTTGTTTATTTTTTTGTCAATAGACCGATTTAACTAAATATCGGTCAAAATTTGTATATGGGGGAATGAGTCCAAAAATGGTCCAAATATATTCCGATTTGATTAGGTTAAGGTGGTATGATACTTGCTAGTTTCTGTATTGGATTTTTTTAGGATTGATCGAATGAAACAACAAATGCGAGAAAGAACAAGAAATACAATAAAATAAAAACAAAACAAAAAAAAACAATATTGCCCACTTTTATTTTCAAAATAACTCGCACAAAATAGCTAAAAAAAACGCCCAAAACAAATGTAAAACCGCTTCATTCGAGCAAAAACTAATAAAATTGGCAACACTGTTAACATTTTATTCTTGAAATGTCAATTTCAAGTTGAAAATTTTTATATTTTTTTGACAGTCACTGCAAAATTATCGATAACACACGTATATTTTTTGACGTTTGAAGTTTTTTCATGATATTGTCATACTCTTTACACTTAGTCAGTTTTCCTATAAAAATATATTTGCACTGTTCTCCAAAATATAAAAAATACAAAAACTAGCAAGTATCATAAGACCTTTACTAAAGTACACGTTTAACAACTAAAAACTATAATTTTTATCAAATATTTCCATTTTCATAAATTTTGAGGGAATTATGTGAATATCGGGAGGGTTTGTATGATAACTACCAGAAGGACTGACCCGAAAAAAAATTGATAAAAAAACACGTAGAAAAGTTAAATTCGACTTTTCCGAATCTATGAATACCCTCCACAATGCCTTTTTTAAAGGATAGTACATTTTTAACGTGAAAAAAAATTAACAGTTTTGATTATAAATATTTTATTTTGAGTAAAAAACTCTTTTTTTGTCATTTAAAAAAAAAAAATTTTTGGAGTGTAAAACTTCTTTCGAGTTTAATGTTTTTTTTTACTGTAAAAATATTTCTGAGTACGTACGTATTCTGAGTACGTACGTATGTACACAAAATATTGACATTTTTGTAAAAAAAAAAACTAAATTTTTTTTGAGTGTAAAATTTTTTTTTTTTGGTGTAAAATTTTTTTTTATGTGTAAAATTTTTTCGAGTGTAATTTTTAAGTTACCAATGCTTTTAAAACTAACCAAGTTTAAAAAGCATTGCTTTAAAACTAAACTTTTAAACTAACTTTTGAACCACTGTACTGCTTAAGCTGAAATTCAATACCAAACAGACCTGGGGAACGACAAAGATACGCGCTACGTTTCAGCAGTCTCATTATTGTCTTTCGAAAGTTATCGTGTTTTTTATCTCGTAAATTCGCGAAAAACCCTTGCCGAAATTTACTCTTTTGCTCATAACTTTTGAACCAATGGAGCGATTTGGCTGGATTGCAATACCAACCTGACCAGGTAAATGTCCAACATATATGCCAAACTTCAGTAGCCTCTGTAAAGTCTTTCAAAAGTTAGCGTGTTTTCTACGAACTGACAGACAGACGGACGGACGGACATCGCTAGATCGACTTAAAATCGATCAAGGATCATGAATATATATACTTTATGGGGTCCTAGACCAATATTTCGATGTGTTACAAACGAAACGACAAACTTATATATACATACCCTCTATCACTAGAGTGGAGGGTATAAAAATATTGACAGGAATTTTTGAATCACGCACATTCACTCACGATAATATTTTTTCTACTCCCACTCAAAATCACGTGAGTATATTTAGTACAACTCACACTAACGTTCACTCACACAAGCTTCACTCACTCTCACGTTAACTCATACTCACGAAACTCTTATGAATTATGAATTGAATTAGAAAGACGAAGAAATTGTACTATACTAGTAAGGCAACGATTGTCAATAACCAACAAAAATATTTAAAACATTTTTACATATGATAGTCCATTGGACTACAACAATATGTTATTTTGAAAATAATGACCTCAAGCCAGAATAAACATCCTTAAAATATAATATTTTAAAGGTCGAATAAAACAATTTTTATTGTTTAATAAAAATTAATCAGAATTTCAAAAATCTTTCAAAATTTTTAGCAAAATTTTAAAGTTCAGTGAAATTTTAAGTTTTTTTCACTCACGCAAAAATCTTACACTCAAAATATTTTGTAGGCAAAAATAAATGAAAAAACACACTTAAAACCAGTGAATAAACAATTGAAAACCATCCCAGTAATTATTTATTTGTTTTACCAAACATCAACATTTCTTTTTTACTGTGGACAAAATTTTCTAAAATAATTAACATCCCAGCAAAATGTTCGATTCCAAAGAATAGGTTGTGGAATCAAATATACTACCCTGCAATCGATTCTACTATGCATTGCATCATCGATGATTTTTGTTTGAGATTGTCACGAAAGCAATACATCCTTTTCCTCCAAACTAAAACACTTATCTGTTCTACGGAATCTATTCTAGAATATGTTGCATATAGTGGTACAAGAAGGGATTCCGCGAATTTTTAACGGCTACATATCTGTTCCATGTAATCAATTATGGAACAAGTTCTGAATAAATAAATGAAATTATTTTTTTAATTTTTTATTATTTTTTTTTTTTTTACAACAATCTTAAAACTTATCTTATTAAGAGAAAATCTATAGACTTATGTATTAAGGATTTAAACAACCAATAAAAAAGAAGGAGAAAACTTTACCAATAGAACTAATTAAAATAATATAAGATAACATAATATATTTATTAGAGTGTCCCTTATTTTGGAAATGTTGGAAATCTTGAGACGGTACCCGCTCATTTTTTTCCTTTTGACTTAAAAATAACTCAGGAAAAATTTTACGCCCCTAGGACCACGCCTTCCCTACGCGACGGGGCCTTAAAGAGCGGGGCCTAAAAAATCATTTTTCCATACAAACCAAAAAAATTTTTTTTTTATTTTTAATTTTTTTGTTATTAATTACACTGTGCTACACCAAAAATATGCAGGGGTTCTCATATGATAATTCGGGTTGGTTGGAGTCCATAGAGTACTGATATACTCATAGTTTTTCTGGATCACTTCGTTAAGTACGTTTTTTATTGGCAAATGTGTTGGAAAACGGAAATTCTTAAATTACAATTTTAAAAAATTATTACTTTGTTAGTTTGCAACCGATTTTCGATTTTATGGATTTGTTTTAAAGGTATAGGTCTTACCTTTCAAACAAAACAAAAATATTAAAAATCGATCAAGAATTGGCTGAGCTACGATCGCTTAAGTAAAAAAAAAACGTATTTTTTGAAAAATTTGTCATATTCTTTACACTCTAAGTTGAAAGTGCATCATTCAACAATTTTTTTGAATTTTTTGTAAAAAAGTATAGTAAAGTAGCTTTCCAAAACACCAAAAAACATAACAATCGGTTTAAAAATGAATGAGTTATGCTAAGTTTTGTGATAGGGCATTTTTATATTTTTTCAGAAACGCTTGTAATTCAAGCATTATTCATAAATCTTGTTACTAGTAGTAATTTTATGCGCATATGCATATAAACTAGAGATGGGAACGTAATTAGATTTGTGCGTGATTCACACATGATCAGAAGTGAGCGTGATTGAAAATTAATATTACTCACGTGGTTGTTAGCAGAGCTTCGAACGAATTAATTCTATTGAGAATTAATTCACCAAAAGTTTAATTCTGTTTTAATAAGTTTTGATTTATAATTCCTTACCAGCATTCAACACGAATTAATTCAAAGGCTTAATTCTCAAAGCTTAAATCAAATTGAATTAATTCCCAAGAGAATTAATTCCTTGCAAGCAATCATTCGATTGAATGATCAAAATTTTTCATCATTCAAATCTATTACAAATTGAATGATGATTTTTTTTTTCATTCCCTTTGTATTTTCAAAAATGTATTGCTTGTGTGCATTAAGCATCTTCGTGTGTAAACGATCAGTTGTTGTTTTGTCGACGTTTCGTCTGCTGCTTCCCACACAAGCATAAATGTGTGTGTATGTGTGTTGCGCTTTACTGTTTTAAATTGAATGATAAGAAAATTTCACCATTCAATTTGTAGTAGATTGATTTGGATAAAAAAATAGTTCATTCCTTAAGAATGATCATTCTTAAGGAATGAATTCTTGAAAGAATTAATTCATTGATTTTAAAAGTTGAATGATTTTAGGGAATGCCAAATTCTATTTTTTTAATTCGAATTAGGAAATTGAATTAAAGAATTAATTCTTTCGAACCTTTGGTTGTTAGTGAGTGTCAGTGTGAGTGGAATAAAATAATGGGCGTGTCAGTTACTTCCAAATCCTATTTATAATTTTTTGGGTTTGTTTAAAAAATATCAGTGTTACTTCTTAAACAAATAAATATTGTGAATCGGTTGAAAACAGGCTAAGGTGCGCTTGTTTAAGTAAAAAACCTTTTTTGAATAGTTATACCTGCAACATTTTTATGACAAAAAACATTTGACATTTTTGAAATGAAATTGGTAAAATTGTGGGATCATTTGATGGAAATTTTACCTATTTATAAATATACGTATGAGGTATTCCACACCAAATGTTCAGCAAAAAAAAAACATGTGAACCGTAAATTTTTAAATGGGTTGTATGGATAGCCATGTGAGGCATTCCACACCAACTGTTCCACTACAGAAAAACCATAGTGGTTTCAATGGGATATCATTTGCAAAGTATTCGCTCTTAGGGTACTAATAAATAACAAAAATAAAATTTAAGTTTTTTTTTTTTTTTTAAAAGTGGGCCTTGTAGGCGTGGTCAAATATTGAAAATATCAAACTTTTTTGCCTGAGTATTTATTCACAATCACGCACGCTAATGAAAGAAAAAAAAAATATTCAAGCACGATATTTTATTTTACTCACGCTCACGTGAACATCGTGACCGTAACTTATTTGACACGCCCATTATTTTATTCCACTCACACTGACACTCACTAACAACCACGTGAGTAATATTAATTTTCAATCACGCTCACTTCTGATCATGTGTGAATCACGCACAAATCTAATTACGTTCCCATCTCTAGTTTATATGCATATGCGCATAAAATTACTACTAGTAACAAGATTTATGAATAATGATTGAATTACAAGCGTTTCTGAAAAAATATAAAAATGCCCTATCACAAAACTTAGCATAACTCATTCATTTTTAAACCGATTGTTATGTTTTTTGGTGTTTTGGAAAGCTACTTTACTATACTTTTTTACAAAAAATTCAAAAAAATTGTTGAATGATGCACTTTCAACTTAGAGTGTAAAGAATATGACAAATTTTTCAAAAAATACGTTTTTTTTTTACTTAAGCGATCGTAGCTCAGCCAATTCTTGATCGATTTTTAATATTTTTGTTTTGTTTGAAAGGTAAGACCTATACCTTTAAAACAAATCCATAAAATCGAAAATCGGTTGCAAACTAACAAAGTAATAATTTTTTAAAATTGTAATTTAAGAATTTCCGTTTTTCAACACATTTGCCAATAAAAAACGTACTTAACGAAGTGATCCAGAAAAACTATGAGTATATCAGTACTCTATGGACTCCAACCAACCCGAATTATCATATGAGAACCCCTGCATAAATTATTTTTGGTCTTTTGTAGCACAGTGTTATTATATTACTTGGTTTGCTTATTCACGACAAAAAATTTGATTTTGGAGGGATAAGTCTTTCAGCGCTAAAAAATTTTTCGCAAAAAAAAAATTTGGGCGGCCGGGGTCCTACAGTAAAAAATTTTTAAAAAATATTTTTTTTTAGTTTTGACCAGCAACGGTTTTAGTTGCTATGTTGCTTTAAATGATATATATTCCAAAAAAAAAATTATTCATATCTGTGACATCTTTATCTTTTTCGAAAAAAAAAATTTTGAGCCGTAGGAATCCTACGGTAAAAAATTTTTAAAAAATATTTTTTTTTAGTTTTGAAAAGCAATGGTTTTAGTTTTTATGTTGTTTTTAATGATATATATTCCAAAAAAAATATTATTCATATTTGTGACATTTTTATCGTGTATCGAAAAAAATCATCAATGCATTTTTTACCCTTTTTTAGAACACGATTAAGATGTCACAGATACAAAAAATATTTTTTTATGAATATATATCATTTAAAGCAACATAGCAGCTAAAACCGTTGCTGGTCAAAACTAAAAAAAAATATTTTTTAAAAATTTTTTACTGTAGGACCCCGGCGGCTCAAAATTTTTTTTTGCGAAAAATTTTTTAGCGCTGAAAGACTTATCCCACCAAAATCAAATTTTTTGTTGTGAATAAGCAAACCAAGTAATATAATAAATAATAACAAAAAAATTAAAAATCAAAAAAAAAATTTTTTGGTTTGTATGGAAAAATGATTTTTTAGGCCCCGCTCTTTAAGGGCCCGTCGCGTAGGGAAGGCGTGGTCCTAGGGGCGTAAAATTTTTCCTGAGTTATTTTTAAGTCAAAAGGAAAAAAATGAGCGGGTACCGTCTCAAGATTTCCAACATTTCCAAAATAAGGGACACTCTAATATTTATGAATCCGAGACTTTCCATAGATTTTTCTATACGAAAAAAGTCTCAGAATCTGAGAATTTTTCTATAGAAAAAATGTCTCAGAATCTGAGACTTTTTCTATAGGAAAAATGTCTCAGAATCTGAGACTTTTTTTATAGGAAAAATGTCTCAGAATCTGAGACTTTTTTTATATGAAAAATGTCTCAGAATCTGAGACTTTTTCTATAGGAAAAATGTCTCAGAATCTGAGACTTTTTCTATAGGAAAAATGTCTCAGAATCTGAGACTTTTTCTATAGGAAAAATGTCTCAGAATCTGAGACTTTTTCTATAGGAAAAATGTCTCAGAATCTGAGACTTTTTCTATAGGAAAAATGTCTCAGAATCTGAGACTTTTTCTATAGGAAAAATGTCTCAGAATCTGAGACTTTTTCTATAGGAAAAATGTCTCAGAATCTGAGACTTTTTCTATAGGAAAAATGTCTCAGAATCTAAGGCTTTTTCTATAGAAAAATGTCTCAGAATAAATGACTTTTCTATAAAAAAAATGTTTCAGAATCTGTCTCAGAATTCTCAGATACTTAGACATTTTTCCTATAGAAAAGTTATCAGATTCTGAGACATTTTACCTATAGAAAAAGTCTCAAATTCTAAGATATTTTTCCTATAGAAAAAGTCTTAAATTCTGAAACATTTTTCCTATAAAAAAAGTCACAGATTCTGAGACATTTTTCTTATAGAAAAAGTCACAGATTCTGAGACATTTTTCCTATAGAAAAAGTCTCAGATTCTGAGACATGTTTCCTATAGAAAAGGTCTCAGATTCTGAGACATGTTTCCTATAGAAAAAGTTTCAGATTCCAAGAAATTTTTCCTGTAGAAAAGGCTTAGATTATGACAAATTTTTCCTATAAAATTGTAAAATTTCTCGAGATTTTCCTTAGGAAAAAAATCGCGAACTTTTAAACATTTTGTACCTATCAAAAATTATGCAAAACTGTGGATACATACATACATGCTAAATTCCTGATAATACTTAAACAATGATTTGGAGAAATTGGATGGAGAATGCGTCTTAATATTTCCATTAGTACAACCGACAGCATCAATTCTTCTAAATTGCAGCTTCAAATTTGATGTTTTTACAATCTGAAAGCACAAATAAAACAAATTATAAGTTCCGCGTGTATTGTTTACCAAATTAAGATGCGTACTTACGGTAATTCTGTCATATATATCCAGAATGCATTAAAAATCAAAATAAGTGCTGCGAAAATCTAAAAATTTGTCAACAAAAAGTTAACAAATAAATTATTTTTTTTTTTATAAATTTTATTTCTCTGTTTGACATTTTTTTCAAAAATTGTAAGTTTTTTTTATCGATTCCGTGGAAACAGTAGAGGAATGGAGTAAGATTACTGGGGAATCTATTCTAGAATACATTCACAGAGAAACGATTCCAAAATATTTTGCTGGGATTAAACATTAGAAAATTACATTTTTTTATTCTTTTTTACCAACAAATTCCAAAAAAATAATCCACGAAAACATTATAAATTAATGATAGTTCTGTTATTTTGACCAACAGATTCCAAAAAAATAACTTACGAAATCATTGATTTGTAATGTTATTTTTTAAAATTTTTTATTGAAATATTTTTTTTTTTTTATTTTTAATAAAATTTTGGGGAATCGATCCCACAATCAACTACATTCTGGCCAGACACTCTACCCATCGTGCCATAGTCACTTCATACAAACATGTTTTAATATTTCTATAAATAATTTTTTGAATAACTTACTTGTGTAGGTAAAAACTAATGATATCTCATTAAAAAATACCAACAATTAAAAAAAAAATTACTTACACAAATCATTTAAAATTTAAAGAATAATCAGTAGTTTTTACTTACCGAACAATAATAAATGACTTTAAAGATTAAATGTTATTGAAAGTCTTTATTTTTTAGTGTGTTATTTTTGAAACAAAGGACAGAAGTAGTCATTAATAAAAACTGAACATCAAACAAATGTTTTTTCTTTTAAAAACGACTAAACGGAAAACTTTTTTAAATAAACTACAATATTTACTCACTCACAATCACGTGAGTAAAATTGAATTGAGTCACACTCACACGTGAATCACGCTCTAATCTGCTCATGTGCCCATCTCTTTTCTGCGTGTGTACACTCAAAAAAATACGTTAGTAGATTTACTAATTTTTTTTTGCTAATGCTAGTTAGCTAACTTTTAGCAAATTTTTAGTTGAGATTAGCATGTTAGCAAAAAATTTTTGTAAACTTCATTTAGCACATTAGCAATTTTAAACAAACTTTGAACTAATTTCTTTTGCTAAGATTTGAAATTGAGTTGACAACATTTTTACAAGATTTTTTGCTAATATTAGCAAAAATAAATGGTAAATTTTTTTCTATTTTCAGAAAACTTAAAATGGCGCTATCTCGGAAACTAAGCCAGATAGAGCAAAATGGAGGCCATTTTTGGTTCTCGAGCTCTGCATGTGTGGACCCTAACGGGTCCTAACTTTGGATCCAAAAAAGTTAGCATTCCCGAAAATTTTAAAATGCTCATATCTCGGTAAATATTGCCGACACAACAAAAAGTCCCAAACCATTTTTGTAGCTCTCAGCAAGTAGAACAAGACCGCAAAATAGTCAAAAGCTCTTCGAGTAATATTTTTGAAGTTATCAAGTTTTTTAGTTCTCAAGACCCCAGTGGTCCCCTATAATCTCGTATCTCAAAAACTAAGCAAGGTAGAGCGAAACGGACACAAATTTTGGATCAAAAACTATGACGATTTTTAAGGAACCCAACTAGGTCTAGGCCCATCGGGGTCTGGACCTATCGGGTCCGAACCCTATGGGGTCCTCAGATGTGTATGAACTAAGTTAAAAAAAAAAATAGTTAACTAATTATTGGCAAAACATTTTTGCATACTTTAGCAAAAAAATTGTGGGTTCAAAATCAGCAAATTTTCTTGTAGGTTTACAAGCTTTTTTTGTTAACATTACAGTTTTTTTTTTTGAGTGTACTTCCCCTTATCCGGAAATAAGCATAAACAAATAAAAATTTACTACAAATACTTAACCAATATATTGTTAATAAAAATTCTATAAAAACTTAAGCTAATAGAAATAATACATACATAAACCTTTATCTGACTGCCAGCTAAACAACTTAAAAATTGATTGACTACAATGACTGATTATACAGACAAAAGTGTATTTAACACTCTTGAAAAACAGGGATGAACAAAACACTAAAAATGTCGAGCTAAACAAAATGAAAAAAAAAAATCTCAAGAGTTTAGAAAACAGCAATGAAATTGAAATAAAAAGAATGTTTAAGAGGAAATTGAAAATGGAGAAAAATTGATATATATCAAGAACTTGACTAACGAGGTAAATCTGATTTTTTAACTAAAATGGGGAAATTTATAAATATATAATTACAAGATATATTCAAAAATTAATTTATAATAAATTTACTGTCAGGGCTATGGTAGCAAAGTGGGTAAGCAAACAAGGATAACGGTGGGAATCGAACCCACAACCTCCGTACTTATAAGTAAGAAAATTTTTAACTCGCCTACTGCAGCGCCTGGAAAATTTGTATACATTTGTAAAATTCGTAAAAAATTCCTAACAAAGATTTGCAACAATTTATTTAAAAAAAAAAAGTCCAAATCGTTATCTTGTCATTCGAGGGTTATTTTTTTTATTTTTGTATTGTCTATAAATTGTAGTAAATATTTGAAACCAATAATCTCACACCTAATGCAGAACTTAATATATGTTTAGGTTTTTATTTTATTTTATTTTTTTTTGTATTTTTTATTTCAACGTTTTTTGAATGGAAAAGTGTTTTAACAAAATTGAAATGTACAAACAAGATTTACAACACTTTTAAAGCTTAACAGCAGCAAAACAGCAGTAACAACAACACAAATACCCACTTATTTACTACGTTACATTTGTACAACGTAAATATAGACAATTTAAAAAAAAAAATGGAAAAAACGAGCAAAGGATGTGGAAGGATAAAAATATAACCAAGGACAAAAAGGAATACATATAATTTTCAAAAATTCAAGGAAGACCAAACCAAAATGACTAAAGGACTGTTGTTCTTTACAGTGGAAAAAATATTACCACAACGTGCAATGGGCTGAAATTAAAGAAGTTTGAACACAAATAAGTTCACTTGTTTTCTTAAGTCATAAAAAATACTTCTGATCAAGTTTATAAAATAACAAAATAAATTTAGTTGATTAGAATTTTTTCTAAGTGTAAAAAAATTTTTAGTGAAAAAATTTTTGCTGCACTGAAAAACAAGCTTAAAGTTTTAACCAAAGCACCGTGGGCCAGCATCCTTGAATTTTGGACATAAATAGACAGAAAAAAAGTATTACATAAGGGATTAAAGTATTACATAAGGGTATGACACGATTCTGCAAAAAAAAAACTCAAAATTCAAAATAGCAGATCCAATATGGCGGAAATGTTTTTTTAATTCTTAGCTTATTATTTTTAAACAAATTATTGTCGATGTATTTGAGGCCGGTAATAACGAACATTAGCTCAGATTTTTAAAATTCAAAATGGAGAGTCCAATAAGGCGACAAATTTTAACGGTTTTCAATATTGTCTGTTTTGAACAAAAACTTTTTAACATGATAATGTTTTCAGGCTGGTGTCTAGTTTTGAAAATGAGGCAGGATGCCACCACAGTTTGATAATATAAGCTAACGTCTTAACAAAAAGAAAATAAGAATTACTGTTTTTATTTGCATAAAACCTAAATGAGTTGTAACCTTGTTTTGTAACTTGAATAAAAATACACCTGCTGGTGAATAAAAACTTTTTTTGTACCTGCTGGTTAATAAAACGTAACATAATTATTTTCATCAAGAAATTTTTTTCATCGAAATACCTCGAAATATTGGTTTATGACCCCATTAAGTATATGGGGCAATCCATGTCAAATCGGGCAATTTGAAATTTTTTTTTAGATTTTCCCAATTTGTTTACAGTTTTTAGTACCCTTTGAAAACTCCTTCGAGATAAATTTTCAGATTTTTTTGATGACCCGTTCAAAAAATATCGAATTTTTAAAAATTGGTAGTTTGTTCCTTTACTCAATCATCTTTTACTCATAACTTCTTCAATAATGGTCCAAATTTCAAATTTTTTTCTTGATGACCCGTTCAAAAAATATCGAATTTTTAAAAATTGGTAGTTTGTTCCTTTACTCAAACATCTTTTACTCATAACTTCTTCAATAATTGTCCAAATTTCAAATTTTTTTCTTCAAAATTTTTGGTTTTTTACGTACCCCAGCAAAATTTTATGGAATCGTTTCTTTGGCAATGTATTCTGGAATAGATTCCTCAGTAATGTTACTCCATTCCTCTACTGTTTCCACGGAATCAATAAAAAAACTTATAATTTTTGAAAAAAATGTCAAACAGAAAAATAAAATTAAAAAAAAACAATTTATTTGTTATCTTTTTGTGGACAAAATTTTTGATTTTCGCCGCACTAATTGTGCTTTTAAATACATTCTGGATACATATGGCATAAATAACGTAAGTACACATCTTAATTTGGTATATGTATGTGGTACTTACAATTTGTTTTATGGTTTCTTTCAGATTGCAAAAAATACATATTTTAAGATGTAATTTAGGAGAACTGATGCTGTCGGTTATACTCATTGAAATATTAAGAAGCATATTCTATCCATTTTCTCATATCTAGAAGCGTGGGATATAATATTCATTGTAAAGGAATTATCAAGGTTGTAGCATGTATGTATCCACAGTTTAACATAATTTTTGATAGGTAAAAAAAGTTTTAAATGTCTCAGAACCTGAGAGACATTTTCGATAGGAAAAATGTCTCAGAATCTGAGACTTTTTCTATAGGAAAAATGTCTCAGAATCTGAGACTTTTTCTATAGATAAATTATCTCAGAATCTGAGACTTTTTCTGTAGGAAAAATGTCTCAGAATCTGAGACTTTTTCTATAGGAAAAATGTCTCAGAATCTGAGACTTTTTCTATAGGAAAAATGTCTGAGATTTTTCTATAAGAAAAATGTCTCAGAATCTGAGATTTTTCTATAGGAAAAATGCCTCAGAATCTGAGACTTTTTCTATAGGAAAAATGTCTCGGAATCTGAGACTTTTTCTATAAGAAAAATGTCTCAGAATCTGAAACTTCTTCTATAGGAAAAATGTCTCAGAATCTAAGACTTTTTCTATAGGAAAAATGTCTGAGAATCAGACTTTTTCTATAGGAAAATTGTCTCAGAATCTGAGACTTTTTCTATAGGAAAATTATCTCAGAATCTGAGACTTTTTCTATAGGAAAATTGTCTCAGAATCTGAGACTTTTTCTATAGGAAAATTTTCTCAGAATCTGAGACTTTTTCTATAGGAAAAATGTCTCAGAATCTGGGACTTTTTCTATAGGAAAAATGTCTCAGAATCAGACTTTTTCTATAGGAAAAATGTCTCAGAATCTGAGACTTTTTCTATAGGAAAAATGTCTTAGAATCTGAGACTTTTTCTATAGGAAAAATGTCTTAGAATCTGAGACTTTTTCTATAGGAAAAATGTCTCAGAATCTGAAACTTTTTCTATACGAAAAATGTCTCAGAATCTAAGACTTTTTCTATAGGAAAAATGTCTTAGAATCAGACTTTTTCTATAGGAAAATTGTCTCAGAATCTGAGACTTTTTCTATAGGAAAATTATCTCAGAATCTGAGACTTTCTATAGGAAAATTGTCTCAGAATCTGAGACTTTTTCTATAGGAAAATTGTCTCAGAATCTGAGACTTTTTCTATAGGAAAATTGTGTCAGAATCTGAGACTTTTTCTATAGGAAAATTGTCTCAGAATCTGAGACTTTTTCTATAGGAAAAATGTCTCAGAATCTGAGACTTTTTCTATAGGAAAAATGTCTCAGAATCTGAGACTTTTTCTATAGGAAAAATGTCTCAGAATCTGAGACTTTTTCTATAGGAAAAATGTCTCAGAATTTGAGACTTTTTCTATAGGAAAAATGTCTCAGAATCTGAAACATTTTCTATAGGAAAAATGTGTCAGAATCTGAGACTTTTTCAATAGCAAAATTGTCTCAGAATCTGAGACATTTTCTATATAGAAAAAATGTCTCAGAATCTGAGACTTTTTCTATAGGAAAAATGTCTCAGAATCTGAGACTTTTTCTATAGGAAAAATGTCTCAGAATCTGAGACTTTTTCTATAGGAAAAATGTCTCAGAATCTGAGACTTTTTCTATAGGAAAAATGTCTCAGAATCTGAGACTTTTTCTATAGGAAAAATGTCTCAGAATCTGAGACTTTTTCTATAGGAAAATTGTCTGAGAATCTGAGACTTTTTCTATAGGAAAACTGTCTCAGAATCTGAGATTTTTTTATAGGAAAAATGTCTCAGAATCTGAGACTTTTTCTATAGGAAAAATGTCTCAGAATCTGAGACTTTTTCTATAGGAAAAATGTCTCTGAATCTGAACCTTTTTTATAGGAAAAATGTCTCAGAATCAGAGACTTTTTTATACGAAAAATGTCTCAGAATCTGGGCTTTTTCTAAAGTAAAAATGTCTTAGAATCTTAGACGTTCTTCCTGTACAAAATGTCTTAGAATCTGAGACATTTTTCCTATAGAAAAAGTCTCAGATTCTGAGAAATTTTTCCTATAGAAAAAGTATTAGATTCTGAGAAATTTTTCCTATAGAAAAAGTCACAGATTCTGGAACATTTTTCTTATAGAAAAAATCTCAGATTTTGAGTCTATAGATTTTTTCTTAATAAGATTATTGTGGTAAAATTATTGTAAGTTTATATGTACTTGTGTATTTAGTTTTCAAATTTTTTGTAAAGAAAAAAAATAAAATTTTTTAAAAAAAATTGCATTTAATTATTCAGAACTGGTTCCATAATTCATTACATGGAACAGATATGTAACCGTTAAAAAATCGCGGAATCCCTTCTTTTACCACTATATGCAACATATTCTAGAATAGATTCCGAAGAACAGATAAGTGTTCTAGTTTGGAGGAAAAGGATGTATTGCTTTCGTGACAATCTCAAACAAAAATAATCGATGATGCAATGCATAGTAGAATCGATTGCAGGGTAGTATAGTTGATTCCACAACCGATTCTTTGGAATCGAACATTTTGCTGGGACTTTAAAAAAAAGTTTTAAAATTTAAATCTCATTTTTGAAAATGTTTGTACTCGTCGATTTTTTTGAAATTTTTTTATGTAAAACTTCTATCGATTCTACAAATTTTTTGCCCAGGAGGATCGTGGATAACGATTTTTACTATTTTTTTAATTTTTTGAAAAAAATTTATTGTAATTTTTCAATCTTAAAATCATTTCTCCTGCTCCAATGGTGCGTCATAGAGGGGTCATTTATAAGACCGACCCCCATAATTTTTTACGTCTTAACATTTCTTTGAAACAAACTAATATCCTATCTCCAATTTCTAAGGGGGCTCCCACACAAAACGTAATTTTTTAAAATTTGCTCCAACCGCTCTAACTGCTCTAATAAAGCCGTTAGAACAACAAAATGTATGACCGACCCACAATATTTTTTTGGTCCAAACATTTTCTCTGAACACACCTACACTCTATCTTTAACTGTTAAGGCGGTCCCCATACAATTTTTTTTATTTTTTGTATTTTTTTTTTATTTAATCAGCTTACCGCCTTAACAATTACAGATAGGGGGTAGGTTTGTTCAGAGAAAATGTTTGGACTAAAAAAATATTGTGGGTCGGTCATACATTTTGTTGCTCTAAGGGCACTATTAGGGCAGTTAGAGCGGTTGGAGCAAATTTTAAAAATGTCGTTTTGTGTGGGAGCCCCCTTAGAAATTTTAGATAGGATATTAGTTTGTTCCAAAGAAATGTTAAGACGTAAAAATTAATGGGGGTCGATCTTACAAATGACTCCTCTATGACGCACCATTAAAGCAGTAGAAATGATTTTAAGATAGGAAAATTACAATAAATTTTTTTCAAAAAATTTTAGTAAATAGTATAATCGTTAATAATATGACAATTTCTTTACGAAAAATATTTTAGAATCTTAGAATATTTTTTTGGCGAAAAATGTTTCAGTATTTGAAATTTTTTTCATACGAAAAACGTCTCAGATCTGAGACTTCCTCAATATAAAAAAATGTTTCAGAATCTGAGACTTTATCTACACGAAAAATGTCTCAGAATCTAAGAGTTTTTCTTTAACAAAAATGTCTCAAGAATAATTTTCAAGAAAATCAATTTTCTGTTCTAAATTTATTTATGTTGTTATTTTTGCAAAAAAAAAATTCAGTGTCAAAAAATTATAAAATTTTAACAAGAAAATTTTTATTTTGAGTAGGTTTATTTTAGCTCGAGGTCATTATGTCCTTTTTTAATTAAAACTGTGATGTTCTCATACAATAGTTTTCAAGAGAATTATTTTTCTGTTTTAAAATTTTTTATGTTGTTTATTTTTGCAAGACTTAGTCGACTCGTGTTTCGAAATTGTTGGATTACATTGTCAAAAATATTTAGCAAATATAAAAACTCTATACCACAAGTAGCAAAGGGAATTTAAATGACAAATCTCTAATGTTCAAACTAAAATATTAATACATATTTGACTCTATTCTCATTTAGAATCAGAAGAAGAACATTGTACCATTTCAGTAAGATCAAGATCATCAAATAACCAAAAAAAAAAATAAATATATTAAAAAAAGATTTTAATATTTTTTACCATTTAAATGGTACAATTTTCTTCTTCTGATTCTCGGTGAGAGTGAAATCGAATAAGGCCAGAGTTGAATACGTATTAATGTGTTTGTTTGAATATAACCGATTTGTTAATCAAATTCCCTATGATACTTGTAGTATTGGGCTTTTATATTTGCTAAATAGTCTTGACAATGGAATCTGACAAATTCCGAAACTCGTGTCGACTAACTCCTGCGAAAATCACCAACCTAAATTTAAAACAGAAAATTTATTTCTTGAAAATTATTCTATGAGAATATCATAGTTTAAATAATGGCTTCGAGCTAGAATAAATCAACTCAACATAAATTTTTTTTTGTTAAAATTTTAAAATTTTAACAAAAAAAAAAATTATGTTGTTTTATAATCGAGGGTTATTAACGCATTTGGCGTGGTAGAAGTTAACTTTTTTACTGGTTTTAGGCATTATTTTAGAAATTTTACAAAATCGAAAATTTTTTAAAATTTGTTGTCCCATAGTGCTCTCTAGCCAAAGCAGTATAAAAAATTAAAAAAGGAGAAAAAAGTAACCTAGACAAAGTCTTGTTTAGTTTTTTTTTTGGAAAAAGTAAAACAAAATGTACACAGACACGGTCAGAGACACAGTTTTTTTATAATGGTTAATTTTTTTTTTTTAGTTTTTCCTCTTACACACACATATACAAACACCAGCTGGAAACGGAAGTCCTTTTAACCAAAAAAAAAAACTCATATAACAAAACAGAAAAAATCAAAAACAAAATACCAGCTTTTTTACACATCACTTGATAAATTCGTAGAAAAAAAAAAAACTGAAAAATTTTAAAAATCTTAACCGAAGTTTATAGCAGTTTATAGATGATTTTCTTTTTTTTTAAATGTTAGACATTATTAAACTTTTTCCAAAACTTTTTTATTTTCAACTTTTATCGAAATTTTCATATTACAAAAAAAAAACCTTGTGGTAAGACAAAAAAAAAACTGTCATACCAACTCAGCCATTCATTCATTTAGTTGACAAAGGCAAATATAGATAGACCTCTTTAGTATTTGTGCTTCTTTTGGTATTCTTTCGAATTTTTTTTTTTCGATTTTTTTTCAATTTTTTTAGGAGGGTGTTTTTCTTTCTTGTATAACGGAACATCAAAAAAAAAAAAAAAAACAATCAAAAACAATATAGTAAATGGCAATTTATAAAGAATACAATATTTTTTATGTAAAAAAAATAATAAAAATAGAAAAATATATAAAAGAAAAACACCAGCAAAGTGGATTTAAGTCATTTCAAGTGCCAAATATAAGGTTTATAAATGTGGCTACGTTCAAGTGGATGGAAAAAGAAAGATACTAGAAAAATTCTTATTTCAATAGCAAAGAAACTAGAATAACTTAAGGCGGATGAGTCTTACAACGAGGGGAAATTAAGACAATACAAATATAATATTCAATCTGGGGAAAAAATAATTTTCTAGTGAAAAAAGGTATTACAAATTCTTTTCAAAAAAAATGATTTATTATATAAAATCGGATTTTTTAAATCTGTAGTTTTAAGAAATCTGATTTCTTAATTTCAGCATGTTTAAAAAAAAAAACAAGTGAAAGAGTTCTATTCAGCTATAGCAAAAGTTTTATACCCTCCAAACTGCTAAAAAAATAATTAGGAAAATTGAATTGAACTTGACCGAAACCATGAATACACTCCAACTTTTAAAATTAATTTTTCTTAATTTTGATGAAAAGTTTTTTCTTTTAAGAAAAATTTTTCATGAATTTTTGTAAATTTTTTTTTTTTTACTGTAAATTTTTTATTGTAAAATTGTAACTAAAGTTGTTACTATTCGATCTTTCCAATTTTAAATAAATAAAAATTCTTCGAGCTCGAGGCCAGTTTTTTCTAGTAAATAAATATTCACTAAATCCCCTGATGATGATTCTCAAAGAGAATCAAAATATTGGAATGGAGTAAAAGAATATTTATTTATAAGAAAAACTGGCCTCGAGCTCAAAGAATTTTTATTTATTTGGTGTAAAATTTGTTTACCGTAATTTTTTTTTATATAAAACTTTTTGGAGTGACAAAAATACTTTGGAAAATATTTTTGCGGCTTATAAATGTCTTTCAAAGTGCGTTTTTATAACACCTGATTGTAAGGTGAATATAATCAGAAATTCGCGGTATTTCTCATGACTTTAGAAACACTAACAAGGGAAGTCTCCCTGGTGTCACCCTCCGATCTTTATGAAATTTGGATATGTTGTTAAGAACGAAAATTAATTCAACACGTATTTTTTTAGCGGCCCAAACTCATTTTTAGGGGGGTCGATTTGCATGGGGGGAAATGGACCCTTTTCAGTTTTTTTACGATTTACGCCTATTTAAACAAAATTAATATAGGCATGTGTGGTATCAGATTAAAGGTATTAAAAATACCTATCTCTCGGTGCTAACAATGGGCGAAGGAAAATTAATATTTTTCGACTTATTAACAAAAAAAGTCCTAAAATTTTGGTATTTTACTCACAAAGATGAAAAGTTGTGCATGTTTGGACTCGTTCTTAACACACGTAGTTAGGTTTTCCAAAGACCTTTCATTTGGTATGTAACATGACTAGGTTTCTTTGCATAATTTAGGAGATAAACGAAAAAAACTGAAAAATTACCTTTTCTTCCCTCCTTTTCACCCCTTACGTATGAATTTGGGTCGCTAAAAAAAATACATGTCCCTTTATTTTTTCTGCTCTACAAAATAAAACCAATTCCATAAAGATCCGCGGGTGACACTAGGGAGACTTCCCTTGTAAGCCGATTTTACTGAAATTTAATTATGGTCCTCCGACACAGAAAATGCTAATTCCTTCATTTGTGTCTGCAATTCCAGATCAAGTTAAGTTGAGATTTCTAGAAATAGAATTGTAGTGTTGGAAGCTGCCAAAAATTATTCTATAGAAACTTCAAATATTCACATATCGAGGGCCTATATTCAAAACCGTCTATCTAAAAAAACACAACTTTTCGGGAGAGCCAAAAAACTGTTTATTTCGCGTATTGCTGGAGTAATTAAAATTTGATAATCTACAATATTTTTTTAAACCAACTACTGAATCTCAAGTATAATTCGTTTTTCAAATTTTCTACTATTGGGGATTTTATGATAGATAGAGGGATTTGTTTCTCGAAAATATTAATTAAATGAATGAAAATGATCAGATAGAGGATTTTGCATTTTAATAAAAATGAATTATTATGATTTCATTTACGACATCGGTAAATTTTTAACGTGATTTATTAATGATAAAGGCTCATATTAAATTCTGAAATCGCGGTTTTGGTCCACAGCTGCTGATTTTTAAGACAAAAATTATTTTTTTACCGAATTCATCTCAAAAGTTTAGAAGCTGTTGAGTATGTTATGTAAAAAATAGTAAAAAAAAATTAAAAACGCAATTTTGGTCCACAGATGCTGATCAATATCGCGATTTTTTAATATTAAAATTTTGTTTTCATAATCTACACAAGACATCCAAATTTTGAGCCAAATTTTTCAAAAAAGTTAAACAAGAATTTTCAAAATCGTGGTATTGGAATTTTGTTGACAAATTCATGTTCAGCATGCAAAAATTTTTATGAAATTATGTATTGCAAGATGATATTATTCCAAAAAAATATTTGTAAATTAAATGTTTGAAAAGATAGAGGTTTTTGCATTCAGAAAAATTAATTGTGTAAGATAGAGAAAGCCAAAAATTCAAATAAAATATCAAAAAAAAAAAAATTTTGTTCTGAATTTTACACCATAGATGAGGGCCCGTTTTTCTGTATTTTTTGCCATCAAAAACTTAAAAATCGCGTACTAGAGCACTTTCAGGATTTTTTTAAAAAGTACGTAAAAAACAAAAATTTTGAAAAAATTTTGAAAACGGTATGAGTAAAAGAAGTTTGAGTAAAGGAACAAACTACCAATTTTTAAAAATTCTATATCTTTACCACGAAGGAGTTTTCAAAGGGTACTAACAAATGTCAACAAATTAGGAAAATTAAAAAAAAAAATTATTCAAAGTGTTCGAATTGACATGGAATACCCCATATGAAAAAGAGTAATGTGACCGACTGACTGACTGACTGACGTACTGACTGACTGACATACTCATTCATCATCGTCCACTAAGGCTAAATTTTTGCCAATGTTGATTCTAAGGGGGTAAAAAGGGTGAAAAACTGTACTTTTGGTACCTTTTATATATTCTTAAATAATGGTAATAAAAACTTAAAATTTGCAATGTAGGTTAACCTCCCGAAAAAAAGATTCACCAAGGCTGGGTTTTTGCCAATGTTGATTCTACGGGGGTAAAATGGGTAAAAAAGTGTACTTTTGGTACTTTTTTTTTTACTGAATGGTAATGGTACCTTTTACTTTTTATAAAAAGTACATTTTTTAAAAAGTAACTTTTATAAAAAGTACCTTTTTTAAAAGTACCTTTTATAAAAAGTACCTTTTTTAAAGAGTACCTCTTATAAAAAATACCTTTTATAAAAAGTACATTTTATAAAAAACACCTTTTATAAAAAGTACTTTCTATAGAAAGTGTCTTTTGTTAAAAGTACCGAAAGTAAATTTTTTGGAACTTTTTTACTTCCTGAAATAATAATCATAGAAAGGGGTAAAAAAGTGTACTTTTGTATTAATGCTTTCGCTATACTTAAATGTAAAATCCTTCGGTGAAAAATAAGATTGGTAAAAGTACCTTTTGGATTTTTTTTTTCTTAACTATCCCCGTATACTTTTTGTACAAAACAATCTGGATGAGGTACTTTTTGGAAATTCCGTTTCTAAAGGGGGTAATAAAGTGTACTTTTGGTACTTTTTTTGTTCTATTTATAATGACCTTAGAAGAAGGAGATGGAACTGGAAATTAAATGGAGTAGAACGGCGGACACAATGGAATAGAGCAGGGAACAATATGGAATGATATTTTTTACTCAAATTTTTCGTGTTTAACTTTTTACTCCATATTTAAATCTTTACATTGGTGGAGGGTATTTAAATATTCGGCACAGCCTAATATAGCTTTCTTACTTGTTTTCCCCTCGATATATTTTTTCACTCAAACTTATTTTTTTTATTCCATTTTCTTATTTCACGGAAATATTTATTCACTCAAAATCCAAAATCCCGACATAAGGGCTCGAAAATTGTCAATCGCGAAGGTATTCAAATATTATTGTTTAAATTATTCATTGAAATATTTTTTATGGAAGACTTAAGACCACAAGTAAATAAAACAAAGACTACGTAGGGGATTTTTTTTTTAAATCGGTAGGGTAATCCTGATCCTTTTATTATCCGGTATTTAACATAAGCGGTAACGAAGTTCCGCTGTTGTTCGAAAATTTCAGAATTGTTGAGTTAGAACTGTAAAAATAAATAAATATAAAACGATGTCATGCAAAAATTTTTAAATTTTGCCGTGGTGACCACGCTTATCTCACCAATTTTTCGGAAGAACTAAAACTCTTGTTCCACAATTTGTAAATTCCCTTTAGACTCTGTAAGTTGGCCTTGAGTTGAGTTGAGGGTGGGTTGTACAAGCCTAAAAATAGGTAAATTTTTAGGCAAGTCCAAGTTGACCTTAATCCAACATTTTTTCATACCTTAAGTTTGAAATGAAAAGCTACATATTAGAATATCTAATCAACACTTTTATACCTAGCTAATCTTCTTACAATTAGGATTAAAAAAATAATTTTTATAATTTAAAGTTTAAAATCTTAATTTTTTGATTCTACTAATTTAAAAAAAAATCATATCTAATTTTTTTTATATTACCTAACTGGTATGGAAAACTTCCTTTTATTCAAAAAATTAATTTCACTCCAACAACTCCTTCCGTTTCCTCTTTATACTCATATCATTGTTGTATGGAAAAACAGCTTTTCCGTAAAATTTAAATCATACTTAATTCTTTCGTATTTATTGTATTGTAAATGTAGGTCTTTTGTTTAGCATTATGACGTGTTCAGCACTGGTACTGGTGCGTATTTTTGTTTTGCAAAAAAAATGTTCTTTTCTTTATTATATTTCATTAATCGACAAGGTCCTTTAATCTTCCTCTACTCCTTTTGCTATTTGTAGTTATTTTGTTATTGTGTATGTGTTTTAAATCGGTACTTTATAAATAAATTTGATATCTTCTTTAGGATTTTTGTTGTATTTTTCAAATATAACCCAAATATTTTTCAAAATACAATGAATTATATTCATTATTATTTTGGGGGAGATGTGCATGGTATGTAGAATGTACTTTCAGATATGGTCGGATAAAGGGTTTCATTCACTTATTTTTTTTTTTTTTTGTTGTATTTGTTTCCGATTGCCTTTAATGGTCTTATATTTAGTTTTTACAGATGCTTTATTTATCCTTTTATTTTTTCTGTAGAAAAATTTTCATTTTTTTGGGTTTCAAAACAATTTATCCTTACATATAAGTTTGTATACATTTGTTTGAACACATATATATATATTGTATTGTATTTAATAGCTCTTAGCATGTGTTCAAATGTCTATGAAGATGAAGTAAAATAAAATTTCGTACAAACCTAATGTTTTTTAAATGTTTACGACATTTCTCTCTTTAGTTTTTTTTTCTATTGAACAATATGCCAGATTTTATATTTTTTTTTGTTATATTTTTTATTTTATTTTTTATATTTTATCCTTTATATTTTCCGTTATTATAAACAATGAAGTATATTGGTTTAGTTTGGTCTATAGATTTAGAAAAAATATTAACCCTTTAATCCTAAAAATGTATGCTATACGAAAAAATTTACAGAAATATATTTTTCTGATAAAATTATGAAACTTAGCATAATATGCTAAAACTGGCAAGCGTATTGGCATCGCAAACTTTATTTTAACTTTAACTTTAACTTTATGAAGCTCATATTAGCAAATGCTAAAAATAACAAAATTGTTTGCATAAAAAATAGTTTGCTAAAATAAGCCATTTTTTTACCAAAAAAATTACTAAAATTATCAATTTAAACACTCTTAAATAGCTAAAAATAGCTTGTTGTCTAAAAAATCACTTAAGCTGTGTTTACATCATAGGATTTTCGGTATGATTTTCTCTCGGTACACATGCAAAACATCGACGATAGTTCGTGAAATCATACCGAAAATCCTATGATGTAAACACAGCTTTATTTTGCTTAAATTAACAGAGATATGATCGCAATTCGTTCTGTTTTTTTTTTTTTTCAAATTTTGAAAATTGCACCTTTTATTTTTTGGCTCTGATTAATTTTATATGGTGCTCCAAAAAAAAAAAAAAAATTGGTAGATATTGACACTAACTTACCCTAGATCCCAGCAAAACTTTGGTAATGGGTAGGGATTATATAACACATTACCAGGTAATGCATATTACTTATTTGTATCATTATTTTATGATGTCTTACCAAACATTTGTTCCACAACGTATTATTTTCAAGTGAAAAATAATGCATTACTAATAATTTGATACGTAATGCATGATTATTGGAAAAAATGTATTTCATATTTATTATTTCTAAACATTAAATCATGGATGACTTATATTTGGTTACATTATGTATTATTTGAAAGTTTGAAATAATGCATTATTTATAATTAGATGCATAATGCATTACAATTACATAAAAAATAATTATTTTATAAAAAAATGCATAAGTTTAAACTAGAGATGGGCTCACGACAGAAAATTTCTAACGACACACACTCACGAGCATATTTTATCTAATTACACTCACTTACAATCACGTGAGTAAATTTAATACAAAATTACTTTTTCACTACTCGTAACACCTTATATATTATATTCTGGTATGCTATATTATTCCATTTCTCGTAACCTATAAAATATAATATATTTTACACCTTACTCGTATTCTTCGTTATAAATTTATGACTTATTTTATACCTTACTGGTATTCTTTGTGATAATGTGGATGCATTACTTTGAGTCTCATCGCCTGTTAAAATCATCAATGCTGCAATGTATAAAATAAGAGATCCTATACATTATTTTATACCTTATTTGGTAATCTAAGTTTTGCTGGGATATATTCATTTCGAGGTAGAAATACGTCTCACAAAAATTAAGGAAGATCGGAAATGGGTAAGGCGTTTAGCATGGTACTTGAAGTTTAAAAAACGGATTACAAGGAAAAATATAAATTACGTTTGAATTCAAGTGATTACAGATTTATGATGTGGAGTCAAATGCCTTTCTAATAAGGTACTAAAATTTAAAATCGGTTAAAAATCAGCCAAGTTATTACAACTTCCCAAGGCATCTAGCGTGTGTCATGCCAATTGATTAAAGAATACGAGTCCGTTTTTTTAAAATTTATTGAAATTTTCTACTGTAGTAACATTTTTTCATTATTCATGTTTCAGTGAAATATTTTTTTATTTTTTCCAAATTTGAAAACAAAAAAAATTTTTAAATAGAGATTTTTTATCATTAATTTAAAACATGTTAGCAAAACACAATATGAAAAATACTTGTTATCTAATTACATTTAAAGTTGAAGAATAAAAAATGTTATTACAATAGAAAATTTCAATGAATTTCAAAAATCGGATTGTATTGCTTAATCAAGTGGTCTGCCATACGTTAGATGCCTGGGGAAGTTGTAATAACTTAGCTGATTTTCAACCGATTTTAGTTTTTGGTACCTTATTAGAGAGGCATTTTACTTCGTATTATAATTCTTTAACCACTTGAATTAAATACCAAAAAAGTTGGTTAACTTAAATACCAAAAAAGTTGGGAAAACAGAAACAAATTCATATTTTTCCTTGTAATCTGTTTTCTAAATTCAAGGCCAATGCGGAACGCTTTACCCATGTCCGATCGTTCTTAATTTTTGTGAGACGTATTTTTACCTCGAAATGAATATATCTAGGGTAAGCTAGGGTCAATATCTTCCAATTAATTTTTTTTGGAGCACCATATAAAATAAATCAGAGTCAAAAAATAAAAGGTGCAATTTTCAAAATTAAAAAAAAAAAGAATAGAACAAATTGCGATCACATCTCGAATTATGGCTTAAAAGTTGCGTAATTAAGAGTAGAACTTTTAGACGTACTTAAAAAAAAAAAATCGAAGGTTTCGGACTTTTTCAAAAAGTCGATTTTGATTTTTAAACGTTAAAAAATAAGTGATAGTTACTTCGAATAATTTTTTTAATATTTTTTTCTAAAACTACATTTAAATACCAACAAAACGTTGTCCAACTTTTTTTAAGATATCTATATTTTTAACTAGTCAAAATAAATTGAAAATTTTAATTTTTTTGAAAAAATTGCCATTTTGAAAAATTGATTACTCAACACCATCTTGGAATAAAAGGCTGAAAATTGGTGTCCAAGTTGCAATACTAAAACATATCCAAAAATAAAATAAATCGAAAGGGGTCGGGGCTAAAAGTGAGAGATTTGGCCTGGAATGCCCCATATACTTTATGGGGTCCTAGACCAATATTTCGAGGTGTTACAAACGGAATGACAAACTTATATATTCCCTCTATCACTAGAGTGGAGCGTATAAAAAATATTGCTTAAACCGGTCGAGCGGTTTTAGAAATATCGCCATTTGAAAATTGTCAAAAAATTTCCAGAACTAGAGCTTAAGGCAAACTTTCGGATAAACTTAATTTGAGCCAAATAAAAGCATATTAACCCATGGCGCGCTTCGATCAAGGCTTAGAGTATTTGGTAAGAACTTTTAAAAACCCCAAAACTTTGATCGAAGGTCGTCAACATGATCGGATTTTGATAAAATTTATTTTAAATTAAAATTTGACTAAAGTTCTTGTTATGTATGTATGTAAATATTAGTTGTATAAATGAAATTATTGTCAAAAAAACACGTATGGTGGCCAGCGATAGGAAGTGATATTGATGAATTTATAGTGAATTGTAAAATATGCCAGTCTACAATTTCAAAACCATTATCATCTGATCACATTAGTTGGCCAAAATCAGAATATTTTTTTCAAAGGGTTCACATGGATTTTTTTTATTTTAAAAATAAAACGTTTTTGTTGTTAGTGGACACTTATTCTAAATGGATAGATATTAAAGAAATGGGAAGTATAAAATTGGAAACAGTAGTTTCAAAACTTAGAGATATTTTCTCGTACTTCGGTATACCAGATACGATAGTATCTGATAATGGGCCGCCATTTAGTTCTGAGGGGTTTGTGCAGTTTTGCCGTTCTAACAACATCAAGTGTTTGAAAAGTCCTCCATATCATCCACAATCAAATGGAATTGCCGAAAGGGCGGTTCAAACGGCTAAAACACAACTAAAGAAATATTTTCTTGACCCAAGAACTTCATCTTTGCCGCTTAGTTTGGTTTTAAATAATTTCTTATTAAAATATCGATCTACTCCCTCTACAGTAACAGAAAAAGCTCCAAATGATCTTATATTTATACATAAAAGAAATACTTTAATATCGCAAAGTTTAAGAAAAAGAGAGGGAAGTTCAAGCTTAAAGTGTACCACTCCAAAAAAGTTAGTAAGTCCAAACGACCATAAAATGCCGATATTAAAACAGGGAGACCATGTCTTTTATAAATCAGTGTCAAATTCAGGTACGAAATGGGTGAACGCTATCGTTGTTAAGCCAATGGGTAATGTTATATACTTAATAAATGTAAAGGGTTATCATCGGCATGCTCACGTTTCTCAGTTAAGACTAGATAAACAGAAATCAGTTAAATTTTTGCCAATTTGTTGCCAATCAAATCATACTGAAAACGGTAGGGAAAGAAGAAGCTCAGAGGGTGATGATCCCAATGTTATTCGTAGGTCAGAAAGGATAAAACAGGAGAGACTTGATTTGAAAGAAGACGCTCAAAGGGAAAGAAGAAGTTCAGAGGGTGATGATCCCAATGTTATTCGTAGGTCAGAAAGGATAAAACAGAAGAGACTCGATTTGAGTGAATCATAATCGTGATCTCTTCAATATATTTAAATTTGTTAAAACTCTGTGTCTTTCATTTTCGAAAGACAATTTGAGTAAATTACTGTATTGTTTATTGTTGTTAATTATTGTTTTATTGTTACAATAAATTATATGGAATTTTTGGTTTATTATCTTATTACTTATGTTGAATTATATTTATATTAAATTGTACATAATTTAAGAAGTACTAAGGTATGTTAATTTTAAGCTAAGTGGGGAGAAGTGTTATGTATGTATGTAAATATTAGTTGTATATATGTAATTATAAGTTCTACACTCTCTCTTAGGTTTTAGTGAAATAAAGTTTTAGTTTTAAGCCAACCATCAAAGAGATTGTTTCATTTAAACATATCAGTTCTATAAAAGGGAGAAGGAAATTTTTTTTTTTTTTAATTTCTTGAACGTAGAAGAAACCTCAATTTTGTTTGCAAATTTCGAATATAAATATCTCAAAAACCGTTTGACCGATTTTTTTTTTTTTTTATATTTGTGTTTATACCATAAAAATTTATAATTTAAATGTGTTGCGTGACATATCTTTTTGATTTTTTTTTTAATTTTGAAAATCCAAACTTTTATCGCCGGGATAATTTAATTCGATTGGCCTAAAATTTGTGCCATACTAAGTAGCATTAAAAATTTTTGAAAAAAAAAAAAATAAATTTTAATACTGATTATGATTGATTTTAAAAATACATTTATTTTTTAATATTGGCGTCTTTTGATTTGAGTTTTACCAACTTTAAATTTAATATGATATCAATAAAGTTCGTTATTAATTCAAAATAATTCAAATTTAATTTTTTATTATAAAAACTATATTGACAAAAATGTTGAAAATATAAAAATATTGAAATATTGTGTTTTATTTATTTAACATTATTTGTATAGGACAGCATACAAATAAATTATATCAACGTTAAATCAAAATTGATTTCTATTTTAAATTGAAGTGGAACAACTTTAATTTGAAAATTACCATATTTAAAATAAATTTGGATTTATTCAAAGTAAGTAGAAACAAACTTTGTTCCATTTTGTTTTATATTTATTTCAAAGTTGTTTCTTCATATTGTAGTAATTTGACAGAGATTATTTAATTTAAGTTTTGCTACTTTAAATATGATTATAGCCTTTAAAGGGTTAATTTTATCTTTAGATCTTTATATTGTGTATTTGTATATAAACCATTTATGTTACTTGAATATACATTGTATACATACAAATGTATTTGTATGTATGTATGTATGGCTGTATGGTTGTATTTATGTTATATTGTATGTGTCTTGTAACACCATTTGAGCTTTACCACAATCCAAAAGATTTACTGCAATAAATAGTTTACAATAAATTTGTTGGCATTATATCGAAAGGCACATTAGGATTATGGGGGTCCAGAGTTAAATTGAAAACAAAAGCATTTTGGTTACACTCTACTACGGTTTGTTTCTACATTTCATCTTCTTCATCTTTAGCAGTAAGTCCGTAAATGAAACAGAGAAAAAATATTAAACAAAATCCAAAATTGTTGTACTCTTCTGCTTACAAAAGACCAGTAATAAAATTAAACAATTGTCGTAACACTGTACGATATTAAAGGGGGTAAAACAGCTGCGGCAGTGAAAAGCGTAGGTGGATGGATAATTTTTTTTGGTTATTGAAATGTTATAGAAGGCTGTAATTGATATAAATGTAATGGATTTTTAGGAAATAAAAAAGGAAAGCAACTGATATCATATATTAAAGTAGCTATTACCTAATTTTTTGACAAAAGCTTTAAAGTACCACCCCGTACCCATTAATGTGCAATATTCAATTTTAACTTTATTTATAATAAATTGAAAGGGCTTTTTCTTATAAAGAAATTACTATTCTAAAAATTATACCAAAAAATATATTATCAGCATTTTTCTTAAATAAGAAGTTGTTTAGTTTTAATAACACAGAGCAACAACCAAAATCGAAATGGGATTCAACCAAATGCAAATGAAAGTTGTCATTTTCCATAACAAAACCTTCAAAGCTATTTCTAGTTTCAGTAAGTACTGGATCGATTGCAGCGAAATCTATACCGGTTATAGCTGACTTAATTTCGAGCTTAATTTTGGATGCTAAACGCCACATGTTCAATAAGAAGCCTTGGGCGTTCTGTTATGAAAATTTCCACTTTTATTTGCTTTTGCTTTCAGCACATACTGATTCTGAAAGCTAGATTTTTTATCTCTGTCTAATTAAAACTTAAACACCAAAAACTTCTTTCAAAATGTATAAACATTTTATTCTACAATTCTTTATTAATTTTAATCTTTGTCTTCCCTTTCCAAAACATTTTCACAAATTCTATAATTTGTGGATATTTTTCCTTCCTTTAATAATTTTTGTTTCTAATTTTTTTTTTGTATCTTTAAAGGAGTTTAAGGAACAAGTTTTCTATTTTACTTTTATATTTAAGTAAATGCATATTTAAAGTTGTAAGTATGTGTTTACATTTTAACATGGTTTGTTTAAGTAAAATAAAAAACTTTTTAAATTATAATATTTAATAAGACAAAAAAAGAAACGAAATGAAAACTCTTTTAATAATGTTACTACCACACATACACAAAGATAATAAACAAGGATATATTCTTACACACACTTCCAGAGAAATTCTATGTATTAAACTGCATGTAGTAGTTGACTAAACAAAACTCCTGTGTCTTGTTTTACTAAAAAACTATAACCTGCCTTTTGGTGTTTAACTAGTAAAGAAAACTATATTCGTCTGAGCCGAAACTTATATACCTAGCACATGTTTTCTGTTATTTCTGGATTTTTTGCACTAGAAAAAATTTCTTAATATTCCAAAACTTTCTGAATTGTTCTTAAATTCTATTTTTTTGTGGTTTTTGTAATTCCTATATTTTTTTATTAATCATAAGTTTTTTGAATTTTCCCTCATCATTTGTAATATTCTGAAAACTTTTCTCAATTTTTCTGACTATAAAGTTTTGCTGACTATAAAATTTTGCTAGATTTTTCTTTGTTTTACTGTTCAAAAAGGAATTTTTTTTTTTACAGACCAAATAAAAATTTTACCATAAAAACACCTTTTCAGTAATATCCGAGCATTAACTTATATTTTGAGCAAAACAAAATAATAAAAAAAATCTTTCACTTTTTTCGGAACTTTCCGATTTTAAAGTGAAACAAGTAGAAAAGTTAAATTCGACTTTGCCGAATCTATGAATACCCTCCACAATGCCTTTTTAAAGGATGGTACATTTTTAACGTGAAAAAAATTAACAATTTTGATTAGAAATATTTTATTTTGAGTAAAAAACTCTTTTTTTGTCATTAAAAAAAATACTAATTTTGTTTTGAGTGTAAAACTTTTTTCGAGTGTAATGTTTTTTTACTGTAAAAATATTTCTGAGTGAATGCACGTACGTATGTTCACAAAATATTAAAATTTTTGTAAAAAAAACTAAATTATTTTTTGAGTTTAATTTTTTTTTTGAGTGTAAAATTTTTTCGAGTGTATATTTAAGTTACCAGTGCTTTTAAAATTAAATAAGTTTAAAAAGCATTGCTTTAAAACTAAACAAGTTTGAAAAGCATTGCTAAGTTACCACCAATGCTTTTAAAACTTTTTTACCATGTGGCATTTAAGATGAACCCAATCTGAAAATCGGGGTTTTGCTTATAACTTTTGAACCACTGGACCGCTTGAGCTGAAATGCAATTCCAAACAGGCCTGGGGAACGGCAAAGATACGTGCAACGTTTCAGTAGTCTCATTATTGTCTTTCGAAAGTTATCGTGTTTTATATCTCGTAAATTCGCGAAAAACCCTTGCCGAAAGTTACTCTTTTGCTAATAAAGTCTTTCAAAAGTTAGCGTGTTTTCTACGGACGAACAGACAGACAGACGGACGGACGGACATCGCTAGATCGACTTAAAATCGACTTAAAATGGGGTCCTAGACCAATATTTCGATGTGTTACAAACGGAATGACAAACTTATATATACCCTCTATCACTAGAGTGGAGGGTATAAAAAGGACAATGAACCCCCACAGGTCCAATATTTTTATACCCTCCACTTAGTGATAGAGGGTATATATAAGTTTGTCATTCTGTTTGTAACTCATCAAAATATCGGTCGGGGACCCCATTAAGTATATATATTCATGATCCCCGATCAATTTGAAGACATTCTAGCGATTTCCGTCTGTCCGTCTGTCTGTCTGTGGAAATGGTGATCATTTACAAAAATATTACACGGATATGACTGAAACTTAAAGTATTTGTTGGAAATTCTCCCGAGAAGTTTGGAATTGCATTTGAGCGATATCGGCTCAGCATTTCAAAAGTTATGAACAAAAATGTAAGGACACCTCAAAAAGTACATTCAACATAACCTAAAAATACAAAATGCTTTAATTTGGCTGCTGGTTGACATATGTTAACATAATTGAACACCAAATGGTATTTAAACAAGTGCGAACATATTTTTGACAAAAATATAAAAAAAATGGCGGATTTTTTTTTTTTGGACAAAAAAAAAAAATAAAAATTTCGCGAAAAATTTTTTTCAAAATTTTTTTTTTTCAAAAGTAATTTTCTTTTAAATAAAGTTGTTTGCAATAATCTTTTAGAAATTATGGAGGGTATCACTACATTCGGCAAGGCCGAGTTTTACTTTTTTACTTGTTGTGTGTGTATATTGACCCTTGAAGGCAATTTTTCCAATTTCGACGATTTCGAAAATCAAACTTGAAAACTTGTTCCACCCTGTTATACACTCAGTTTACAGTAGGGCTTCCCATCAAATTAAAATTTTCAAATTTCATGTTCTAATACCTGCCTAACGATTGTCACGTTGGAGCTAATTGTGGAAAAATTTATGGAAAAACATATGGAAAAATTTTGCGAGATTATCTTCAGTCGGCAACCAGCGGTCAAAGTTGGAAAATATTTCATATTTCGACCAAAATTCATGTCCGAATTTTTTGACCCAATCAAGCTCAAAAATTCGGAAACTTGGCGCACTTCATTGGAAAAATATTTAAAAAATTTCAAAACCGGGATTTTGGTCCAAAGAATCTGATTTTGAAACATAAAAATAATTTTTTAGCCAAATTGTTGTCAAAAGTTGGAAAATGAATGTTAAGTGTTAAAATTATTAAAAAAATATAAAACACGATTTTGGTCCAAAAATGCTGCTCAGAATCTTTGAACCAAAATTGCGTTCTTATATTTTTTAGATAACACACTTAACATTTTCAAACTTTTATTATATAAAAAATATTAAAAAATATATAAAAACACGATTTTGGTCCGAAAATGCTGATCATCATCTGTGGATCAAAATCGCAAATCAGCAGTTTGGACCAAAAATTGCGTTTTATATTTTTTTTTTTAATTTTTTAGATAACACACTTAACATTTTCCAACTTTTAAGACAAATTTTGATAAAAAAAAATCAACATCTGTGGATCACCTTGCGGTTGTGGATTGTTTTAAATATTTTGCTCATAAAGTACGCAAAATTTCCGAATTTCGAATTTTTGAGTCGGATTTGGTCAAAAAATTCGAAAATTTTTTCAACTTTGACCGTTGGTTGACGACTGAAGATGACCTTGCGAAATTTTTTCATAAATTTTCCCACAATCACCTCTAACGTGGCCATTGTTCGGCAGGTATAAGGACATTAAATTCGAAAATTTTAATTTGACAGGACGGCCTTATATTAATGTATTCGGCCAATTCTAATTAAAGGCGATCACGGCCAAAATATTGCACGGACATGACTGAAACTTAAAATATTTACTTGTTGTTGCCCAGAAGTTTGGTATTGCATTTGAGAGATATCGGTTCAGCGGTTCAAAAGATATGAACACAATTTAAGGTAATCTAAAAAATGTTGGTACATTCAACATAACCTAAAAATACAAAAAGAAAAAGTTAATTTCTGATAATTATAGACATTTCTGGTACTGGTTTCATACACTCCAGCTAGTGTTATCATCAGTAGGATTTTAAATGTCGGTTTGTCTTGTTAATGTAAATTGTTTTTCTATATGTGAATATTTATAATTTCTACAGAATAAATTTTAACAGTTTCCAGCACTACAATTCTATTTTTAGCAATATTAACCTCACATTAATACTTTCTTTCAACTTTTTTGTCTCTTACATTAATTCGTCTGCTGGTTGACATACTTATGTGAATAGAATTGAACACGGAATAGTATTTAAACAAGAACAAATTTTTTTGTTTTATTGTTTACCAAAAGTTTTTTTCGCTGAAATTTTTTATACCCTCCACTCTAGTGATAGAGGGTATATATAAGTTTGTCATTCCGTTTGTAACACCTCGAAATATTGGTCTAGGACCCCATAAAGTATATATATTCATGATCCTCGATCGATTTTAAGACGATCTAGCGATGTCCGTCCGTCCGTCCGTCCGTCCGTCCGTCCGTCTGTCCGTCTGTCTGTCTGTCTGTCTGTCTGTCTGTTGAAAACACGCTAACTTTTGAAAGACTTTACGGAGGCTCCTGAAGTTTGGCATATATGTTAGACATTTACCTGGTCAGGTTGGTATTGCAATCCAGCGAAATCGGTCCAGTGGTTCAAAAGTTATAAGCAAATGAGTGAATTTCGGCAAGGGTTTTTCTGGAATTTACGAGACGAAACACACGGTAACTTTCGAACGGCAATCCTGAGGATGCTGAAGTGTGGCATATATATTTACCGTTCCTCTGGGCCGGTTCGTTTTAAATTTCAGCCAAATCGGTCCAGTTGTGCAAAAGTTATTAGCAAAACCGTGAATTTCAGATTAGCTTCACCTTAAATTCACGTGTTGAAAACCCATTAAACATGTTTTAAAAACATTTGTAGTCAGAAAAATATTTTAAAAGGTATTTTTGTCACAGAAAAATATTTTTACACTAAAACAAAAAAAAAAAATACACTCAAAAAAAAGTTTACACTCAAAAAAAATTTTACACTCAAAAAAAAATTGGTAAATTATTTTTTTTTTTTTTTTCAAAAATTAATAAAAAAAAGTTTTTTACACTAAAACAAAAAAAAAAAATACACTCAAAAAAAATTTTACACTCAAAAAAAAAATTAGTAATTTTTTTTTTTTTTTCAAAAATTAATAAAAAAAAGTTTGTTTACACTAAAACAAAAAAAAAAAATACACTCAAAAAAAATATTACACTCAAAAAAAAAATTAGTAATTTTTTTTTTTTTTTTTCAAAAATTAATAAAAAAAAGTTTTTTTACAGAAAATAAAATATTTCTAACCAAAAATTTTATTTTTTCACGTTAGAAAATTTACTATCACTTAAAAGGGCATTGTGGAGGGTATTCATAGATTCGGCCAAGTCGAATTTAACTTTTCTACTTGTTTTTTTAAACTTTTTTATACCCTCCACTCTAGTGATAGAGGGTATATATAAGTTTGTCATTCCGTTTGTAACACCTCGAAATATTGGTCTAGGACCCCATAAAGTATATATATTCATGATCCTCGATCGATTTTAAGACGATCTAGCGATGTCCGTCCGTCCGTCCGTCCGTCCGTCTGTCCGTTTGTCTGTCTGTCTGTCTGTTGAAAACACGCTAACTTTTGAAAGACTTTACGGAGGCTCCTGAAGTTTGGCATATATGTTGGGCATTTACCTGGTCAGGTTGGTATTGCAATCCAGCGAAATCGGTCCAGTGGTTCAAAAGTTATAAGCAAATGAGTGAATTTCGGCAAGGGTTTTTCTTGAATTTACGAGATAAAACACACGGTAACTTTCGAACGGCAATTCTGATGGTGCTGAAGTGTGGCATATATATTTGCCGTTCCTCTGGTCCGGTTCGTTTTAAATTTCAGCCAAATCGGTTTAGCGGTTCAAAAGTTATTAGCAAAACCGTAAATTTCAGATTAGTTGCACCTTAAATTCACGTGTTGAAAACCCGTTAAACATGTTTTAAAAACATTTGTAAGTCAAAAAAATATTTTACAAGGTATTTTTGTCACACAAAAATATTTTTACACTAAAACAAAAAAAAAATACACTCAAAAAAAATTTTACACTCAAAAAAAATTTACACTCAAAAAAAAATTAATAAATTTTTTTTTTCAAAAATTAAAAAAAAAAATTTTTTTTTTACCCAAATAAAATATTTCTAACCAAAAATTTTATTTTTTTCACGTTAGAAAATTTACTAGCACTTAAAAAGGGCATTGTGGAGGGTATTCATAGATTCGGCCAAGTCGAATTTAACTTTTCTACTTGTTTTCAATAAAATTTCTTTTTTAAATAAAGTTTTTTGCAATAATCTTTTTTTACGTCGTGGAGGGTATCAATTAGGGAATGCATCCCGGGATTTCCCGTCCCGGGATTCCCGGGAAATTCGTCATTTTTCATTTCCCGCATTCCCGGGAAATTTGTTCGGGATTCCCGGGAATTTTAAAAAATGTACATAAACAAGTTAACTGCTGTATTACGGTAAATAAATATTTAAATATAATAGCTCCGATTTTCATGCACTACAAAATCTAAAATTTGTGCTTATAATATCCACTTAAAAATCAAAAATATGCAATAAAAATTCAGAAATATTTACTAAAAAAGTAAAAAGTATTAAAAAATTGCTTTTCATAAAAAAAGTTTTACTAAAAGCAAAACGTATGAACTTTATGACTTTGTGCCGACACAGAAGTTGAAGATTTTTTATTTTCAAGTCAAAAAATTGTTTGTACAATTAAAAAAATATTTTTTTTTTTGTAAACAGAAAAAACAAATTGCCAATGAACTACATTCATAGTTTTTATGAACAAGTTCTTAAAAATATGTAAAGGTTTCATACATTTTTTGAACTGCCAATGTACTACATTCATAGTTTTATGATCATATTCTTAAAAATGTGTAAAGGTTTCATAAATTTTTTGAACTTTTTTATTAATATTTTAAAAAAAATTAACAGGACATTGTTTACATTTTTTTTAAATATAGTTTTTAGCATAATTTGTTGCTTTTGTTTTTTTACACTGAATTATTATTTTATTTTGCTTTTAAATGCATTGAGGCATTCTTAGACGTACTAATTTTGCAAAAAAATGTGATAAAAAAATTGTTAAAAACTAAAAAAATGTGTTAATGGTTTTTAGTGCGGGATCCCGGGAATCCCGGGAAATTCAAAATTTTTTCCCGCTTTCCCGGGAAATGAAAAAGTGCGGGAAATTGCGATCCCTAGTATCAATACATTCGGCAAGACCGAATTTTACTTTTTAATTTTTTTTTTTTAATTTTTACAATTAATAGAAAGATTGTGTCCTTTGAAATGGTCAAGGGCAAGAAATTTTCAGATTTTTTTAAAAAAATGTCTAGAACTTAGGAAACAGCCGACATCTCAAAAACCGGTCGACCGCGTATCAATATTAATAAGTATAATGTGTAGCAAGACATAGATTTTTTTATTTTTTTTTTTTAATTTTTAAAAATCAAAAACTTTGATCGCCGGGAGCTACGGGTTAATTTAATCCGATTGACCTCAAATTTTTACCACATAAGTTTTAGGCCTAGGAGAATGAAAATTTACCATGACGTTAGTAAAAGTGCTGAACATAAATATTTATTTGCAAAATCGAAATTTTCCAACATCATTTGTGTAGTTGTCGCAACCAGTAATTCAGTTGTTACAACTACATTTTGACAGTCACAACCTCATTGAAGATGTCACAACCATATTGCTGTTGCCATAACCGAAAAAAAAACAGACAAACCTGGCTAGGTTGAATCTGAATCAATCGGGAATTGCTTTTTTGGCTTTTATACTTACCAACATTTGAAAGTGTTCCAAATGAAATGTTAAACCTTATATACCCTCTCTATCCCAAAGTAAAGGGTTGACAAAATATAAAAACAATATGATCTAAGGAAGTCTATGCTTAGATAGTTGGAGCAGTTTTTGTAGTAAAATATTAAAACTAAATAGGTGTTGTAGTTATAGTTGTAGTAGTGTGTGTATGTTGTGTTGGACCAAACGGCATGTTATGGTATGCCATTTCTCTGGCAAGTGGTCTCATTAAATGTTGACACAGCTCTACTTAGAATTTTACCATAAACTATCATTAAACTATGTACAGGAGGTTAGAAATGTTGTTTATATTTATAGCAAAAAAAGAAGAAAAAAAAACCTAGAAGAAAACAGAACTTTACATACAAAATATACTGGTTTGCTATAAACTGCAGGATAATAAGATAAGGGAAGTTATTTTATTTTTTTTAAATTCACTCTACGATAGAAGATGAAATCTAGTTGCCCATCATCTGAATTCTTTAGAAATTTTAATGTCCAAACATGAAATCCAGCATTGAACACAATTTTAAATTCGTTTAAATATTTCTTTAAAAAAAACTGAATACATGAAACATTTTTAAAATTTCAAAATTTTTGAAAAATTTATTGTTTTAAAAAACATATTAAGGTGGATTTTTTTGCTAACGTGTATAAATTATCCCATACATATTTGACATAAATTTGCCGTATATAGTTAAAAAACGTCAAATTTGTATGGGATAATTTATACACGTTAGCAAAAAAATCCAGCTTTAATAAAATGTTGTACTTAAAAAGACAATAAAGTCGTGACTTAGAAAGTTTTTGAAAATTTTTTTTTCGAGACTTAGAAAATTTTAATTTTACCTATTTCTTTTCTACCTTATTCCATTACTTCTAAGTGTTAATGCTGGTATATAAGCATATATTCTTATTGTATCGTCGTCCGTTGTAGGTGTGTTTGTAAATGAACTTTTGCTATCTTTTTCTGTCTTTTTATGTTTTCTTTTGTCTTGTTTGTAGGTTGCCATTTTATTTTGTTTCAGTTTCTTTTTTGTTTTTACACAATATTTGTGTAAATTCCACAAAGTGTTGAAACCACTGGACAAATACTTTAGTCTTTAACTGTTTGAAACGGAGCATACATATAAAAATAAGCACAGGTGTTACTTTTACAATAACAAAAAAAATAAAAAATTACAAAAACTAGAAATAAAAGTGAAAAAAAGGACAAAATTGTCAAAGACAGTGAAAGCTGGTAGAGGAAAATTAGATCAAAAGAAACAACTTAGGAAAATTATAATGCCAGTGTTTGCCGGAAATGTCGGTTAAAAAAATCCAAAAAAAATTTTAATAAAATAGGAAAATTAATTTTTTTATCACCCGTGTAAAAATGGATTAGGTCTTATATGCTTTGTTCGTATCTATTCATATATAATCGTATATGATTACATATATAATTATATCTAAATTGGCCAAACTTGCGATTTATGCCTCGGATTTAGTCAACATTAACAAAAATTTGAAACTTATATCTGATTAGATTTTATTATACACAATCAGATGCAATCATATAGTATCAGGTCAAAGTAGATCAGATGAGATCAATTCAATTTTTGCACGAGAAGACAAATTTCGAAAACTTTGAAAAAAGTGTAGAAAAGAGTTTAGGAAAATTTTAAACAAATCATTAATTAAATTTACTTAATCGGCATCCATTTTCAAAATCCTTTACTGTCTCTCCTGCAGCAGGAACAAGTAAAACATTATGTAGATAATTTTACAAAATAAAAAAATAATTTAATTTAAACAAGTAAATGTAACTAACTAAATACTTATGTAGTATAGTAAGTTTTTACTAGCAATTCCATTTAAAATTTGTTTGTTAAATTTTATACTCATTTTGTCTTTGCTGGAAATCATTTAAGGTTTAAATTGCTTGGTTTCTTTTTTTTTTTTTGTTTTAGTACAATTAATTAATGTCTTGGAAATTTTTTAAATGGCATACATATTAAAAATGATAAATGGTTATCTTTTTTGTATTTTGTTTTTAATCCTAACATACCAAGTTTAAAATGTTAAAACAATTTGGTTAAATAAATAATTGAGGGTGTAGAGAATTTAATATTTTATGAGATTCTAAACAGGAAAGAATTTTATGTTCGGTTGCAAACGAGTCAAAAAAACACTTTACAAATTTGCTGATTTTGATAGACATTTTGTTTTAAATTTTTGAATTTTTTCTAAGATTTCATATATCAAAGCCCCCAAAAAATATAAAAAGTTTCTGACCCAGAAACTAGACCCACAAGTCTTTACATTCAAAAAAAAAAAAAAACTTTGTAAAGTAACCAAAAAATTCGTAAATCTCGTAAAAAAGGAGGTAGGTAAAATTCTCGTAAAATTACGAGGATTTCCTCGTAATTTTGAATGCGCCAAAAATTGGTAAAGGTGTCCTTACATTTTCGTTCATAACTTTTGAGCCGCTGAACCGATATCGCTCAAATGCAATACCAAACTTCTCGGGAGAACTTCCAATAAACATGTTAAGTTTCAGTCATCTCCGTGTAATATTTTGGTCGTGATCACCATTTCCACAGACAGACGGACAGACGAACAGACGGACATCGCTAGAATGTCTTAAAATCGATCACTGATCAATATAAAATATATGTACTTTATGGGGTCCTAGACCGATATTTCGATGAGTTACAAACGGAATGACAAACTTATATATACCCTCTATCACTAAGTGGAGGGTATAAAAAGCTTGTAAAACTACAAGGAATTGTTGTCAAATAGGAGGTAGAAAAAAAAGTTAAAAACTTTTCTTGTCGTTTTACAAGTTTTTTTTTTTGAGTGTAATGAAAGCTCACCCAATATTATGTTTCGAAATTTTGCCCAAAAACTATGAAAATGTGCCCAAAAATGTTGGGTAACTTTTCATATGAAATATTGCCCAAATTTGTATGAAAAAAATTTTGGCGAAATTTCATTTTTTTTGGGCAATTTTGCCTACAGCCCAAAAATACACTTTACAAATTTGCTGATTTTGGTAGATGTTTTCTATTAAATTTTTTAAATATTTTTTAAGATTTCAAAAGATTTTTTGAACTTCACCAAATATTTCGGTTTTTTTTTATTGATCAGGGATCGCATCGATGACATTCTGTAAATGTCGGTTTGTCCATCCGATGCACTTTAAAATAAAAGAACTAAAACCTTGAAGTTTGCCACGAATATGTCGAAGGCAATAACTGACTTTCAGTTGGAAATCAGTAAATTCGTATTCTGTGTTCAACCTCTGAAAAACGTCACCTTTTGGTACAAGAATTATAACAAATCCATTTGAAAACGTCTATCGCAAGAGGGAAAGTGTCCCCTAAAGTCTCCCGTCAACCCAGAAAACAAAAGCAACATGCAATTTTTTTTTTACATTTTTGAGGCTAAAAAGCTTCCGCATGGCCGATCTTACACTCAAAAAAATAAAACTCTATAGTTAAGAATTTTTTTTAGTTAAGTTGAGTTAACTGGCTTTTTAGCAAATTTTTAGTTAAAATCAGCGTTTTAACTATTTTTTTTAGGTAAGTTCAATTTACGAAAATACTAGTTTTGAACAAATTTTGAATTAATTTTTTTGTTGACTCTAAAACTGAGTTAACGAATTTTTACAATTAATTTGCTGATTTTTCGTCACATATTTGTTAAGTGAAAAGAGTGATTACTATTTAAGAAATTTTTTGTGTAGCCTCCTATGTAAATCTCAAAATAGAAGAAATTAAGTGAAGTGTTAGTGTTTAAAGTGTTCGGTGAAATAAAAAAAATGTCAACCTAAAATGTAAAAAAAAAAAATTTAAAAATATTTTGTTAATTTTGGTTTACGAAAAGTAACAAAAATTGTAGCTGAATTCAACTAATTTTTTTGTAAATATGCACATAATAATTTTACGAAATGTTCAGCTAAATTTTTAGATAAAATTACGTTTTTTTTGCTACATTCATTCTACGAAAAGTTAGCTAAATATTTTTAGTTAAATTAACTAGAAATTTAGTAGGCCCAAAATCAAGTGCTTTTTTAGTTAAATTTAATAAATCTTTTTGCTTATTTTACAGTTTTTTTTTTTTGGTTTAAACCCTTTTACTTTGAACTTTTTTTTAGTGTAACACTTTTACTTTGAACTTTGGTACTTTTTGTATCTCTTGAACTAATAAGTCTTGTCAAATACTACAGCATGGAAATAATTGCAAAAAAAAAAATTTGGAATTCGATTTATGGAGTTTAAAAGTATAAAATGGGAGGAAAACGGCACTTTTTTTTTTTTGTGAACTAATGTCCCTAGAAGCCTAATATTTTCCGTTTATGATTTTGCAGCGGGAAAATGATGCGAAACTGGAGAAAGCGAAAACTGGTACTTTTTATATTTTCTGATATAATGGTCCTAAAAATTTAATATTTAGAATCTTCCAGCAGAAAACAGATTCCGAAAAAAGTACTTTTTTGTAAGTTAATTCTAAGGACGGTAAAGGCAAAATTGGTACTTTTTAGAATGGCATCAGTTACTAAATATTTTGCATATAGGATCTTTCAGCAAAAAAAGACTGTCTGAAAAATATTTTTTGGAAGTTCTCATTTTAGGGGAATAAAAACAGGGAAAATAATTACTTAAATAGGCGCCCCAGTAGGCTAGTTGGTAGCGTGCTAGCCTATGAGTCTGGGGGTCGTGGGTTCGATTCCCAACCAGAGGCCTTGGTCTGTTTCGCTACAACGAGACGAAGGTCATTGCTACCAGTTCTCGGTTAGGTAAAATTAGTATATGATTTGTAATTATATGGTAATTCTAAATAAAATAAAAAATTACTTAAAAAAAAAAAAATAAATAAGGGTATTCATTTCAGAAAATGTAAAAGTGGAAAAATGAAAAATGCAAGATTCCACTCTCATTGATGTGAACGGGTACATAAAAAAAATATGATAAAAAGTTTCCAAAAATAATTAAATTATTCGATGAATGAACCAATTAACTTATAAATTACACTTTTTACTCATTTTGTTAGTTTTTTCTTGTTGTTTAATTCTTAATTTCTATTATTATAACCAAAATTATTTGTATACATATTTTTTTCTAAGAAAAATTTCAAACAGATGTTCTATAAGGGCTGCCGAGGTAGAAAAAACTGACATGACAGTTGCAAATCTTGGTACTTTTTCCTTGACTAGTAATGAATGGCAACGCTTTAAATAATTGCAAAAATGTAACTTTTTACTCTGATAAATTTACACATACATATAGGTTGTTTAAATTGCAACTTTTAAGTGGAAAATTTTTTCATGTGTTTGTTGTAATAAAAAGTTACATTTTTACAATTTTTCATTTTTACAACCGAAAAAAAGCTGAAATGAATACCCTTAATAAAAAAAAGGTAAAAAGTGTAATTTAGTACTTTTTGTATGTGCTAAACTAATCACCATAGGAAAATTTGATTTTAAAGGAGGGGTGAAAAAAGTCATAATTAGCACTTTTCAAAAATACCTATATTTGGATATTACGTTTTAAAGGGAATAAAATGGGGAAACGATTTTAATTAGCAATTTTTTTTTTTTTTTTTTTTGATATTCGAATTCAGCCCATCAAAGTTAATAAGTATCATGTATGAAGGAAGTCCAGACATATTTTTTTGGTTTTTGATTTTTTTAAATTTTAAAAAATCCAAAACTTTGATCGCCAGTCGACATGTGCAAATGTTGTGCGATTGACCTAAAATTTGTAGCACACAAGTTAAAAAATCAAAAATAGACAATAATGTCGATCTAATGCTCTTAGCATTAATTAAATTAAATGCGTTGGCATTCGATTTTCATTTCCACAAAACTAAAAAATTTGTTGAATTTTGGTTATTCATTAAATCTGAGTAAGTTATCATGTTTGTAATCCTTTTTGCCAACTACATATGTATATAACACTGAATTTCAAAAAAACCAGGAATTACAATTGCAATACATTGAAATCTAGTTACTGCGTTAGTTTTGTATTGATTTCCTAGTACTAAAAATTAATGGATTTAACAAATAAAGACAATTCTAGGCAACATTTTTGTAAAATTATATATAATTCTACAATTTTAGATAAGTTTGTTAGAACTTCCGAAAAAACTGCTTTAAACACGTAAATTTCATTAAAAATTTTTAAATGTCTGTGAAATTGAATAAACTTAATTAAATAATACGGAAAAAATACCCCTTTTAAAATTTTTATTTTAGAAGATAACTGATTTGTGTTCTTCGTTTTAAAGTAAGTTAAAAGTAGAGAAAACCTTTTCAACACAGAACTCCTTGTTAAGCAACCCTTAAAAACCACTTTTTATTTATTTTCCCTGCTTTTATTTTTTTACTTTTTTTTTGGGCCATCCAAAAGTTAAAGTAACAAAAATACATACAAGAAATGTTTGCCAAATCAATTAAAAGCAAATTATGTTAAAACTTATTGACGTCATTTCTCTTTAAAAAACAAAAATTACTTAAGAAAGTAATGCACAGGGTGGCGACAAAGTGTTAAGGACATAGTCAAGGTCAATGTAATGCATTTCTTAAACAAAGTTTGGAAAAACTGAGACTTTCAAAATAAGTGGATTTCTCATATGGTTCAAATTTTTTTGCGATTCAAGGGAAATTATCAAAAAATTCTGAGTTTAAAAGATGTTTTTTGTTAAAGAAACACTTAAAAATATCATTAAAACTGTGTCTGCAGTAATCTGCGGATTTCTTCTATTGCTCAATAGAGCGAATATTTTTTGTTTGACAAAAAATGTTTTCTTTCGATTTTGAATGTCCGGTCAAATTTTGAATCTACTAAGCCTTAAACTTATGCGGTAAAAATTTGAGGCCAATCAGATTAAATTAACCCGTGATCAAAGTTTTGGATTTTTGAAAATTTAAAACAAAATAAAATAAAAAATATGTCTTGCGATACATCACATTTATTATTTTAATGCGCTGAACACGAAATTAAGAACATTTTTAAAATCGGACTAATATTTCGAGATATCACTATTTGAAATTTGCAAAAACAGCAGTTTTTTTACGTTCAGGAATTTTATTTAAAAAAAAATCAATATTTTAAAGTATGCGACACCCTTTTGTATAAATGAATATACATATCTAATTTCAATTAGTTTTGACATGCTGAATACAAATATCAAAAAATTTCTGAAATCGCTTAAGTGGTTTTCGAGATATCGCCATTTGAAATTTGCAAAAAATTTCCAAAAATGGCAGTTTTCTCCGATGTTTAGGAATTCCTTTTAAAAAAATCTAAAAAAAAAAAAAATTTTTACTGACTATTTCAAAAAGACTGAGACATAGTTTTATTTAAACTTAATTTGAACCAAATCAAACTAATTGAATTCATGGTGTTTTTCAATCAAATTTAGAGATTTTGGTGAAAGTTTTCTAAAACGCCATAAAACGTGTCTTGCGATACATCATGTTGAATGCGCTGAACACGAATAAAATATTTTTAAAAATCCGTTAAACAGTTTTCGAGATATCGCTATCTGAAATTTGGCAAAGACGGCGGTTTTGTCCTACGTTTAATTTGTATACCCACCAACCACAGTATGGGGGTATACTCACTTTGTCATTCCGTTTGTAACGCATAAAAATATCGGTCGGGAACCCCATAAAGTATGTATATTATTGATCTATAATCGATTCTAAGTCGTTCTATGAATGTCCGTCCATCCGTCCGTCCGTCTGTATAAAACACGATTCAGTCCAAAATAAAAGAGCTAGACCCCTGAAAATTGGTCAGAATATGTATAATGTTCATAGGCCGGTTAAGTTCGGAAATGGGCAAAATCGGGCCGGGGGAAAAAAGTTCCCCCTTAACAAACTAAAAAAACCTCTTAAAAAACGCCATTTTTATACCCTCCAACTACAGTATGGGGGTATACTCACTTTGTCATTCCGTTTGTAACGCATCGAAATATCGGTCGCGGACCCCGAAAGTATATATATTATTGATCTATGATCGATTCTAAGACTTTTCTAGAATGTCCGTATGTCCGTCCGTCCGTCTGTCCGTCCGTCTGTATAAGACACGATGCAGTCCAACATAAAAGAGATAGACTCGTTAAGTTTGGCAGGAATATGTCTTTTGGTCCTAGGCAGTTTAAGTTCGTAAATGGGCAAAATCGGACCAGGGGGGAAAAAGTTCCCCCTTATAGAACTTAACTGACCTCTGAAAAACGCCATATTTTCACAGGTTTTTTGTATTTTTGTTAAGCAAATGAAACAATTTGATGTCAGAAAAAGTTCAAGGTCCTGCAATTGGACTAAGGAAATAAACAAAATCGTTTTTTTTGCCCGCCCCCCTTTTGTGGGCGTGGATATTAAAAATGTTTTTAAATAATGATAAAATTGTATTACTTAATCTGAAAAAGCATAATAAATAAATTTGTAAAAATTTACCGCATGGGTTAATGTGTCCCCTAATGAGCCCTTCTGACCCCCCCCCCCCCCCCCCCATAAAAAACGCCGCTGCAATTTTTTTTAATTCTTTTTATATGTTGGAGGGTATTATAGATTCGGCACATCCGAATTTAACACTCTCACTTGTTACATCTAATTTTGCCATTATTGTTAAACAAATGAAATCTTTTTATGTCAGAAGGGGTTTAAACTCCTGAACTTAGACCCAGGGGGCTGGAAAATTTAGTTTTTTACTACCCGCCCCCTTTTGTGGGCGTGGATTTAAAAAACCATTAAAATAATGAGAAAATGGTATTACTAAATTGCAAAAAGCATAATAAATAAATTAGTTAACATTTATCGCAATGGGGAAAGTATCCCTCACCACCCCCACCGAGCCCCCACCAAAAAAAAAACCACCCTGGATTTTTTATATGTTTTAACATGTTGGAGGGTATCATAGATTCGGCATGGCCGAATTTAACACCCTCACTTGTTTTTTTTTGTTTTTAAATCTCAAAATTTCTTTGACACTTGCATAGATTTCGAGAAAATTTCTAATTTTAAATTAATTTGAGGCAAATGCAATAATTTTAACCCGTCACACTTTTCAACCCAAATTGTGGATTCTTGGAAAATTTCCACCAAATTTTAAATTTTTTGAAAAATCAAAAATAAAAATGATTTCCTTGCGATTCATTACTTTTATTAGTTTTGACATGCTAAATACAAATATCAAAAATTTACATCATGTTTATAAATTTGAATGCGCTGAACACGAATAACATAATTTTGAAAATCCGTTAAACGGTTTTCGAGATATCGCTATTTGAAATTAGGCAAAGATGGCGGTTTTGTCCTGCGTTTAAATTTTTTTTGTTTTTAAATCTAAAAATTTCTTTGACATTTGCAATGATTTTGAGAAAAGTTTTCATTTTAAATTAATTTTAGCCAAATGCAATAATTTTAACCCGTCACGACTTTTGAGCCAGATTGTGGAAAATTTACACCAAATTTTAAATTTGTGAAAAATCTAAATTTAAAAAGAATTCCTTGCGATACACTCTAATTAAAATGATTTCAGTTTCCTACACACAAATGATTTCAGTTTTTACACAAAATGCGCAATTCTACTTAAAAATATTGGAACTCAATTTATGAGTCCCCGCACAACAATGTCGGTGACGTTTTTTTCATACAAATTTGGCAAGAAAAAACGCTCGACCGAAAACCGCTTGAATAAAATCAATTTTATTTTTGTGTCGGTTTCTCTCTCTCTTTTAATTTTTGATATGAAAATGTTACCACATTTTTATAAATATTTCGATTATTTTCGATAAAGTAAACAAAAAAATGTGATCTCTAACAAAAAAATATATAAAATTCTAAAAAAAACAAAAAAAAAACGAATCAATGTGAAAAATTCATATTGATATTAAAAAAATAATAAAATTAAATAAAAATGTGCAAAAAAAAGTGAAAAATAATGTGAATATAAACGTTTGACTGAATTTTCCGCTGCCGCCTTTGTTTTGCGCCTATACTCTCCCACGACCGAAACCGTCAACCGCTCCGACATTGTTGTGCGGGGACTCTATAGTAGTTTATTTTTTGAAATTGTTGAAATTTACCCAATTTATAGTACACTCAAAATAAATTATCTGTCCAATCAGCAGAAAAATCTGCTGAAAATACACCCATTTTGAGCCATATGAGAAATCTGCTGATTTTAGCAGACACGGTTTGCTAAATATCTGTCATAAGAGGTGAATAAATATAACAATAAAAAAAAAAAAAAAAAAACATACGGCGCCAGCCAGCATCGAACTCGCCACCTTCCGATTTGAAAGTACACTTCTTAACCACTACGCTACGGAAGCTTATACTTTTATCTGGCGTTTTAGTTATTAAACATGTGTGACATTTTACTATGTTTATACTGATTTTGTTTGCTGAATTTCATTATTTTGTTAAGAAATTTTTTTATATAAAAAAAAAAACAGAACAGATTGTCAGCAGATTGCTCTGCTGAAATCAGCAGATTGATCTGCTGAAATCAGCAGAAATATCTGCTGATTTTAGCAGAAAAATCTGCTGATTTTAGCAGAAAAAATCTGCTGATTTCAGCAGAATAATCTGCTGCTTTCAGCAGAACAATCTGCTGATTTCAGCAGAACAATGTGCTGATTTCAGCAGAGCAATCTGCTGACAATCTGTTCTGCTTTTTTTTTTTATATAAAAAAATTTCTTGAAAAAATAATGAAATTCAGCAAACAAAATCAGTATAAACATAGTAAAATGTCTGTTATTTTCTTAAACTAAATGACAGAGATTTTACTAAAAATATCCTTCTCAGCAGAACAATCTGCTAAAAGATTGCTAATTCAAATTGAAAGTCGTTTTACAGATTTTTTGACAGAGTTTTTCTTTTGAGTGTAGGAAACTGGACTAATTTTTTTAAAGTGTATATTATTTTTATTGGTTTTGACATGCTGAATACGAATATCAAAAAATTTCTAAAATCGGTGAAAATTTTTTCGAGATTTCGCCATTTGTAGTTTTTAAAAAAATTTGCATTTACGTTTTTTATGTACAAGAAATTTTTAAAAAATTCCAAAAAAGACTTTCCATTGATTTGGCAAAAAATAATTTTATATGAAAAGTTTTCTCAAGCTCTTTGAAAGGTCAACATAAAAAAATTGCAAAAATCAAAATCTGCAAATTTCAAATAGTGATATCTCGAAAACCGCTCGACTGATTTTTTTTTAATTCGTGTTTAGCGCTTCAAAATTTATAAATGTGATGTACCGTATTATAATATAAGTTTGTCATTCCGTTTGTAACTCATCGGAATCATCATATTGCTCTAGGATCCCATAATGCACATATTTTATTGATCAGAGTTCGATTTTAAGACATTCTAGCGATGTCCCCTGTCCACCTGTGGAAATGGTGATCACGACCAAAGTATTAAACAGATATGACTTGTTGTTGTCCTAAGCAGTTTGGTATTGCATTTAAGCAAAATCGGTTTAGCGGTTCAAAAGTTATAAAAGAAAATGTAAGTACACCTCGAAAATGTTGGTACACCCAAATAATAACTCTGTAAAATAACTGTAGTCTCAATTCAACAGATATTTGACAGAGTTTTCTGTCAAAATACAGATTTAAAGAAAATACTTTGTATTTCGTTGTGACAAAAAAACAAAGTTTCCTCTGTTATATTACTTTTTACTTTGTAATCTTAATTTTACAGATAATTAAAAGAGTTTTCTGCTAAAATGCAGATCTAAGCTAAATACTTCGTAGTTTTTTTATAACAAAAAAAGTTTTCTGTTTTGAGTAGTTTTAGTTTTTGTTACCAAACATCAAAATTTTATCTGTATAATTTTTTTTGAGAAAAAGTAGCAAAATAAGTTATCAAAAAAAATCTTTTCAGAAATCTTATAAAAATTTTACAAAATAACATGCATTTAACTAAACTCTTTAAATTTACAGAGTTTTTTCTGTATTTTTTTTTTTTTTTTGTATCAAATGCATTTTATCAAAAAGCTTTCATATTTAACCAATATTTTACTGTAAACTCTGTAAATTAACAGTTTTTTTTGTTAAAATAATTTTACAGATGTTTTTAGTAAAATTACCAAGAAATGTTGTTAGCTGGAAAAGTATGGTGTACTCTGTTAAATTAGCAGAGTTTTTCTGAATTTTTAACAGAGTTATTATTTTGAAAAATAACCTAAAAATACAAAATGTTTTAATTCGTCTGCTGGTTGACACATGTACACGCAATTGATCACCGAATCAAATTTAAACAAGTACAAAAGTAATTTTTTACAAAAAAAAAACAAATTTTCGAAGAATTTTTTTTTTACCAAAAAATTTTTTCGCGGATTTTATTTTTTACAAATAAACTTTTTTATATTGTGGAGGGTATCAATACATTCGGCAAGATCGAATTTAAATTTTTTACTTGTTTTTTTTTTTTTTAATTTTCAAAAATCCAAAATTTTAATCGCCCGCCTCCACGGGCTTATTTTATCCGATTGGCATAGTAGAATAAAAAAAATTAAAAAAAAATCCAAAAATTTCGATTCATTTCAGTGTTTAAGACAGTTTTTCATTTAAACTTAATTTGAGACAAATCAGATCATTTCAACCCGTGTAAATTTTTGGAAAATTTCCACAAAAATATCTAACGATACATTATTTTTATTAATATTGAGATGCTGAACACAAATATCATAAAATTTCTGAAATCGTTCGAGCGGTTTTCGAGATATCGGAATTTGAAATTATTCTACAAAATTCCAAAAATGGCGGTTTTTCCTACAAGAAATTTTAAAAAATTTAAAAAAAGATTTTCCATTGACTAATTCTAAAATATTGAAAACTTACAATAAGTTTGAGCCAACTAACACCATATTAACCAATGGCGCCCTCCGATAAAAATTTTTAGTTTTTAGTCAAAGTTTTCTTAAAAGTCAAAACTTTATTCGAAGTGTGGAACGCGTTAAAATGAACCGATTGGGTTCAAATTAATATTAAATGATAGTTTGTCAAATGCTTTTTAAAAGAGTCAAGGAAAAAAGTTTAAAGTTTTTTATTTAATTTTCTTGATTATAGCAAAAAATAGTGAAATCTCGAAAACCGTTCGACCGAATTTAAAATTTTTCGATATTCGTGCTCAGTGTATCAAAATTAATAAATAAGATGACCTGCAAGATATTTTTATACCCTCCACTTAGTGATAGAGGGTATATATAAGTTTGTCATTCCGTTTATAACTCATCGAAATATCGGTCTGGGACCCCATAAAGTATATATATTCAAGATGCCCGATCGATTTTAAGACATTCTAGCGATGTCCGTCTGTCTGTCTGTCTGTGGAAAATTCCCTTCGCGGACAAAATATTGCACAGAGTTGACTGAAATTTAATATATATATTGGAAGTTCTCCCGAGAAGTTTGGTATTGCATTTGAGCGATATCGGTTCAGCAGTTCAAAAGTTATTAACGAAAATGTCAGCACACCTCAAAAATTTCAGTACATTCAACATAACCTAAAAATACAAAATGCTTTAATTCGGCTTCTGGTTGACATATGTGAACATAATTGAACACCAAATGGTATTTAAACAAGTACGAACATATTTTTTGACAAAAAAAGAAACAAAATCGCGGATTTTTTTTACCAAAATTTTTTTTCGCGGAAATTTTTTTTTTCAAAAGTAATATCCTTTTAAATAAAGTATTTTGCAATTATCTTTTTGAAATTGTGGAGAGTATTACTACATTCGGCAAGGCCGAATTTAACTTTTTTACTTGTTTTTTTTTAATTTCAAAAATCCAAAACTTTGATCGCACATAATTTTTAGGTCCAGTAGTAAAAAAATTTGCCCTGACACTTTGGAAAACCGAAAGTTGAAGAAAAACTTCCACTTTATTGTCTCAAACTTGGCATATTTAGACATCAAATTTTTTTGTGGTCACTTGTTTGATGGGATTATAAAATAATTTTCCTTAGTTCGGCCAACCCCTGTTTTCAATATCCAAGTCGTTAGAACAGTAAAATTAAAGAAAAACACAGTAAAGTAAACAACTTCAGTACAAAAAAAAAAGGTTAATCAAGACAAAAATTAAGGTACAATTACATAGTCAAAGTTAACAAATATTAAAGTAGATTACCAACTAAAACTAAACGAAAATTATATTTAAATATTTTAGTTAAGAAATGGGCATTAAGGGGTGATTTTTTATTTTATTTTTACAAGTGAAAATAAACAAATTTAAGAAGGGGACTACAAGAAAATAACAACAACAAAAAAAGGTTTAAGTTGGTCATAAAAATAAAACGTGTTAAAGTAATTACAACACTTTGGGATAGTGAGAAAATCTTTTCAGGTCTTTGTTTATATATTTTTTTTTTTTCTTTTTGGAATTAAGGTAGAATTTGTAAAGATAAATGTAAATTTTGCGTGTTTTATTTACGTTAAAGATAAAAAATCAAGATATAGTGATTTTTTTCTTTATATTTTCGGTTTTTGTTTTAAGGAAGTATTTATTTATAATAATTGAAAGTTTTTGTTATACCCTACCAACAGTTTGGGGTAAGTAGGTTTGGCGTTTCGTTTGTAACACCTTAAAATATTGGTCTTGGACATCATGCAGTGTATTTATTCCTAAAATTTATCGGGCTCTTAAGACAATCTTTTAATGTCTCTTCTTCTTTCTGTTAATTTTGATCAGTGATCAATTTCAAGACATTCTAGCGACGTCCGTCTGTCTGTCTGTCCGTCTGTTATCTGTGGAAATGGATATCACGGCCAAAACATTACACGGATAGGACTGAAACTTATATTTAGCATATTTACTTGTTGTTGCCCCAAAAAGTTTGGTATTGCATTTGAGCGATATTGGTTCAGTGGTTCTAAAGTTATGAACGAAAATGTAAGGACACCTCGAAAATGTTGGTGCATTCAACATAAGCTAAAAATACAAAATGTTTTAATTCGGCTGCTGGTTGACATATGTGAAAATAATTGATCACCGCGTGGTATTTAAGCAAGTACGCACATATTTTTTTTATAAATAAAGAAAAAAATCGCGGATTTTTTTTTCACAATTTTTTTTTTCACGAAAATTTTTTTAACATTTTTTTTTTTCCTCAAAAGTAAACAAAGTATTTTGCAATAATCATTTTTGCATTGAGGAGGGTTTCAATATATTTGGCAAGACCGATTTTAACTTTTTTACTTGTTTTATACTCAAAAAATAATTGACTAAAAATAATCAATTAAATCTATTGATTAACAAAATTTAAATGAGTCAATCAATGTTTCGATTAAAATTTTTGTTATTTTTTCTAAGTGTCGAATTTAAAATTTTCAACTTACCAGATGTTTTTTCGCTTTAATTTATTTGAATAGAATAATTCAAAAATACACAAAAAAACGCGTTTTACTTTTTTTATTGTTGGCAACATATAAAAAAAGCAAAAAAAAAAAAGAATTTTATGATAATTTTGTCATATGTAAGCTTTCAATTCGTTTGTTAAATCAATTATTATTTTGATTGATTATAACTAAAAAATTTATCTAATTTTTGATAAAAGTCGAAAAAATGTTTGATTGAAAAAATTTTCAATCAATCACCTACAATTTGATGATTTGTATAACAATTTTTTTAATTGGAGAAATTTCAATAAAAAAATTGATTGAATACGCGTTTTTACACCCTCCAACCACAGTATGGGGGTATACTCACTTTGTCATTCCATGTGTAACGCATCGGTCTAGGACCCCATAAAGTATATATTTTAATGATCAGTGATCTAGCGATGTCCGTCCGTCCGTCTGTCCGTCTGTAGAGGACACGATGCAGTCCAAAATGGCAGAGCTAGACTTCCGAAGTTTTACACGAATATGTCTTATGTGTTCGGAAATGGGCAAAATCGGACTAAGGGGAAAAAAGTTCCCCCTTGGAGAACTAAACCAACCTAAGAAAAAACGCATTTTTTGCAGGGTTTTTTGTACTTTTGCTAAGAAAACGAAACATTCTTATCTCAGATGAAGTTCAAAATCGCAAGGGGAAGGTGCTCCATAACGTCTTATAACACTCTCACTCTCACGTAAACTTAATTTCGGGTCGTTTGACTGATCAGGTCGATATTAAAAGATATTTAATTTTTAAGATTGTGATTTTCAAACGATTTTTTATAAGTTTTTAAGGAAATCGAAAAATTAAAGAAAATTAAATTATTTTACTCGCCGAAGATGGCCGATCAATCTTTGTTAAAGTAACGTTTTGACTCATAAAAACTAAATAGAGTATTTTTGTAAGATTTTGTAAAAGATTTTCCTAGGAAAATATAATAAAAACTCGCTTAAAAAATGGCAAAACTTAAAAACGAAATATCTCTTGATTTTGACCTGACCTAGCATAACGGAGGATACCACTGGATTCTACGAACAAGAATTAAGTTTGGGTGTCTCGGCAATTTGGTGTGTCATTTCAAATGTTTAAATTATTCGTACAGTGTAATATTCTTTAAGAAAATATGTCTCAGATATTAAAACCCATTTTATTTTTAAATCAGATTTTTTTTCTGCGAATACTCTCACATTACAAATACAGTTGCCACAACAGTAAATATTCCAACCTAATTTTTGAGGTTGTTCCAACTGTTCATTCGGTTGTTACAACGACACTTAAAAAATTATGTCATTAACTGTTTGTAGTTTATTTAAAAAATTTTAGGTTTAGTCGTTTTTAAAAGAAAAAACATTTTTTTGATGTTCAGTTTTTAATAATTACTTCTTCTGTCATTTGTTTCAAAAATAATACACTAACAAATAAAGACTTTCATTAACATTTAATTTTTAAAGTCATTTATTTTTGTTCTGTAAGAAAAAACTACTGATTATTCTTTAAAGCTTTAATGATTTGTGTAAGTAATTTTTTTTTAAATTGTTGGTATTTTTTAATGAGATATCATTAGTTTTTACCAACACAAGTAGGTTATTTTTTTGTAGAAAAAAAAATCAAAAAAATTATTTATAGAAATATAAAAACATGTTTGTATCAAGTGACTTTGGCACGATAGGTAGAGTGTCTGGCCAGAAAGTAGTTGATTGCGGGATCGATTCCCCAAAATTTTATTAAAAATTTTTAAAAAAAATATTTCAATAGAAAATTGTTAAAAATAACCTACGAAATCATTAATTTTTAATGTTTTTGTAGGTTATTTTTTTGTAATTTGTTGGTAAAATTAACAGAACTATCATTAATTTTTAATGTTTTCGTAGGTTATTTTTTTCGAATTTGTTGGTAAAAAAGACTGAAAAAACCGTATTTTTTTTATTTACTTATTTTAGAAAATGTTATTTATTTTAGAAAATTTTTTCAACAGTAAAAAATAAATGTTGATGTTTGTTAAAACAAATGAATAATTACTGGGATGGTTTTCAATTGTTTATTCACTGGTTTTAAATGTGTTTTTCTTTTGTTTTTGCCTACAAAATGTTTTGAGTGTGATTCAAACACAAAGTTTTTTTTACACAAAATAGTCTAATTATTCCAAAATAAAAAAAATAAGGATGAATGTGATTTTTTCAGAACCAGTTCCGGAATTTTTTAAAAACTTAAAAAAAAATGTTTGATCTACTACATTTTGCATTTAAGTAATTATCATGTAAAATCTTGCAATGAATCCAAAAATAAAGTCCAAAATTGCGAAAGTAAAACAATTTTTGATATACATATTTAAAATTTAAAACTTTTTAATTTTCAACTTTTTAAAAAATTGATTTTACTTTAATATAAATATTTTTGGATCAAATCGGTGGACTTCAAACTTTACTGGTTTATCAGTTCTGCATACAAAATTTTTTCACCTGATTATCGCCTTAAAAGCTATTTATCAATATATTGACAATTTTGCTTAAATTTTACCGAAATTTGGAAAAAAATTTCATAGAGAAAATACTTTTTTTTTTATTCATTTCTCTATCTACAGTTAAGTTCTGATCTATTACGGAGAAAGATTTGTCTACTTCGGGTTGTGCTGAGTGAAAAACACACAAAAATATAACTGCATTTGTATAAACCCTAATTTTTTGAATTTTTACGCAAATGCATGTAACTTTTACAATTTTCAACTGATATTTTTAAAACCCTCTTATATTCTTCAGATCAGACTTGAACGGTTAATAGAAGACACACAAATATATGTAACTGTATTTGTGTTAAACCATTTTTATACCCTCCACTTTAGTGATAGAGGGTACACTCAAAATATTTTGTAGGCAAAAACAAAAGAAAAACACACTTAAAACAAGTGAATAAACAATTGAAAACCATCCCAGTAATTATTCATTTATTTTAACAAACAGCAACATTTATTTTTTACTGTTGACAAAATTTTCTAAAATAAATAACATTAAACATTAAAAAATTACGGTTTTTTCACTCTTTTTTACTAACATATTAAAAAAAAATAACCTACGAAAACATTAAAAATTAATGATAGTTCTGTTATTTTTACCAACAAATTCCAAAAAAATAAGCTACGAAAACATTAAAAATTAATGATTTCGTAGGTTATTTTATACAATTTTCTATTGAAATATTTTTTTAAAAATTTTTAATAAAATTTTGGGGAATCGATCCCGCAACCAACTACATTCTGGCCAGACACTCTACCCATCGTGCCAAAGTCACTTGATACAAACATGTTTTTATATTTCTATAAATAATTTTTTGATTTTTTTTTCTACAAAAAATTTACTGACTTGTGTAGGTAAAAACTAATGATATTTCATTAAAAAATATCAACAATTAAAAAAAAAATGACTTACACAAATCATTAAAAATTTAAAGAATAATCAGTAGTTTTTACTAACAGAACAAAAATAAATGACTTTAAAAACTAAATTTTAATGAAAGTCTTTATTTTTTAGTGTGTTATTTTTGAAACAAAGGACTGAAGTAGTCATTAATAAAAACTGAACATCAAACAAATGTTTTTTCTTTTCAAAACGACTAAACGGAAAACTTTTAAAATAAACTACAAACAGTTAATGACATAATTTTTTGAGTGTATATATAAGTTTGTCATTCCGTTTGTAACACCTCGAAATATTGGTCTAGGACCTCATAAAGTATATATATTCATGATCATCGATAGATTTTAAGACGATCTAGCGATGTCCATCCGTCCGTCCGTCTGTCTGTCTGTTGAAAACACGCTAACTTTTGAAAGACTTTACGGAGGCTCTTGAAGTTTGGCACATATGTTGGGCATTTACCTGGTCAGGTTGATATTGCAAGCCAGCGAAATCGATCCAGTGGTTCAAAAGTTATGAGCAATATTATTTTTCAGAAATAAAAAACACGCTAACTTTCGAAAGACAATTCTGAGGATGCTGAAGCTTGGCATATATAAGTATTTTTCGTTCCCCTGGTCTAGTTCGTACTGAATTTCAGTTTCTCCTTAAATTCACATTCGAAAACCCATTACACATGTTTTTAAAACATTGGTAAGTCACAAAAATATTTTGCAACGTATTTTTGTCACTAAAAAATATTTTTACACTAAAAAAAATTATGCTTGAAAAAAATTTTACACTAAAAAAAAATTTTACACTCAAAAAAAATTTAGTAAATATTTTTTTTTTCTCAAAAATTACTAAAAAAAAAGTGTTTTACACAAAATATAATATTTCTAATCTAAAATGTAATTTTTTACGTTAGAAAATTTACTATCGCTTAAAAAGGGCATTGTGGAGGGTATTCATCAGCGATGCCAACTCAGCGCGTTTCGCGCTAGATTTAGCGCTTTCTGACCTCCCAAAAATCACATTTTTTAAATCTAGCGCGTTTTTTAAAAAAGCGCTAAACTGGCGCGTTTTCACTTTCTCATTCATCGCCTTTGGCGCTTTCTTTCTACAACTAATCAATAATTGAAAAAATGTACATTTTACAACAGAAACGTCATAATAACATTATTAAATCCATATTTTTCAAGTAAATGCTGTAGTACAACCATAGAAATGTTAAAATTTGTTAAAAATTAAAAAAAAATGTGGTTTTTATAATAAAAACAGAAAAAAAAAATATTTTGAAAACTATTTAGCCGTTTTCAGACTTATTCTGCGAAAAGGCCTGATGATTTTACAAAAAATTATATTGAAACCGTTAAATTAAACATAGTTTCATTAGCGCTTTTCAGCGCTTTTTACTTTATTTAAATTTAGCGCTTTTTAGCGCTTTTTGAGTCACCATTTTGTGCGTTTTGCCTGTAAGAAGTTGGCATCACTGGTATTCATAGATTCGGCCAAGTCGAATTTAACTTTTCTACTTGTTTTTTTAATTTTTACTCAAATGCGTGTAACTTTTACAATTTTCAACAGTCTTGATCAGACTTGAACTGTAAATAAATAACTGAATTAAAAAAAAAACATTCTTATGAAATTTATAACAATTTTTTTTACCAAATTTATGCAAAATTGTTTTAACATCCATTCTAAGGCGAAAATCAGGTTGAAAAATTTCATATGGAAAATTATTTTAGCATTCAATTACCTTTAATTTCAAACTACAAGAAGTTAAATCCACGGATTTCGTCCTGAGATATTTTTGTACCACTTTTTTAAAAGTTAGAAAAGTTTGCAATTTCTATAAACTGCCAAACTCAAGACTTGAATCCGCTCCTGATATAAAATAGACGATTTTCCGGTTATTGTGTCTCGGCTTATCGGCCATTTCGGGGATTAAGGGGTTCAAAATTTTGATTTTGATTTTTGATCTATTTCTTCGTAAGAAACTACGTAATGTTTTCATATGGAAAGAACGGTTTTTGTAATATCTATCCAGCAGTTGAATAACCTTCTCGAAATTTTGCAATATTTTGTTTTGTCTTCACAAATCGCCATTCCGAATTTTAAAGACATCGGACCAGTTCTTCTTGTAGCCCCATTACAAACAACCTTCACGATTTTCACATAAATCTCTCAAACTTCATGAAAAATGAAAATATTTAATTAAAATTTTGTTTGTGTATGTGAAAAGCGTACCTTATCAAATCTGATTATCATCGGACCAGTTTTGGACTTAGGCCCCATGTGAAAATTTCGCCCGATATTTGGTGAAAGCGGTTATTGTCAACATATAGAAGCCTATTTCAATCAAATTTGATTTGTGAGTGGTTTTTACACTTATTAAAGATTGGACAAAATATAGATTTAATCGGTCCAAAGGACCCTTATTCCGGGACCAATTTTCCGGGATACTCTGCTGTAGGGTATGATATGGTCGGTCTTGACCGACTATAATTTTCTCACTTGTTTTCTATTATTTTTAACATTTTTAAGGGTATTAAACATTTGGCACAGCCAAATTTAACACCTTCGTCTGTTTTTTTTTTCGTTATTTTTTCAATAAAAGAATTTGTTAATTTAAAAAAATTCATTCAAAATTTTTTAAACCAAAATGTTTGATTTTATAAAAAAAAAATAATTTTCCATGGAAATTACATTTTTTATTAAGGTTTCCTAAGACAAAAAAATAATAATTTTATTGTTAATAAATTTAAATTTACTTACGACAAGTTTTTTAGTTGGTATATTGGCGGGGGGCTGGGGTACTGGCGGACTTATGGCTTTAAGGGTTTGCGTGGGCGGTGGAAAAATCTCCGCTGGCTGCTTCACGTAAAACAGATTTACTCCAAAGTGTGAAATTTTGTTGGCTTTTCTAAAACACCGTAAGCAAAAAAATTTATGTATTCCTGCTGCTTAAAGCAGTTTTTATTGGTTTATGATGTTTTGCTTTTTAGACTTTCGGTTTTCGGCTGCTGTATAAATGGCGTTTGTTAGCACTTTTGTTTGGCAACAAATAAAAAACGGGCAACAATTTTTTTTTGGTTTTAGGCTTTAAATCCAAAAGCTAAATGCTAAGCTTTTTTTGCAAGTGTTTAAACAAAAGCGGCGGCTGGTGCTTTTTAACAACAAAATTTTTTTGTTGTTATTGTTTATAAAGGATTCTTAAAGGATATTTAAGAATTTTTTAGGTTTTTTTTTAAAGATTAGTTGTTAAAATTCTTTTATTATTTAAAGAATTTTTAAGTGTTTAGTTAAATTTTTGTTTTTTGAATATAAATCGTTGTTTTACTAATTTTTTAGTAGTTTCAAAAGTTTATTATTTATTATTAATTTGTTTATTTGTTTTAACAAAAAGTCTTTCAATACACCTTGTTTTAGTTTAAATTCTTTTTAAGATTTTTAAAAATTTGTTTTTTTTTGTGTTTTTACAAAAAAATATGATGCCCAAAAAATTTGTTTAAATGATTTTTGTTTAATAATTCACAACTTTTTTTATTATTTATTAAGAAGCTCTTTTAAATTCTCTACAAACAAATTTATTTTTTTGTTAAATTTTTGTTAATTTTATTAAATTTTTTTTTATTTGTTTAATAAAGCTCTACTACAAAGTGATTGCACTTGAACGCGTTTTGCTTTTTTTTCTACTTTTTGATTAGAGAAAAAAAAAAATCCCAAAAAAATTTTAATTTAATTCGATTGATTTTATGTTGCTGTGTTTTTGTTGTTTAAATTTGATATAAATCTTTCCCAAAAATAAAATCAGGATTCTCTTCCGTTAAAGATGTTTTGACTTTATAATTTTTTTTTGTTAGTTGTTACTTTTTCATTGATTGATTTACTTTTCTTTAACCAAAATTTCATTTAATTTTACAGAAAAAAGAGAACGACCAAAAAAATATTGACAATACAACAATTTTAAAAATTTCTATTGAAATTTGCAAAAAAAAAAGTGTTGTTTGTTACTTTTTTTTGTTTAATTTATTAAATTTTGCTTTTACAATTTTTCTTATTTTTCTTTTTTTAATTTTTTTTTGTTAAATGTGTTGTTGTTTAATTTTAAACTGAACTAGGCTACTTGCACGGCTAAGGAACGCAACGACTGATGGACTCGCTTGTCTGATAACGACTGAAGGTCCTTAATGGGAGCAATGCGTTGCTAAAGCGGCTTACAAAATTTATATTGTTGTTGGTGTTTTCTTTTTTTTTATACTTTTTTTGTATTCTTCTGTTATTTTTCCTGCTTTTATTTCGTCTTTTCAGTTAAAGAGTGTCTCTAATATACAATGAAACTAACAAAAGCAAAAACAACAACAACAACAGCAGCAACAAAAAATCACATTTATTCACTCTGTCATCATCTAAACTTCCACCTTCTTTGCAGCCCAATACTCCCCCTTTTTCTTTATAAAAACACAAAAAAATGGATTCACTTTGTAATCAGACAAATATAACAACATTCATGGAGAGCTTTTAAGCAAAATGAGAAAGAGTATAATACAACTCACGTTTTCTCTCTTTAAAAGAGAATGAGAGCATCAAAAGGACATGTAAATATTTGAAATTTTTACATTTAAACACAGTTGCCACAAGAAAGTTTTTTAAGGGCTCCCAGAGATTTTCATGAAAATGGGTTTTGTTGTCCGGGACTTAAATTAATTTTAAACAGTCACATTTTTAAGTTGAGTCGACTAGTGTAGCAGGAAACGGGATTTTTTTGAGCCGTCAGGCTCAGTATGGCGGCATAGTCACTTTGTTATTCCACGTGTAACCCATCGAAACATGAGTCTTTGTAGAACTTTTTACGCTGGGGCGTACTTTTTATCAAAAGTCCTTTTTTATAAAAAGTAAAAAAAAGCCTTTCTTAATAAGTACCAAATTATTACTTTTAATAAAAAGCACCACAAAAGTACTTTTTTTATAAAAAGTACAAACAATTAAATTTTTTTTTAAAGATACCAAAAAAGTACTTTTTTTATAAAAAGTACCAAAAAAGTACCTTTTTATAAAAAGTACCAAAAAAGTACTTTTTATAAAAAGTATCAAAAAAGTTCTTTCTTATAAAAAGTATCAAAAAAGTACTTTTTATAAAAAGCATCAAAAAAGTATTTTTTTTATAAAAGTACCAAAAATTTTATTTTTATAGAAAAGTACCAAAAAAGTAATTTTTTATAAAAAGTACAAGAAAAGTGTTTTTTTTTTTTTTAATTACGTTTACAACGTAAAAAGTGCGTTTTTATAAAAAGTTTTTTTTTTTTACCAAAATATAACTTTTATGAGAAGTATCAAAAATGTACTATTTTGATACTTTTTATGAAAATATACTATTTTGATAATTTTAATAAAAAAAGGATTATTTTCCTGAAAAAGTATTAATTTCAAATTCAAGAAAGGTTTTTTATTGGGCTCCCAGCGATTTTTATAGGCAACGCAATTTGTTTAACACTTCAGGCGCAGTATGTGGGCATAGTCACATTGTTAATCCATGTGTAGCACATCGAAACATGAGTCTATTTTAGTACTTTTCATACTGGTGCATACTTTTATAAAAAAATCATTTTTATTAAAAGTGCAAAAATAGTAGCCATTCTTAATAAGTACCAAAATATAAGTTTTTATAAAAAGCACCACAAAAGTACTTTTTTATAAAAAGTACCAAAAATGTACTTTTTATAAAAAGTACCTAAAAAGTAATTTCTTACAAAAAGTACCAAAATAGTACCTATTTATAAAAAATACCAAAAAAAATACTTATTTATAAAAGTACTTTTTTATAAAAAGTACCCAAAACTACTTTTTTACAAGAAGTACCTAAAAAATAATTTCTTACAAAAAGTACCAAAAAAGTACCTATTTATAAAAAGTACCAAAAAAGTACTTATTTATAAAAAGTTTAAGAAAAGTACTTATTTAAAAACAGTATAAAAATAAAAAGTACGTTGTTTAAAAAAATGCGTCTTTATTAAAAGTTCTTATGTACCAAAATATTACTTTAAAAAAAAGTAGCAAAAAAGTACTTTTTATAAAAAGTACCAAAAAGTAGTTTTTATAAAAAGTACCAAAAAGTGGTTTTAATAAATGGTACCAAAAAGTAGTTTTTATAAAAATAAGATTTTTTTACAAAAGTACAAAAAAAGTAATTTCTTATAAAAAGTACCTATTTAAAAAAAGTACCAAAAATTTACTTATTTATAAAAAGTACTTATTTAAACATCGTATAAAAGTACGTTGTTTTAAAAGAAGCGTTTTTATTAAAAGTTTAATTTTTTTTTTTTTAAGTGGAGTCGATTTTTGTAGCAGGAACCGAAATTTGTTAAAGCCTTCAGACGCAGTATGGGGGTATAGTCATTTTGTTATTCCGTATGTAACGCATCAAAACACAAATCTATTAAAGTACAATTTTTTGTGGTACTTTTTATCAACAATTTTGAACTTTTTATCAACAATTACTTTTGGTAATTTTTAAAAAAAATTTCATACTGGTGCATACTTTTTGTAAAACATAATTATATTGGTACTTTTTATTAAAAAGTCAATTTTTATTAAAAGTACAAAGATAGTACCATTTCATAATAAGTAACAAAATATTACTTTTTATAAAAAGTACTAAAAAGAGATTTTGTATAGAAAGTACCAAAAAAGTACTTTTTATAATAAGTACCAAATAGTACTTTTTTTTATAAAAGTACCAAAAAAGTACTTTTAATAAAAAGTACCAAAAAATACTTTTTTATAATATTTACTAAAATGTACTAAAAAAACTACTTTTTATAAAAGTATCAAAAAAGTTTATAAAAAGAATCAAAAAATCCTTTTTTTTATAAAAAGTACTTTTTTTTATAAAAAGTACTTTTTATAAAAAGTACGTTTTTAGTTTTTTTTTAAAAGAGCTTTTTTATAAAAAAATTCTTATTTATAAAAATACCATTTTAGCCAAATATTTTTTATTAAAAAAAAAACGTATTTTCTTTTATCAAAAGTACCAAAATATAAAATTTTGAAAACAAATACCAAAATAATACCTTTTTGTTAAAAGTACAAAAAAAATTTACATAGAAACACGGTGTGATATTCGTGCGCATTTGGGTCAAACAAAAAAAATTGCCGATTATTTTTTTTAGGTGCATACTTAATTTTGACACTCTGGAGACTAAAAATCAGTTTCCGCTACATCAATGCGACTCTTAGTTTGGCTGGGGCATAACTCCAAAGTATAGAGTTTTTCACATTTTTCTAAATTTATTTTTTTTTGTAAAGGACTTTTTTGAAAAAATTTTAAAAATTCATCTTGTGGAGTAATCCATCCAAATTTTTTGCAAAATGTTTCCAAGATCCGTTATTTTATTATTCATTTTTTTTTATAACAATAAAATAACACAACAAAAAGGTATATTGAGTAAAAATCCATGTTTTTTTTTAAATATGTTAAAGTTAAGGTTAAAGTTAAGGTTAAAAACAAAAATATTCAAATTATTTGCTAAATTTGTTTAAAAGTTGTACAATTTGATTGTTTTACATAACATGCTTTTTATTTCTCCGGCGTTACTTAAAAAGATGTATGTCAGGTTCAATCTGTAATGTACACAGAATCCATTTTTCACGATTTCGCGGTAAACACTTTGCGACTCGAGAAAGTGGATACAAAATCAATGTGTTTTTTGTAACTATATTATTTTAATTATTAGAAAATTAAAGAAGTGTATATTTAGGACAATTATCAGAGGAAGGTCACATAAACATTTTAAGAATTTTAGAAATAATTTCAGTCGTAAAAACACAAGATGTTACAATCTGGAGGATATTTTTTATATGTTTATGATTCAAAGTGACCCAAAAATGTCAATAAAACGAAATAACGAACTAAATCCTAAAACAAAAACGAATTATCCACCGAAAGTGTTGGAATTGCTAGAGAAGGAGTAATTAATTTAATTTTGTTATCTATATTGAACTTTCTTCTTTTTTTCATAATTCGATTTTTATTGGTTAATTTGTTTTATTTTTGTTTGTATTAAATGAGTTTCCTGAAGGCAAACAAGTTTTAATTGCCGGTTCTTTAAACGTAGGGTGTATTATTTGTGTGCAGATAAATAATCCCTCTTAAAAATATTTTAAAGAGATCTACATTGAATAATAAAATCGTTATTTCTAAATCGTAAGTAGTTTAATTTTTTTCTGGACTATTTGTAATATATTCTTCAAAAAGCTGGTCGTGAATTCCGATTTTTGGGTTTAACCATATAGTTGTAATGCACATCACAAAAATTCGGTGGTATAAAGTATAATTTTCAAGGAAATCGATTTTTTTTAAACTTTTTTTTTGTTGGTTAGTTAACCAAGTTTACCTTCCCGTTTAAGGTAGGGTATTGACAGTACATCTTTGAAATAACATACAAAAATAGCTCTAAGTTTCTAGTTTTCAAAACTGTAAAAATTTTAGAAATAGCCCAATCCGTTCAAAAGTTATACAAAGTCCATACAAAGGACACACTGTGAGAAACCCAGCGGAATTTTGACAAATTGCTAATGAACTCATTTGACGAGTGGCTTTTTTAAATTTCTTATAAAAAACGGGATTTTTACTCCTGATCTGCAGCATGGGTATACCAATTTTGCTATTCTGTGTGTTCTTCATCGAAATATTAGAACTCTTACTATTTTTTTGGTACTTTTTTTATCAATAAGATCTTTTTTGATACTGTATACTAAAAAATTGCATTTAGATTCATAATTTTTATAAAAAAGTACTATCTCGGTATATTATAAAAACAAAAATGTATAAAAAGTAATACTTTTTACAAAAAGTCCCTATATATTTGTTTTTAAATTTCAAGTATATAACTTTTTTCTGAAAGCATTAAAATAATACTTTTTCATTCAAACTAGTGCATTTGTACTAAAAAAGTACTATTTTCCCAAAATAGTTTTATTTATACGAAGAACAAAAAAAATGCTGTACACAAAAGTTCTATTTTGGAAACTTTTTTTGAAGTACTTTTTTGTAGTTTTTTTTTTTAAAGTACTATTTTGGTAGTCCTTTTTTTAAATACTATTTTACCAAAAATAGTTTTATGTATTTTATAAAAAGGTACTTTTTTACCAAAATAAATTTATTTATACGAAGTACTAAAAAAATACTATGTACAAAAGGTCTATTTTGGAAATCTTTTTTTTTTAATTAGGTACTTTTTTTGTAACTTTTTATAAAAAAGTTCTATTTTGGTTTACTTTATAAAAAAATATTTAATCACTTTTTACTTAAATTTTATATTTTTGTTTCTTTTGTAAAAAACAACAATTATTTAAAAAGTAGTTTTTGGTACTTTTTTATTGTACTTTTCATTAAAATTTTATATTTTAGCTTTTTTTATCAAAACTGTTGGTAAATATTTTTCAAAAATTACCAATTTTTTTACTTTTTCTGCAAAAAAAAAAACTAACAAAAAAGTACTTCTCATAAAAAAAAAAAAAACAAAATAGTTCTTTTTCATAAAAAAAGTATCAAAACAACACTTTCTATTAAAAATACCAATATATAACTTTTTTATAAAGGTAACAAAATATTTCTTTTTACTACTAAAATAAAACTGTTTTGGTACATTTATAAAAAGGTTAAAAAGTATTTTTTATGAAAAGAATTATTTAGAAAAATCTTAATTTTTATAAAAAACTATCTTTTAAAAGTTTCTGAAATAGCACTTATTTATAAAAAGTACCAAAACAGTACATGTTTGTACAAGCACGTATTTATAAAAAGCACATTTTTTGCCATAATAGTACTTTTTTTATAAGAAGTAAAAAAAATATTTTTATAAAAATTAATATTTTTTTGTTTCTTATTTAAAAAAGTATCATTTGTTCTTCTTAAAAAAAATACCTTTGTTCCTTTTTTTAAATCCCTATGTTGCATTTTTATTTTGCATATTTTATATACATATAAAGTACAAAAAAGTAAATTATTTTAGTACTTTTTGTAGGAAGTACTTTTTTAACTAATATTTAGTTTTTTTGTTATTGAAACATTACTTTTTATCAAAAAGTACTAATTTGGTACTTTTTGATTTTTCTAAGATTGGTGCGACACAATTTTTAAAGGAATGAATTTTTAGTTTCAATTAATTCACATTTCTATTAATGCGTAATTTAAGGCTTCATGTGCAAATAATACTGCAATAATATTTGTAATTTGAAACTTCTCAGTGGCAACACTGATTATAAATCTTTATCACCGTGAGAATTTTCTAATAAGCAGGTATATATTTTTCTCTCTTTTATGTTAGACATTTTTTATTTGTTTAGTTTATAATATTGTTTGTTTATTTTAAATGTTTTTCTTTTTGTTGTCGTGTAGGGTTGCCGCTGCAAAAATCTATTTCCTGTTAAAAGCGTAGGAGTTAAATATACAGGAAGGCAGGCAGTCAAATCAGCCTCTTTTTTTGTAAATATGCAATGAGTTACTTAGAAAATTATTGAATTTTGGCAGTTCTGTTATAAAAGTAGGCATGTAGATTAGGGAATTTTACCTTTATTACTATTTAAGATACTTTATGTAAATAAAGTAGTAAGTACATTTAGATTAGTCACTGGTTCGAATCCTGATGGGATAGAAAAATGCTCGAAAGATTTTGAGTAAAAAATAATTTGAGTGCAACTACGTTTTTGTAGGAAATGGTTATAACGTATTAAAAAATATATGTAGTAAAAAAAATTTTGAATAAAATTTTTTTCTTGCAGTTTGTAAAAAATAGTTCAGCAAAGGTAACTTTTGAGTACAAAATTAGTATGAAAAATTTTTATTTTCGTACGTGAATAATTTCTGAAACTTTCTGTGGTTCTCAAAGGACTTATAAATGATTTTATTTTTGGACTTTGCATTTTTCTAAATTGGTTGTTTAAAACCTTAAAAAATTCAATGGTGCAATTTTTTTTTTTTTTTTACTAAATTTTTTTTTTAGTAAATTCTAAATTTAACTACATATAAATAAATATTGTCTTACTTCCTCAACTATTTAAAATATTATTTTCTTAACAAACAAACGTCATTGCTGTTGTTGTTGTTGTTGTATTTGTTGTTTATTAAAGTTATTTTGTTGTAAAGCAAATTCACTTTCATACTTTTTTATTTCCTTAAAGGAAATACAATACCGTTACTCAACTAAAATACCTTAATGACAAAAGGATGTGAGAGAGCAAGAGCAGATTTTGTTTTTCTTTCACTCGCAATCAATTGTAAGTGATTTTGAGTAAATCAAAAAAAAAAGAAAACAAATCAACTCAAAATAAAATGTCAGAGAAAACCAGGGTTGCCAGAAAGGCAAAAGAAATTTAATGTATGCAAAGGAAAAAAGGCCGAAAAAGGCATGGAAAATAAATGCAAAATCTCGGATCGAAATCTCTCTCAGTAGGCAAAATAAAATCCACGCTGACCCCTTATGAAATCGCTGACATCTTCATACAATTTTTCAAAATGTTGCTAATGACATGTCAGCAGTTGGTCAGCAGTGTCCACCAGTATCGGTGGCCACCAACAATTCGTTTAAACAACCGCCGTCCAACTGCTGACATGTCATTGGGGACATTTTGAAAAATTGTAAAAAAATGACAGTAATTTTTTAAAAGGAGAGTCAGCAGTATATCAGGAGTAAAGATGCGCGCGTGACACGATTTATTCGTGATTCACGTGAATCACGCGTGATCGTGAGAGAAATTTATTCATACTCAAGCGATTGTGAGTGCGCGTGATTAAAGAAAATAGTTTCGTGCGTGAGTAAGCTTTGTTTCGTACGTTTGCGTGATTGTTTTGTGCTGTCTGAAGCAGCAAAAAAGTCAGAAAATTGTCATCATATTGAATTTAGAGGGGAATAAATCACAAAATTGTGATTTTAATAAATTTTTATGATCGTTTTTAGGAAATTATATACTTTTTGTGCAAGAAATCGAAAAAAGTAAATAAAAAAAATTTGTTTATTGTTGTTTTTTTACTCTATTATGACAATATCATATATAGAAATATTTTTGGGCCTCGAACTAGAATAAAACTCTAATCGAATATATAAAATTTGTTTATTTTAATTTCGTGAGTCTTCGTGAGCGTGAGAAAAATTTTATTTACTCACGTGAGCGTGCGTAAACGTGAACAGAGCAAAAAAATTCGTGGGTGAGCAATATTTTATATTTCGTGAGCGTGCGTGAGTCAAAATTCCCTAACCCGCCCTTCTCTAATCAGGAGTTATTTTTCTTTGCTAACTTACGCTACAACAGTGCTACAAAAGTGAACAAAATACTAATGCAGAGGTGCTCATATAAAAATTCGGGTTGGTTGGAGTTCATAAAGTACGGAATAACTTACTCTCCTTTTTTTTTTTTTTTTTTTTAAAGGACCACCAATTTTTAACCGATTCTCAATATTTTTTTTTTTAACAACAAAGTTATAAGTTTTTGAAGTTTTTATTTAAGACTTTAGGTTTTTCAACACATTTTCTAAAAAATGCCTGCGAATTTTGTACTCTTGCCCTTGAATCGTGATAAGGTGGTTTTTGTACATTTGATAAACAAATGGAACATTTTTTTGCCACAAGTTTAGACTTGGTGAAAATTTAGTTTTGGAAAAAAAATGGTAAAAGAAAGGTGAATTTCTTTTTCACGAAAAACAAAATTATGACAAAAAAAAAATTATAAAAACTAAATTTTTGGTGAAAAAAAAAAATTTTATGACAAAAAAAAATTTTTGATAAAGAAAAAAAAAAATTAATGAAAAAAAAAATGATAAAAAAAAAAATTTTTAGATGAAAAACAAAATTTTATAAAAACTAATTTTTAATGAAAAAAAAATTTTTGATGTTAAAAAAATTTTAACAAAAAAATTAAGGAAAAAAATTTTAACGAAAAAAAAAATTTTGCTGGAAACAAAAATTTTAATGAAAAAAATATTTTTTTGATGTAAAAATAAATTGATGAAAATAAATGTATGAAAAAAAAATTTATGAAAAAAAATTTTTGTGAAAAAAATATCATAAAAAAATTATAAAAAAAAATTTGATGAAAAAAATAATTTATTGAAATAAAGAATTTAATGAAAAAAATTTGATGAAAAAAATTTGAAAAAAAAGTTGTTGAAAAATAATTACGTTACGATGTATTCACCACCTCCAGAAAAATGTTTATCCTAGTTACAAACCTTTTTGGTTTTGAAAAAATTTAAACAGTAATTCTAATAGTCTTTTTTGTTAGTCGGTTTTGAGCGTCCCGTCAAATTTAAATTTTCGAATTTCATGTAGTAATACCTGCCAAACGATGGCCACGTTAGAGCTGATTGTGGGAACATTTATGAAAAAAATTCGCAAGGTCATCTTCAGTCGGCAATCACCGGTCAAATTTGGAAAAAATTACGTATTTCGACCAAAATTTATGTACGAATTTTTTTACCAAATCCGGCTAAAAAATTCGGAAACATAAAAATATTTTTTATCCAAATTGGTCTCAAAAGTTGGAAAATGTTAAGTGTGTTATCTAAAAAATATTAAAAATGTATAATCACGCGATTTTGGTCCACAGATGCTGATCAGTAGGGATGAGATTTTGATGCACTAAAAAATCTAAAATATGCGCTAAAAAAACATAAAAATATGCACTAAAAAATAAAATATGTGCAATGAAAATCTTGTTATCATAGGAAAAACTTATTAAAAAGCAAAAAGTAACGCCGGGTTTAAATAGTAACATTTAAAACTTTATATAACCAAGATTTTTCAGAAATTAAGACAACCTATAAAAAAAATTTAAAAAAAAAAAAATAATTTTTCTTATTTCCAAAATAAATTTTCAAAAATTTAAAATAGTTTTTAAACAAATAAATTTCAATTTGTGCTTTTGCTAATTTATGCCAAAATATGCAAAAATATGCACTTATAAGTTGGAAATATGCACAAAATATGTATTTAAAACCAAAATATGCAAAAATATGCAATTTCACCAAAATATGCAAAAATATGCAAAAACAAATCGATGCCATTTTAACGCAAATTTCTTGATTCGGAAAGATAATTGGTCAATATCGTTTTTAGACTATCGACAAAAAACATGCATTTGCATGGAAATCTCAACCCTGATCAACTGATCAGCATTTTCGGATCAAAATCATGTTTTTATATTTTTTTAATATTTTTTTGATAACACAATTGATGTTTTCCAATTTTTGAGACCAATTTGGATAAAAAATATTCTTGTGTTTAAAATTTCACATTTGTAGACCAAAATCACGGTTTTGGATTTTTTTTTAAATATTTTTCCAATAAAGTGCGCCAAATTTCCGAATTTTTGAGCCGGATATAGTCAAAAAATTTGGTTGCCGACTGAAGATGACCGTGAAAAATTTTTTCATAAATATTTCTACAATCAGCTCTAACGTGACCATCGTTTGGCAGATATTACGACATGAAATTCGAAAACTTAGATTTGACGGGACGCCCTATTATACAGTCAAACTGAGGTGGTGTCCTGCATCATTTTTCAAATTAAACACCAGCTTAAAAACAATATCATGTTAAAAAGAACTAAACGAAGTGATCGAATATGACTATGAGTATTTTCGTACTCTATGGACTCCAATCAACTCGAATTTTTATACGAGAACCACTGAATTTTATTGGTGTAGCACAGTGTTATTATCCTTAAGTCAAATTTTATTGCAGCTGTAAAATGTTTGTCGTTTTGAGTTGAATTTATAACAATCTGGCATAATTATTGCCAAAAATCCCAACATAACCACAAAAGTGTTCTTTTAACAACGGAAGCTAAAAATCAAATTGCGTATTATCAATAGAGGGAGTGAGTGGGATGAACAAAAGCAAATATTACAAACTCTCCGGTACCACAAATCTTATAAAATGCGCAGGTTTCAACATTCAAAAAAATAAAATCAAATAAGTGGATGCTGTTACAATAAGCTGGGTATATCAATGCATTTTAAGATGGAAAATCCTCTTAAAACAATTAAACTACTGATGAAATTGGGAATAAATAAAATTCTATAAATAAAATCTAAAAAAAAAACAAAAATTTAAAAAATTTTAATATTAAGATATAATAAAAATTCTTAATTTCAAAATCCTTTATTTAAATATTAAAAACAAAAATTTTCTAAATTTTTTTTTTTATTTAACCTGCCAACAAAAAAATATGAAATTAAATTTATATCCCCAAAATTTTTTTTTTGCCGCTGGTCATTTTCACAACTATCAAAAATATATACACACATGAAAAACAAAATTCAGTTTCAGGCGCATTCCAGTGGTTCACAATTGCCAAAATTGCACAAACACACAAAAAACATATCGTATACCAACAACTACACTCGCAATTTAAAAAGCAAAAAGTCTATATAGTTGGTATAGAGGATGAACTATAAGAACAACAAAAAAGTGTCAACTTGACATTGCGCTACGTGCGTCAATGTTCCAGACACTCTGAACAATATGAGGCAATGCTCGCATTACGCGCGTACATTACAAACAAAAACTGCACGGAAAAAATTACATTACAAAAACTAAACAGACACACAGAAATTGAAACCAAAAAACAAAAATAAAAATAAAAAATCTCAATTTAAATCACCCACTACTAGGAAATTTACTCACCAGACAAAACTGTAATACTCTTTTTTTTGTGAAATCTAAAAGCCATTGCCAACATATTAGCAACATACCAAATGTTTCCTTACTTATTTTGTATACTAACCCACCCCAATAATTGCCTTAGATATTTTATTTCTGGGAGAAACAAACAGAACGGAACTGAAAAAAAATGTAATAGAATATTGAAATTCAGTTCCTTTTCCTTGTCCCCTGTTCAGCCCTTTTCTTGCTCTCCCAAAAAAAAAAAACGTTGCATACATTCCGAGACATACAAAACTTAAATAAAATAAACAAAACGAAAATTCATATTTGAGCACTCAACTACACGAACAGTTATTGAGAAGATTATATTGCTAAATGTTACAACAAAGTAACAGTTTACTGAAAAGGAGAAAGTTTTTATTAACTCTCGCTCATCCCCTTCCTCTCACACTCTGCCTCTTATTTACATAGGTTCTCTATTGCTTTTATCTTAGGAGAGTTTTAACCTGCGCTTTGATAATAATACTCAGAGTATTGTTAACTCATTGTTTTGTGTTTATTGCGCTTGTTTTGCAATTTTTTTTATATATATTTCCCGCCAACAAAATAGCGTCTGCTGCCATGGTACCTTTATCAGTTAATTCTCCGGTAATTTTAAGAACCCAATTGGAAATTAAAGGATGTTGGTACATTCATATATAAATGACAACAATGTTGGTCATCTTAGAGGATGACAACTCTACAATAGAGTGGAGCAATTTTTGCAGCAAAAGAAAACAGAAACAAAAAAAAAACAGAAGAAAATTTAAATTCGACTTGGCCGAATCCATGAATACCCTACACAATGTCCTAATAAACGTAAAAAACATTAACGATATTAATTTGAAATATTTTATTTTGAGTAAAAAATTTCTTTTAATCATTTTTGTTAAAAAAAAAATTACAACATTTTTTATCTGGGGTGTAAAATTTTTTTTGAGTGCAAAATTTTTTTTAATCCAAAATTTTTTTCGAGTGTAAATTTTTTAGTGCAAAAATATTTTTGGTTGACAAAAAAATTTACAAAATTTTTTTTTGTGTAAAATTTTTTTTGAATGTATTTTTTGTTGAGTGTAGAATTTTTTTCGATTGTAAATTGTTTATTTTTTAATGTAAAAATAACTTTAGCTGACAAAACTACTTTGTAAAATATTTTTGTGGCTTACCAATGTTTAAAGATTGTTAAACGGTTTTCTGAACACGTAAATTTAAGGTTGAAACCAATTTAAAATTCACGGTTTCGCTCATAATTTTTGAACCACTAGACCGCTCTTTCTGAAATTTAATACCAACCAGGCCAGAGGAACGACAAAATTTGTCGGACAAATGTATATGCCACACAGTGGGGAAAAATGGATTTGTTTGTCCAATTTTGATTACAGGTCGCAATTCTTAACCAATTTAAGTTTTCTTCTTTTGAATTTTAGCTAATGAAATTCCTCATCGGTCTGTCATCGTGGATTTCTAAAAGTCGTTTTTGTTTTATTTGAATATTTTTTTTAAATTCAGAAAAAATTTTTTTTTTTAGAATTTTCGCTTTAAAAAATGTAATAGGCAGGGGACGAATAAGCTGTATGGACAAAATTAAAGGTATTTGAACCCTTTATAAATGACGTAAACAGCATTTCTTAATTTATTATTATTATTTTGGTTTTTATAAACATATCGTGAACCTATATTCAAAATATGCCAACTCAAATTTGACCGAAATGAGTTTCCGATGGCAAATAGCTCCCCTATACAATACCAATCTGTGGTAAAACTTTCAGAGCAAAAAAATATTTTTTTGTCGTTTTACATCCATTTTTGTTATTCTGCTAACTCAAAGTACATATTTTTTTGGTGAAAATAAATGGCAACTCCCATTGTAAATTTCCAAAAATTTTTCAAAATTTTTTAAAAAAAAAAATAGATTACGTATTTCATTGCATTTGTCATGCTGAACACGAATCTGGTAAAGATTTTGATATCTAATGGCTAGTTTTCAAGATATTGATATTTGGAAAATATCGGTAAATAGTGCTTGCAAAAAAAAAATTGCTTATATATGAGGCATTCCACACCAAATGTCCCGCTACAGAAAAACATGTGTCCCGTAAATTTCTGAATAGGTTGTTTGGATAGCCCTATATGTAACTAAGAAAATTGCGTTTTTGGTTTTTCAATTTTTCAAAAACTGGGCTTAGGAGGCGTGGTCAAATATTGGAAAAATGGTAAAATTTGTGGCGAGTTGCCTTGATTAAATATTTATCACATTAAAACGGAATGCACCACAATGTCAAAAATTTTCGTTCTTATATAGTTTTGTATGGGCTATCGATTAAAAATTTTTTTTTGGAAAATTTTGGTAGTGGTATGGTTAGCCCTATATGGAACTTAGAAAATTGCGTTATTGGTTTTTCAATTTTTCAAAAACTGGGCTTAGGAGGCGTGGTCAAATATTGGAAAAATGGTAAAATTTGTGGCGAGTTGTCTTGATTAAATATTTATCACATTAAAACGGAATGCACCACAATATCAAAAATTTACGTTTTTATATAGTTTTGTATGGGCTATCGATTAAAATTTTTTTTTTTGGAAAATTTTTAGAACCCGTTCTGAAATTTTCCATTTTTTAAAAAAGTCAATTTATCAAAAATCCGGCCACTTTTTTTTTCTTTTTTATTTATTTTTTTAAAAGTGTAGATGTTTGTCCATCCACACATAAAAATCCAGAAACACGTTCATCTTTTTTTTTCGAGAAAATCGCATTTGAACTTTAAATTTCATAACAATTTGTTATTTGCTTTTATTTCTTTGTTTTAAAGTTGTGAATGAGTAATATTAATTGCATAAATATTCGTCATACGCTCTGTTGACACAAGAAAATACAAGCAAATTACGATATGACGATATGAAAACTTAAAAATGTTGTCTAAAATAAATAACCAATTTCAATGAATTTTTTTTAGATTAAAGATTATCATTTTCTTAGCCATTATTGTTAAATAAAGTTTTTTTTGCAAAATTGTTTAACTCTTTTTTTCGAATTAACAATTAGGGTTTTCACAGTAACGATTAAATCTGCCATTTTTAGTTTGGTATTTGGCAAATGTGCCAAACGTCAAAAAAATGCCAATTTGAATGTGGCATATTTTTCTTAAAATGCCCAACTCAAACCTTGTCTAAAAACAAAATGCCAGTGTGCAAATAAAAAAACATAAAAATGACAACAGCTGTGTTTGTTTATGCTGAAACGCAGCAACAAAAACATTTATAGAAAAAGAAACATTCACATTTTCTGTGTTTATTTTAAAATTGTGAATGTAAAAAGTTAATTAAAGTTATTTTGTGCAAATTATTGACGAAAAGTGCGCTCACGATATGTAAAGAAAAAATGGTGGCAAATACTTGACGTTTAGTAAAATGGCAAATTTGCCAAATACCCAACTAAAAAGGCAAATTTAATCGTCACTGTGAAAACCCCAAATGAAACAACTTTTTTTTTTTTAAACAGACTAAAAAATAATTTTAAAATTCCAAAAATCATAAGGTTAAATTTAAGCAAAAAATAAAATATTAAAAAAAAAAAAAAATTATAACTAAGCAAAACATAAGCTTTAATCTAAAAAAATTCATTGAAATTGGTATATTATTTTTAAAGATATAGGTTCTTAAAAGTAAAAAATTCTTGAATTTTTGTCTGGTTATGAAAACCAAAATAATAATTAATTTTCAAATACTAATCACGTCGTTGATAAGGGGTTCCAATATATTCTATAAAGCATATTCGTCCATGCCCAATACATTTTTTATTGCAAAAATACTGAAAAAATTTAAATTTTTTGAACTTTAGGAAAATATAAATAGTAATCCAAAATTTTTTTCAAAAATCCAGCATGACAGATCAATGCGCAATTTTATTAGCTAAAATACAAAAAAGATAAACCAAAATCGGTTAAGAATTGCGACCTGTACACAGTGATTCGTTTCATTGGCAAAAATCAAAAAAAGAAGTATGTCTTCAATATTGATGATTTTTTGTATTTTTATAGTTTAATAGTAAACTAAAAAAAATATGTGCTTTTCTGATTTTTAAGAAGTCATATGTTGCCACAAGAGGTCGCTAAAGTATGGAAATTTTACGCTATTGTGTGTAAACAAAAAAAAAATAATTTTATAGGTTTACTAAGATAATTATAAAAAATCGAATTTTAAAAAAATCAAAGAAAGTTGTATTTTCAATTTTTTTGAATTAATCTTAAAATACATTTTTGTATTACTCTGAAATCTGTATTTTCTCTACCGAATCCCAAAAAATTGACAAATTTTGATGGAGTCCATAAAAAAAGTTCGTGAGTCAAAAAATTATTTTTTTTTGCTTTTTCGATAGTTTGGACTATGGTCTATAAGGCAAAACAATAAAAATAACTAAGTTTTTGTCTGAAGTTGGAAAAAAGTAAGGTTTTGTATGTGTCATTATTTTATTTTTTTCAAAAGCTATATTATTAATGGAAAAAATATTAGAAAAAAATCTAATATTAAGTATTTTTTTTACAGATTGATATATTATATAGTATGTATACTGTAAAAATATAACAAAAACATCAAAAAAATTATGCAGTACGTGGGCCGTTTTGCTTTAAAAGTTATCTATGACTTTTACTAAAATCCCCAAAATCCCAAAATTTTAATGGCCTTCATAAAAAAAGTTCGTGAGTAAAATTTTTTTAATTTTTATTTTTTTGGTGGCTTTGACTATGTTTTATAAGATCAAAAAAAAATAACTAAGTTTTTTGTTTTTAAGTTGAAAAATTTTTTTTTAAAAAATCTAAAATTGGAATATTTATTTTTTTTTATATATTTTATTTTTTGTAAATAAATTTAAAAAATTCATCAACATTTTAGTGTTTTTTTATATAAAGGGATTTATTGTAAAGTATACCATAAATTTATAGTAAATAATTCGATAAAATAAGTTTACAGTTGGCCATTTTGCTTTAAAACCAGTATTCGATTTTTTTTGGTATCCCAAATTTAAACCAAAAATTTTAGTGATATACATAAAAAAGTTCGTACTTAAAAATTATTTTTTATTGACTTTTTTAACATCTTATACTGTTTTTTATACAATCAAGTAATAAAAATAACTAAGTTTTTGAAAAAAAATAAAAAAAAAATTAAAATAAAAATTTGAAATACCCAAAATTTTTTTTTTTTAAGTTTTTTGTTATTAACGGGGTATATACTTAGAAATAAAGCAAGTATTAAACGTGTTTACTTAAAACTTATATTAAATAAACTTATTTTCGTAATGCAATAGAAAAAAAGTGTTGCGAATGCTTTGTTTTAGCAGTTATTATGTATTTTTATATTTTTTACTATATTTAAAAAAAGGATATAATAACAGCTTTTTTGTTACCGCAAGCAACTCAACGAAATTTGACACACTTATTAACGCCATTTTATTTAATCTATATTAAAAATTTGGTAGCATTTGAAAGATTTACAGCGATTTCAAGAAAAAGGAGTCCTTCCTCAGATTAAAATACAAATGTTGTACGTCGATATTTATCTAAATTTCTAAGATAATAACTAAGTTTAGTAATTTTATGTCAAGTTTTTAGCGCTAAAACTCCAATTTTAAATTTCAGGATATACGACAGGTACAAATGTCCTTCGACCGATTTGCTCAAAATTTTTATTTATCTTCTACTAATTAATTTTCTGCTTGCGTACCAAATTTGAACAATCGCTGACAATTCTATCTATTTTATTTTTGTGATTAAACTATATTAACACTTTATTGCATTTTCTTAAAAGGGATATATAAACAACTTTTGTTTTACTGCACCGATTTCAGCGAAATTTGGCACACACATTGATATCACCTATTCAAATTTTTACAAGAAATTTCAAGGGTATCGATATACAGTGTTTTTAAGAAAAAGGATATATGGCAGCCACACGAGTCCTTGCTTCAATCTAGAAAAAAATTTACGCATAAAATACTATATCAAAATTGGTAACAGTGACAAAGTTTGGGAATTTTGTGACCATTTTTGTAGTTTTAATCACATATTTTAATTTTAGGATATATGGGCGGTAGGCGTGTCCTTCCTCCGATTTTTCCAAAAACCCGTTGTTTTCTTAATTAGAGCATTTAATGCTAGTGTACCAAATTTCAGAAATCTGCGACCAATATTCTATTTTTGCCCACTCGATATATGGGAAGCAATCAATGTGCTGTAGGCCAAATCGGACAAAAAAAGTCAATTTTTTCCCACCGTGTGACGGACAGACGGACAGACGGACGGACAGACGTAACGGACTTCGCTATAATGTTTTAGAATCGATCACTGATCAATAATATATATAATTTATAGGGTCCTCTACCGATATTTCGATGGAATGACAAAGTGAGTATACCCTCATACAGTAGTTGGAGGGTATAAAATTGGGAGATAGGATTTTAATACCTATATTCGAAGAAAAGAACCGCCATCAAATTTCATTGAAGACATGTCTTAACATTATTTACTTCAAAACTAGATTTAATACTTCTTTTTTGACGTGTTCAAAATGCTTTTGAAAAAATTGAAAAATTTCAGTGGGCAATAAAAAAGAACTCGAGCTAAGTTTTCAAAACCCTGCAGAGTGTTATTAAAGTATTGCATTTTAAGATAAAAATCTGTCATCGTTTTCATAGGACACAAAGGTCTCATATTTTTAATATATTTTTTTTTTTTTTAATTTTGTTGATTTGTTTTTTTTTTCACGTAAAAAAAATTAAAAAATTATTTTTTTTCAAAATTTTGTAAATAAATGTTTTCTACACTCAAAAAAAAAACTGTAATGTTAGCAAAAAAAGCTTGTAAACCTACAAGAAAATTTGCTGATTTTGAACCCACAATTTTTTTGCTAAAGTTAGCAAAAATGTTTTGCCAATAATTAGTTAACTAAATATTTTTTTTTTGAACTTAGTTGTTATACATCTGAGGACCCCATTGGGTTCGGACCCGATAGGTCTAGGCCCATCCGGGTCTAGTTGGGTTCCTTAAAAATCGTCATAGTTTTTGATCCAAAATTTGTGTCCGTTTCGCTCTACCTTGCTTAGTTTTTGAGATACGTGATTATAGGGGACCACTGGGGTCTTGAGAATTAAAAAACTCGATAACTTCAAAAATATTACTCGGAGAGCTTTTGACTATTTTGCGGTCTTGTTCTACGTGTTGATAGCTACAAAAACGCTTTTGGACTTTTTGTTGTGTCGGCAATATTTACCGAGATATGAGCATTTTAAAATTTTCGGGAATGCTAACTTTTTTAGATCCAAAGTTAGAGCCCATTAGGGTCCACACATGTGAAGAGGACCGGCGATACCATTGAGATTCTAAGAACCAAAAATGGCCTCCATTTTGCTCTATCTGGCTTAGTTTCCGAGATAGCGCTGTTTTAAGTTTTCTGAAAATAATAAAAAATTTACCATTTTTTTTGCTAATATTAGCAAAAAATCTTGTAAAAATGTAGTCAACTCAATTTCAAATTTAGCAAAAGAAATTAGTTCAAAGTTTGTTTAAAATTGCTAATGTGCTAAATGAAGTTTACAAGAATTTTTTGCTAACATGCTAATCTCAACTAAAAATTTGCCAAAAGTTAGCTAACTAGCGTTAGCAAAAAAAAATTAGTAAATCTACTAACGTATTTTTTTGAGTGTAAATTGTTATTCGATGTAATATGAAGAGCCATAACTCCTCAAGTAAATGTCGGATTTCAATAATAAAAATTGAAATGGAAAGATAGAAGCATCTAAATTAAACGGGAAAGTTAAACAAAAATGTTTCAATACAAATTTTTGAGATTAATAAGATAATCAATAAATAATAATAAAAAAAAAAAAAAATTTGGTTTGTATGGGGAAAAAACTGTTTACAACAAAACTTTAACACCCAAAGGCACGGGTTAATTTGTCCGATTTGGCTTAAAATTAAAAAGTTTTTATACCAAAACAAACCAAAATTTGACAGACGATCGACGAAATTCGACAAAAGTCATCATTATTGCCACCCAAATGGACGTTTTTGCTGTTTGTGAGCAGTTTAACGAATGTATAAAATAACTTACACAACCTATAAGTCATTTAAACACATAAACATCTAAAATGATAAATATTTTTTAAAATTCCTATAAAAAATCGTTCAGTTTTAGCTTTAACTAGTGACATAAAAAATAGTTTTTAGCCTAATTAAAGTAAATTGCTCAAAATAAAAACAACTTTTTTAAAACAGCTAAACATACAAATAGTATATCAATACACACAGCAACATTTACATAAATCTCATATCTATACATATAAACAAGTCTATGCATGCATACATATAACGTACGAAGGTCATATTTGGTAGAACTCATGTAGGAAAGATATACACATACATATATATTTCGAGAAAAAAGTAAAAAAAAATATATGCCATAATTCTTTTATATCGTTAAAATAGTACAAAAATATATATATATATGAATGACTGATTGTAAGTGTATAAGTTCAAAAACTTATACACAGACGAAATACAAACACACAAACACTAACAATTGTAGGTGCGTGGTAATAAAAATGGAAATCTTTCCTGGAATAAATGGCTGGATATATGATTGCTTTGGCTGACTAACTGGCAGGCTGGTTGGCTCAATGATTACACTTTATCCAACAGAAATTATAAAAATTCGCAGTAAATTTTCTAATTCGGAGTAAATTTCCTAATTCGCAGTAAATTTTCTTTATACAAAATATAATCCAATTCGGAGTAAACTTTCTTTATAGAAAATATACTCCAATTCGGAGTAAATTTTCTTTATAGAAAATATACTCCAATTCGGAGTAAATTTTCTTTATAGAAAATATACTCCAATTCGTAGTAAATTTTCTTTATAGAAAATATACTCCAATTCGGAGTAAATTTTCTTTATAGAAAATATACTCCAATTCGGAGTAAATTTTCTTTATAGAAAATATACTCCAATTCGGAGTAAATTTTCTTTATATAAAATATACTCCAATTCGGAGTAAATTTTCTTTATACAAAATATACTCCAATACGGAGTAAATTTTCTTTATAGAAAATATACTCCAATTCGGAGTAAATTTTCTTTATAGAAAATATACTCCAATTCGGAGTAAATTTTCTTTATAGAAAATATACTCCAATTCGGAGTAAATTTTCTTTATAGAAAATATACTCCAATTCGGAGTAAATTTTCTTTATAGAAAATATACTCCAATTCGGAGTAAATTTTCTTTATAGAAAATATACTCCAATTCGGAGTAAATTTTCTTTATAGAAAATATACTCCAATTCGGAGTAAATTTTCTTTATAGAAAATATACTCCAATTCGGAGTAAATTTTCTTTATAGAAAATATACTCCAATTCGGAGTAAATTTTCTTTATAGAAAATATACTCCAATTCGGAGTAAATTTTCTTTATAGAAAATATACTTCAATTCGGAGTAAATTTTCTTTATAGAAAATATACTTCAATTCGGAGTAAATTTTCTTTATAGAAAATATACTCCAATTCGGAGTAAATTTTCTTTATAGAAAATATACTCCAATTCGGAGTAAATTTTCTTTATAGAAAATATACTCCAATTCGGAGTAAATTTTCTTTATAGAAAATATTCTCCAATTCGGAGTTAATTTTCTTTATAGAAAATATACTCCAATTCGGAGTAAATTTTCTTTATAGAAAATATACTCCAATTCGGATTAAATTTTCTTTATAGAAAATATACTCCAATTCGGAGTAAATTTTCTTTATAGAAAATATACTCCAATTCGGAGTAAATTTTCTTTATAGAAAATATACTCCAATTCGGAGTAAATTTTCTTTATAGAAAATATACTCCAATTCGGAGTAAATTTTCTTTATAGAAAATATACTCCAATTCGGAGTAAATTTTCTTTATAGAAAATATACTCCAATTCGGAGTAAATTTTCTTTATAGAAAATATACTCCAATTCGGAGTAAATTTTCTTTATAGAAAATATACTCCAATTAGGAGTAAATTTTCTTTATAGAAAATATACTCCAATTCGGAGTAAGTTTTCTTTATAGAAAATATACTCCAATTCGGAGTAAATTTTCTTTATAGAAAATATACTCCAATTCGGAGTAAATTTTCTTTATAGAAAATATACTCCAATTCGGAGTAAATTTTCTTTGTAGAAAATATACTCCAATTCGGAGTAAATTTTCTTTATAGAAAATATACTCCAATTCGGAGTAAATTTTCTTTATAGAAAATATACTCCAGTTCGGAGTAAATTTTCTTTATAGAAAATATACTCCAATTCGGAGTAAATTTTTTTTATAGAAAATATACTCCAATTCGGAGTAAATTTTCTTTATAGAAAATATACTCCAATTCGGAGTAAATTTTCTTTATAGAATATATACTCCAATTCGGAGTAAATTTTCTTTATAGAAAATATACTTCAATTCGGAGTAAATTTTCTTTATAGAAAATATACTCCATTTTAAAGTAAATTTTCTTAGTGAAAAAATTGGAAATTGTGTAGTTAGCTGGTGGGCTTAAGTTTGTATATGGTAAATGGTGGACTATGCAAAAATTACTAAAAACAAAAATGCGAGAAAAAATATGCTGTGTATGTGTGTTATAGTTAAAGCGATAACAGAACATAAATTATAAATGCTCGTAACATTTATGCGTTTTATGAATGAATAAAAACAAGGCGAACATACAAACAAAACACACACAAACAGACTCACACACACACTGTAAGTTTCAACATTTTTAAGCATATAACCATAAATGTATTAAAGTTAAAGTATATGCTATGAAATTTAGAGTATGCAGAGTATACAATATTGTATGTGAGTGTAGATTTTTTTTCGGTTGAAACATTTAACGACAAATAACAACCCAACTAAAGTTATTAAAATATTTTGCAGTAAATCTTAAATTTTTACAATTACATGTTAACAACACAATACGCTTTCTTCTTTTATTTCTATTTTACACACAGCAACATAAAAAGAAGGAAAAAACAACCCAAAAACTTAAAAAAAAAGATGAAGGGTGTTGTTGAAAAACAATGAACCAAATTTTTTTTATAAAAACTGCAGGAAGATGTCGTACAAAAAAAATATGTGGAAAGAAAAATACAAGAGAACCATAAGAAAAGGCATCGTTATGATGACACAACCTGCTGAGCCAGTAAAATTAAGGTGGTGAATTCCTAAAATGTAAATGTGTGTAAAGTTTACATACAAACAAAACCAAGCGTAGCACCCGGATATCAATGTTTTGGATTTTTGAAAATTAAAAAAAATATATATTTAAAAAAAATTGTCTTGCGAAACTTCAAATTTATTAATTTTGATGAGTTGAACATGAATATCAAACAATTTTTAAAGTCGATTAAACGGTTTTCGAGATATCGCTATGTGAAATTTTGGCAAAATGGCGGATTTTTCTTCAATAAATTTAAAAAAAAAAAATCTTCAAATTTCATTCCCTTTACCCTTTTATTGAATTTGAGAAAATATTTCGTTAAAACACAATTTTGGCCAAATCTTATCGTTTTAACCCATGGCGCCCTTCGATCAAAACTTAGCTTTTTTTTCCAAATTTTCACCAAAAACTCTAAACTTTGATCGAAGGCGCCATGGGTTATAATGGTCTGATTTGGCTAAAATTAAGTTTAAATTAAAGTTTGTCTCCAGCTCTATAATATAGTCAACGGAATTAGAATTTTGAATTTTTTTTTTAAATTTCTTGAACGTTGGAAAAACCGCCATTTTTGGAAATGTTTTGACAAATTCTAAAGTTGATAACTCGAAAACTTCTCTTCCGATTTCAGATATTTTTTGATATTACCGTCCGACAAAAGCCGCTAAACACGAACTGGATAATATACGTTTCAAACTAAAGACTAAGGCTGGATTATTCAATGCTCCGGTATAAAATAATCCTCCGTTAAATTTAACTTTTTCATATAAATTTTAACATAAGGCTCCGTTAAAGCGGCAGTTAGCAGAGTAATCCGCCCTAAATGTAGTAAAACTGCATCCGTTTCCTTTTAAAAGGACTTCAAAGTTTTAGAGGATTAAATTTTATAAAATATTTTTTTAATAATTGCGTTTGTTCTAGGATGCAACTAGTGACAGCAATAGAAAGAGGAGAATCTTCCCTAATTTGCTTATTTTATTATTTTTACATATTAGGAAAAAAAAGGTAAATTACATCCTTTAAAAAATGTATCCTTCAATATCATTAAAAATTTTCAACAAATATTTTGTGGGAGACGTTGGAGGACACCTTCTCCTTGCAGTAGATGTTATCAAATGGATTTATTATGACTATTGCAATTAATCATTATAAAAAAATACATTTATTATATCCACGCCCACAACAGGGGACAGATCTAACCGGTTCTTTATTTTTTTTTATCCGCTGGGTCCACATGCAGTATTTTAAACTTCCTACTACATAAAAATGTTGCATTTGCTCAACAAAAGTACAAAAACCTTGCAAAAATATGCCGTTTTTTGAGGTTGGTTTAGTTTTCTAAGGGGGAACTTTTTTCCCCTTGATCTGATTTTCCCCATTTTCGAACTTAGCCTGCCTAGACCGATATTTCGATGCGTTACACACGGAATAACAAAGTGAGTATACAGTTGTTGGAGAGTATAAAAATGGACAAATTTGGGGAGCACCTCCTCTTTCATTTGCCATCACCAATGTCATCATAGGACAATTACAAATACTTCAAAAATATTTTACAAAATGTATCCTTTTAACTCTTGAAGTCCTTTTTTAAGGAAACAGAATCACGAAATAAAAACTATAAATGTAAATTTACTTTCTTTGATCTCTACATTATTTTTAATATTGGCTGTTGGACGTCAAAATTTTAGTGGAAATTTTTTTAAAAAAATGCAAAACTTTGGTCGAAGGGCGCCAAGGGCTAAAATGATCGGATTTAACTTAAATTAAGTTTAAATGAAAGATTGTCTCAAACCATATGAAGGGGTCATGGGTAAGAAATTTTAAGATTTTTTTAAATTTCTTGATCATAGGAAAAACCGAAATTTTTTGCAAAAAAATTTTTTGCGAAAACCGTTCGAACGATTTTAAAAATTCTTTGATATTCAGCGCATTAAAATAAATAAGTGTGATGTGTCGCAAGATGTAGTTTAACTTTCAAAAATCCAAAATTTTGATCGCCGGGAGCCACAGTCAAATTATATCCGATTGACCTTAAATTTGTTCCATGTAAGTTTTAGGCCTAGAAAAATAAAAATTTACCCTTAAGTTCAAAATTGGAAGAAAAACTTTTTGGCCATACAAAAATATGCCAGTCTACTGCTACATACCACTGTCCTGTAGTGTGTCACGAAAATATTTTTTATACCCTCCACTTAGTGATAGAGGGTATATATAAGTTTGTCATTCCATTTGTAACTCATCGAAATATCGATCTGGGACCCCATAAAGTATATATATTCATGATGCCCGATCGATGTTAAGACATCCTAGCGATGTCCGTCTGTCTGTCTGTGGAAAATGCTATCGCGGACAAACTATTGCACAGAGATGACTGAAACTTAACATAATTATTGGAAGTTCTCCCGAAAAGTTTTGTATTGCATTTGAGCGATATCGGTTCAGCGGTTTAAAAGTTATGAATGAAAATGTAAGCACACCTCAAAAATTTTAGTACATTCAACATAACCTAAAAATACAAAATGCTTAAATTCGGCTTCTGGTTGACATATGTGAACATAATTGAACACTTAATGGTATTTCAACAAATACGAACATATTTTTTGACAAAAATAGAAAAAAATCGCGGATATTTTTTTTTACCAAATTTTTTTTTGCGGAATTTTTTTTTCAAAATTTTTTTTTTTCAAAAGTAATTTCCTTTTAAATAAAGTTTTTTGCAATAATCTTTTTGAAATTGTGGAGGGTATCACTACATTCGGCAAGTCCAAATTTAACTTTTTTACTTGTTTTTTATGTAATATCCTTAAAACCAAGTATTAATTATACTATAGCACAAGAAATTTATTTATTTTTCGTTAAGATATGCAAAAGTTTTTTTTTAAATTTCCCATTTTCGGGACACGCTACTGTCCAGTTAAGTATACAAAATACATTTACATACAAATATACGTACATACATTATAAATTTTGTCAAGGTTGTCATCAAGGTATAAAATGATACAATTCTTTTAGACGTTTATAGTACCAAACAGCAACAACGACTGCGTATTATGGTGGTCCTTATTTTTTGGTATTTTTCATGATTATTAAAAGTAACTCTTCTTAAATATGGTCAAATTAAAAAATTTAATTTGGCTGTGCCGAATCTGTTATATCATACAAAATGTTAAAAAAATACAAGAGTATTAAATTTTTATCCCCTCCAAAATTTTTTTTTTTTTTTTTTTGCATTAAAGGTTAACAGAATTTGTTCAACGGACTATTAGTTACATTTTTGCAAAAATATTTAAGCGATACCACCAAAAAACTGATGAATTTGAATCTTTGGAGGCCCATAAAAAGGAATTGGTCACCAAACTAGACAATTTGAGTACAGGGTTTTTCTACCTTTTAGTACCCACCAAAAAAATAATGCTTGCATATAAGCAGGTTTGTATGGGAGTGATTTTTGTTGTCTGCTTACAAACCTGCTTAAATATGCCATGATATTTGTTCGCAATGTCCCACTTTAGAGCATTTCTTCCAAGCGCTTATATCGGCGCAATGAATATGAATTGAAATCATGCCTTTTCTTAAATATTTTTAGTATTTTTTTAAGTCACTGCCATACTTTACTGCAACCGGTATGCAGGTTAGTATGCCAAAAAAATCTCTCCCTTACACTACTGCATACGGTATGCAGCTGTGTAAGCGAATGTTATAAAAAAAAAACAACATCAAAAATCATTCGCTTACACAAGTGCATTCTTGTATTCACTGCTTCCAAAATCTCGATTATTTTTTGCTGGGTAATAGCATCAAACCTATATAGTCAAGTTCTTGTGTTTTTTTCGCTGTTGCACAGTGTTATTAATGAATTTGACAAATTGTATCGCTAGGGGTCACGTGCGCCATTCGTAAATGGCCAAAATCGGACCAGGGGAGAAGTTATCCCTAGAAAACTAAATCAACCTCAGAAAAACACAATTTTTTACGCTTTTTTTGTATTTATGCTAAGCACGTGAAACATTTTTAGTTCAAAGCCCTGAACTAAAAAAATTTAGTTTTTTTTCTCCCATCCCCTTTTTAGGGCTTGGTTACAAAATAAATATTTTAAATAATTATAAAACTCTAGGGAGACAGACAAACCCCCCATTAATTGTTTGTAGTTTATTTAAAAAGTTTTACGTTTAGTTGTTTTTTAAAGAAAAAAACATTTGTTTGATGTTCAGTTTTTATTAATGACTACTTCTGTCCTTTGTTTCAAAAATGACACACTTAAAAAATAAAGACTTTCATTAAAATTTAATTTTTTAAATCATTTATTTTTGTTCTGTAAGTAAAAACTACTGATGATTCTTTAAATTTTTAATGATTTGTGTAAGTATTTTTTTTTTAAATTGTTAGTATTTTTTAATGAGTTATCATTATTTTTTACCTTAACAAATAGGTTATTTTTTGTAGGAAAAAAAATCAAAAAATTATTTATACAAGTATAAAAACATGTTTATATCAACACTCAAAAAATTATGTCATTAACTGTTTGTAGTTTATTTAAAAAGTTTTACGTTAAGTCGTTTTTAAAGAAAAAACATTTGTTTGATTTTCAGTTTTTATTAATGACTACTTCTGTCCTTTGTTTCAAAAATAACACACTAAAAAATAAAGTCTTTCATTACCATTCAATTTTTTAAGTCATTTATTTTTGTTCTGTAAGTACAAACTACTGATTATTCTTTAAATTTTTAATGATTTGTGTAAGTATTTTTTTTTTTTAAATTGTTAGTATTTTTAAATGAGATATCATTAGTTTTTACCTACACAAGTGGGTTAATATTTTGTAGAAAAAAAATTCAAAAAATTATTTATAGAAATATAAAAACATGTTTATATCAAGTGACTTTGGCACGATATGTAGAGGGTGTGGCCAGAACTTAGTTGATTGCGGGATCGATTCCCCAAAATTTTATTAAAAATTTTTAAAAAAAAATATTTCAATAGAAAATTAAAAAAAAAAACATACGAAATCATTGATTTTTAAGGTTTTCGTAGGTTATTTTTTTGGAATTTGTTGGTAAAAATAACAGAACTATCATTAATTTTTTATGTTTTCGTAGGTTATTTTTTTCGAATTTGTTGGTAAAAAAGAATGATAAAGACGTAATTTTTTAATGTTTAATGTTATTTATCTTAGAAAATTTTGTCAACAGTAAAAAATAAATGTTAATGTTTGTTAAAACAAATGAATAATTACTGGGATGGTTTTCAATTGTTTATTCACTTGTTATAAATGTGTTTTTTATTTGTTTTTGTCTTCAAATTATTTTGAGTCTACAGCTCTAACTGCTTCAAAAATGCCCCTATATGCGACCCTTAATATTTTGACCATCCTATCATGTTCTCAGAACACACCCAAGATCTATCTCTAACCCTTAAGGAGGTCCTCATACAATTTTTTTTTTATAAATTTATTTTATTAAATCAGCTCATACCGCTTACATGGTGCCTTCTAGAGTGGTCAAAAGTGAGGCGGACCCCTATTAATTTTTACCCCTAACATTTTTTCCTAACATACCTACACTAGACTGCCCAGAAAAAAAGCGAAGTTTTTATTTTCTTGGGGGATACCTGCAAATTTTGTTCCTTTTTGTGCAAAAAAATTTCGGTTTTTTTTGGGGATTTTTAAAATAATATCTAGAGGTCGCGATCTCGCGTTTTATAACGATTTATTTTTTTTGAGTTTTTTATTATTTTAAATTGTTAAATATGATTAATATGATAAAATATTAATAATTTCAGACAAAAAAAAATAAATTAAAAATTAAATATCGCTCATTCCATGAGATGTCTCCCAGCATCTAATCAAATGTTCCTTAATTTATTTGAAATTTTGCACACATGAACACTATTAAGCTATTAAAATAAATCAGTTGTTAGTTCCGAGAAAATCCGTGAATTCGCGAATATATTCGCGTTCGCGAATTCGTGGATTTTCGCGAAACTAAAAACGAATTTATTTTAACTGCTCCATAGTGTACCTGTGTGCGAAATTTCAAATAAATTAAAGAACATTTGATTAGATGCTGGCAGACATCTCATGGAATGAGCGATATTTAATTTTTAATTTATTTTTTTTTTTTGTCTGAAATTATGAATATTTTATCATATTAATCATATTTAACAATTTAAAATAATAAAAAACTCAAAAAAAATAAATCGTTATAAAACGCGAGATCGCGACCTCTAGATATTGTTTTAAAAATCCCAAAAAAAAACCGAAATTTTTTTGCACAAAAAGGAACAAAATTCGCAGGTATCCCCCAAGAAAATAACAACTTTGTTTTTTTCTGGGCAGTCTAACCTACACCCTAACTCTACTCCCTACAGGAGTTCCAATACAAATGACATTTCTAGAAAACTTGCACCCCCCGCTCTAACTGCCTCAAGAGTGCCCTTGGAAGAGTCAAATGTTTGACCGACCCCCAATAGTTTTTGAACCTGAAAATTTTTTCAGAACATAAATATTTTTATTTTTTTATTTATTTTTTATAATTTTTTTACTGAATACTTTTTAAAAATTGTGTGGGGACCCCTTTAACCGTTACAGAAAGAAGGTAAGTATGTTCTAAAAAATCGTTGAGGATCAAAAACTATATGGGGTAGTTCATACATTTAACTTACATAGGGGCACTTTTGGGACAGTTAGAACGGCGGGACCAAATTTTATAGAAATGTCATTCTGTATGGGAGCCACCATTAGAAGAAGAGATAGGGTATAGGTATGTATGAAAAATCTTGAGGTGCAAAATTTAATAAGGTTTGGTCTTTTTTTTTGACCACTCTAGGAGGCACAATAGAAGCGGTAGGAGCTAATTTCATAAAATAACTTTATAAAAAAATGTATGGTGACCGGGTTAGAGTTAGAGCATTAGTATGTTCTGAGAAGGTGTTGGGATGGACAAAGTATTAAGGACCGATTATACATTAGGGGGGAGGGAAACTAATGGGGTCGGTCTTGCATTTTGTCCCTCCAGGGGCGGTTTTGGGGCTTTTTTTAAGTCAAAATCGACCAATTTTAAGTTACGGAGTTGTCTTCATCATCTAACTAGGATGCCGAAACACGTTTGGTATGTTCATAAGAGTTATTCAGATTGACCGTGGCTACAATCGTGCTAAATTTTGTTAGGGAAAAATTAATATTCCCTGGAAGTAATGCTGAAAAAAGTGAAAACAATGTATTTTTTACCTTTATTTTTTCAAAAAAGTCCAGAAAAAAATTATTTTGGAAAATTTGCAACATATCAATTGGAATTCAAAAAAGATCAATTGAAATTCTAAAAAAATACAAATTCATCTTATATCAAAACATTAAATTGTAGTTAAATTACTCAAGAGCAATTACAAATGAGCAACTACAAATGAGCAATTGCACATGAGAAATTTCGCATGAGCAATTTCACACGGTGTTGCAACAGTAGTTCTAAGCTAAAAGGACTAATACTAGCAACGTGGAGCACGAAATTTCGACAAAGTTCAAATTAAGGACCACTCTGCTTATACACACACGTAACACCTAGACACACACACAAACACATAATAATATGAGCACAAACGTATGTATGTGTGTGCATAATACACATGTATAAAATATACTCATGCATAAGTATGTTAAATACATTAAACATTTGCATAAATAAGTTGGTTTGTTTATCATCCATACAAATGTTTTGTACATAACTACAACAACAGGTTAACCTCGGTGTATGGGTAAATTTTGACAAGGCGACTTAAGTAGAAGTTTTGGCAATAATCATTAAAAGTATATAAAAACGTTTGTTCCGGGTACGTTATTGTCTAAAACGCCAGAAGAATTAACATCAAACTTATTGTTAGACAATATAAAAGAAAGGTTTCTCTTAAGTTTAATTCCGATAGGTGGCGCTGTGGTCGGTTATTTACATTTGTTTATTTATGGCACGATTTGGCTGAAATTCACAAACCAAATTTCCTAAACAAAAATAAGTTTCCTCATAAAATTTGGACCAGGTAGATGGTACTGCGGTGAAGTTCTAAAAAAATCGTAATTTGAGTGAAATTTTACGGCACTTAAGAACGTATTTTTCTTCAAAAGAAAATTACGATGGGTGGCGCTGGGGTGTATCATAAGGTGGCACTAAGGTATATCAATTTAGGTATTCATATCTGATTTACACCAAACTTGGACAATATATTCGTTAATTCTGATTCCACGCTTCTCTTAAGTTTAATCCCGATAGGTGGCGCTGTTGTCGCAATATTTATTAATTTTTTATTTATGGTACGATTTGGCTGAAATTCACAAAAATATATTTATTGAACAAAAATAATTTTCCTGATAATATTTAGACCCGATAGGTGTCGCTGTTGTCGTTATAATTCCATTTTTTGTATTTATGGTACAATTTGGCTCAAATTCTCAAGACATATTTAGTAATCAAAATAAATTTCTTAATTAAATTTGGACCTGGTAGATGGACCTGGGGTAAAATTATTAATAAAAACTGGGGTAATAAAAGTTCAGTGAAATTTTACGGCACTTGGATGTTTGAATGTTTCGTCGTAAGAAAATTAGGTACATATGTATAAAACCACCCTATAGGGGAACGGACCCTGGGGAGAAGCTTATTAGATATTCATACAATTCAGAAATGCAGTGCGCTTCAGCTAGTATTTTATAAAATTTAGAAAAAAATATTTTTTGGAATTCCAAAGGTACAAAATCTTGGCCTTGAACTACAATTTCATTAAATTCTGATATTTGTTTTTTGTCACATCACATTTAATGGCATTAATCTAGGTCTACCTATACAAGTATGAATGTTGATATGTATTTTTTTTTTTTTCATCTTGACGTTGTTGTTAATGTTGATGATGATTTAAAGTATTTTTTTTTTTTTTTTGCTGCAGAGAAACAAGAAAAAAAGCTGAAAAGAATAAATTCAAATGCTTATTTTCTAAAGTAGGTAAGATATGAATTTGCACAAGATTTGTATGTTTTATAAGAGTGTATGCATATATGTTTATCATTACGTATATCTGTACACGTATGTATATTTGTAGATGCCTGCATATATATGGGCTGGTTGTAGTTTGCAAAACGGAAGCAATTGTTAAATCAATTTGCGTTTTCAACAAAAGTTTCGACATTTCCGGCTCATCAACACAAAATGCATAAAAGCAGGCAACCATCCTTTTACACAATTAACACACATACACTCTCAAACTCACTCATATTCAACAAGACAGGGTATGGAACTTAAAATATGAATTCATGCAATGACACATACTTATAAATCTTTAGTGAAATATATATTAGGTTCGGGAAAAAATTGTTTCGAATATAAAAACAAAAATTTTAACGACTAAACATTTAGACATTTTGCGCATGGAAATGGTCTCAGATTCTGAAACATTCCGTCATTCCGTTTGTAACTTTTCGAAATATTTTTGTACATTCAACATAACCTAAATATTGAACACCGAATGGTATTTAAGAAAATACGAATATATTATTGTACAAATAAAGAAAAAAATCGCGGAATTTTTTTTATTTTCTCAAAAGTAATTTCTTTTTTAGATAAAGCTTTTTGCATTTTGGAGGCTATCAATACATTCGGTAAGGACGAATTTAACTTTTTTACTTGTTTGTATTGAAAAATGCTCAGATTTTAAGATATTTTTCGTTTATATAAATTTTTAGAATTTAAAAAATTGTTCAGATTCTTCGAAATTTTTCGTAAAGAAAAAGTATAATATTCTCAGTCATTTTTCTTTTAAAAAATCAGATTCTAAGACATTTTTAGTATTGAAAAAGTTTCAGATTCTGAGAAATTTTTTATTTAGAAAAGGTCGCAGATTCTGAGATCGGGGCCCCTAACTCTTGAGTGCCAAAGGGCTCCGCCATACCTTAAGACGGTACTTCAAGAGAGTTAAAAAAGTGTAATTTGGTACTTTCGAATTTTTTTTCAATTTGATATTTAAAATGTAGAATCCTTCAGCCGAAAAAGTCTACAAACTGTCATTTATTTAGTGAGAAGTTCAGATTCTAAGAGTTCCGCATGACTACACTGAAAGAATTTTGTTCATTACGGCTATGAAACCGTACATTGATTCTATGAAAAAAATCATTAGAAGTCAGCCAATGATGCCCTTCATAGAATTTATGAAAAAAATTCATAGAAACCAGATACCTATAAAAAAGTTCATCGGCTATGAAAAAAAAAAAAATTATTGTTCAATTCTATTTTTATTTATTTTATTATTTCTTTTTTATTTACTTCATTATTTTATTTTTATTTATTTACAATATTCTATTTTTAAAAATTTATTTATTTTTAACTTATCCCCACCGAGATTCGAACACAAAACCAGTTGTTCGTGAAGCTTATTCTCTAACTACTGAGCTAAAGTAAATAAACAGATTATAGAACTTAAAATCCATTTTGTTTAATATTCTGCTTCAACATATTGAGTTTGTATCTATACTCTGCCACAATGCTCTGCCACAATGCTCTGCCAAAATCTGTGTGTGTGTTTGTGGAAAACAAAATTTTTGTGTATTAAAAAAAAAAAGAAATAGCGAGCATTACAAAACTAATTGTAAGTGTTAGTCGGCGAGATTTTTCTCCTTTGGTGGCGCTATTAGGTAAGGCGTCGATTATAAATTTCTCAGCCGATAGGTCTTGGGTTCGAACCCCACCAGGGCTGCTATATATGGGGCATTCCATGTGAAATCGGACACTTTGAAAAACTTTTTTTTTAGATTTTCCCAAGTTGTTTACAGTTTTAAGTACCCTTCGAAAACTCCTTCGTGGTAAATTTTCAGATTTTTTTGATGACCCGTTCAAAAGATATCGAATTTTTAAAAATTGGTAGTTTATTCCTTTACTCAAACTTCTTTTAATCATAACTTCTTCAATAATGGTCCAAATTTCAATTTTTTTTTTTCAAAATTTTTGTTTTTTTACATACTTTCTAAAAAAAATCCCAAAAAAATCTTAAAAGCGCTCTAGTATGCGATTTTTAAGTTTTAAAATTTAAATCTCATTTTTGAAAATGTTTGTACTCTTCGATTTTTTTGAAATTATTTTGTGTAAAACTTCTATCAATTCTACAAATTTTTTGCCCAGGAAGATCGTGGGATAACGATTATTACTATTTTTTAAAATTTTTTAAAAAAATTTTATTGTAATTTTCCAATCTTAAAATCATTTCTACTGCTCCAATGGTGCGTCATAGAGGGGTCCTTTATAAGACCGACCGCCATTAATTTTTACGTCTTAACATTTCTTTGGAACAAACTAATACCCTATCTCCAAATTCTAAGGGGGCTCCCACACAAACGAAATTTTTTAAAATTTGTTCCAACCGCTCTAACTGCCTTAATAGTGCCCTTAGAGCAACAAAATGTATGACCGACCCACAATATTTTTTTAGTCCAAACTTTTTCTCTGAAAACACCTACCCTTTATCTTTAACTGTTAAGGCGGTCCCCATACAATTTTTTGTATTTTTTGTAAATTTGTTTTATTTAATCAGCTTCTACCGGTCCAATGGTGCGTCCGAGAGGGGTCATTAGTGAGACCGACCCCCATTTATTTTTACCCTACAACATTTTTTCAAAACATACCTACGCCCTATCTCCACTCCCTAAGTAGGTTCCCATACAAATAGCAGTTGGAACAAATTTTATAAAAATGTAATTTTGTATGGGAGCCCACTTAGGGAGTGGAGATAGGGCGTAGGTATATTTTGAAAAAATGTTGTAGGGTAAAAATAAATGGGGGTCGGTCTCACTAATGACCTCTCTCGGACGCACCATTGGACCGGTAGAAGCTGATTAAATAAAACAAATTTACAAAAAATAAAAATAATTGTATGGGGACCGCCTTAACAGTTAAAGATAGAGGGAAGGTGTGTTCAGAGAAAATATTTGGACTAAAAAAATATTGTGGGTCGGTCATACATTTTGTTGCTCTAAGGGCACTATTAGGGCAGTTAGAGCGGTTGGAACAAATTTTAAAAAATGTCGTTTTGTGTGGGAGCACCCATAGAAATTGGAGATAGGGTATTAGTTTGTTCCAAAGAAATATTAAGACGTAAAAATTAAAAATAAAATGATTTTAAGATTGGAAAATTACAATAAAATTTGTTCAAAAAATTTAAAAAAATAGTAATAATCGTTATCCCACGATCCTCCTGGGCAAAAAATTTGTAGAATTGATAGAAGTTTTACACAAAAAAATTTCAAAAAAATCGAAGAGTACAAACATTTTCAAAAATGAGATTTAAATTTTAAGACTTAAAAATCGCATACTAGAGCGCTTTTAAGAATTTTTTGGGATTTTTTTTTTAGAAAGTACGTAAAAAAACAAAAATTTTGAAAAAAAAAAAATTGAAATTTGGACCATTGTTGAAGAAGTTATGATTAAAAGAAGTTTGAGTAAAGGAACAAACTAGCGATTTTTAAAAATTCGATATCTTTTGAACGGGTCATCAAAAAAATCTGAAAATTTACCACGAAGTAGTTTTCGAAGGGTACTAAAAACTGTAAACAAATTGGGAAAATCTAAAAAAAAAGTTTTTCAAAGTGTCCGATTTCACATGGAATGCCCCATATATTTTTTTAAACGTTTTTTATGTTTTTTTTTTATATTTTTAATATTGTTTTATTATATTTATTTCAATTTTTTTATTATTGTAACATTATTTTGATTATTAAAAAAATTAAAAGCCTTTTTTTTCTATGAATTTTTGCTATGAATCTTACAAAATCTATGAATAAAATTCTATGAAATATTTCACAATACTAATGAATATTCATCAAGGTTGGCAATCGATACCTACCCAGAATAACGGTATTTGGCTATTGTACCGCAACCAATAAAAATATGGACATTTTTTAAAGCGATTATGAAAGTAGATGAAATTTCTAGTATTTTTGATGTGTTACTTCGTGTTTGTACCGGTTCATTTTCGTTATATAGGCCAATACCTTTAAAATACCGTTTCAAACGGTATTATAAAGGTATTGGCCTATATTTTGAAAAGCAACCGGTACAAACATGAAGTAACACATCAAAAATATTAGAAATTTTATTGACTTTCATAATCGCTTTTAAAAATGTCCATATCTTTATTGGTTGCGGTACAATAGCTAAATACCGTTATTTTGGGTGGGTATCGATTGCCAACCTTGATATTCATTCAGCCAATGAATTGTTTCATAGATTCTATGAATTTGGTTTTATGAAATATGTTCATAGATATTATGAAGAATAATTCTTTCAGTGTTGCTACGACAACCTCAAAAATTCGGTTGGAATACTTATTTATGGTTGTGGCAATAGAATTTTTTATGTGAGTGCAGCGAGAAAAATATTTTCTATAAGAACGTTTCAGGTTCTGAGCTTTTTTCTGAAAATCTAAAATTATTTCTTATGAAAAAATGTGTTTGGTTCGGAAAATATTTCTATGAGAAGAATATCTCAAAATCTGACATGTCTCAAAATTTACGAAATTTTCCTAGAAAATTAAAAAAAAAAAAAAAAAGTCAGGTAAAAATTTCTTAAATCCCTTTTCTCTTATCCAATACAAATTATACAAATCTACAACTCTAAAAAAAAGTAATGTATGAGTATTGTATTTGTGGGTTATAATGGTTATTGTTGTCAATTTAACCAACATCATCCATTCGTTCATTCATTCATTCAGCCATCCAGCCTATTGTCAATTGTTCTCATATAACTCAACACATACACATTAGACACAAAAATTTAATACATCTGTATGAGTGTATACCAACAAGATTTTAACATCATCTTTTCAATATCACCATTATTATCATCATCATATTTACTTGTTCGTAATGCTCATACTACCAATTTGACTTGTAGGTACTCCAAAAGTAGTACGAAAGTATTTGTATGTCATATTGAAAAATGAAGATGAACAAAACACCAAAAAAAAAAAAAGGAAAACATGAATTGACGACATTACAATCATCATCATAAGCTTCATAAGCATTTGAAGAATGTTAATTGTTGTATACCAAAAAAAAAAACACACACATACACACTCTCACACAAGTAAACAACACAAAAAAAAACTTTTCTCATAGAAGTTTATATTAACAGACACACACATACACCACCAGACAGACATCCACAAATAAGCAAACAACACACACATACACAAAGATAAATATAAACAGGAAGAGCCATAAGGTGTTTTCGTTTACTTTAATGTATCTGTGTAGAGATGGGCGCTGGTCACGTGATTTGCGTGATTCACGTGAATCACGCGTGAATCACGCGTGAGTGTGAGTGATTTTCATTTCAATCACGTGATTGTGAGTGAGTGTGAGTTGAAAAAAAATCTGAGTGAGTGATTACTGAGTGAGTCATTTATTTTTTGCGTGAGTTTGCGTGATTAGATTTTTTGATTTGCCAAATTTATTTTTTTATTTTTTGTAAAAACATTTTTTTTTGAGTTTTTTTTTTTTTTGGTAAGAAAATTTTATTGCGTGAGTAGATTTTGCGTGACTCACGCGTGAGCGTGATTGAATCTGGCGTGAGTCACGCGTGAGTGTGAGTAAGTTTTTTATTACTCACGTGAATGTGAGTGAGCGTGAGTAAAAAAAAAAACTTGCGTGAGTGATTAGTGAGTGATTCGATTATTTTTTGCGTGAGCGTGAGTGAGTGTGAGTCAAAATCCACTCACGCGCCCATCTCTATATCTGTGGTTATTGTTCATTCTTTACAATTGACAGTTATGTGTGCATGAGTGTGGGTAATTCTGTGTATGTGTGCGTTTTTAAGGATATAAGAATACCTGCTGTGTCACACTGTGTGTATTCTGTGCGTATTATTTTCTATACAACAAAAAAATCTTTTTCGTTTTTCTGTTAAACAAAGAAAAGAAAAGGAGTTTTATTTTGTTGTTATGTGTCTGACACCTGGTTGCAATTAAAAACACTCTTTTCTTCTTCTTCATTTTCTAAATATCACCTTTATTATCATTATCAATACTGACGAAGTCCTCGTCCTCTGTTTCTCATTAATATTAAGTTTATTGTATTATGAATCATCTATCTAATCTTAAAGTCAATCTTCTTGTTAAAAATTCTATTTTTGTGATTGTGATTGAGAATGAGACTGAGACTGAGGGTTGTTTGGTAAATTGTTTTCTTGTATAAATAAAACAATTGTTAATTTTCTTGAATAACAAAGTTAGCAAAGAAAATTGAATATTTTGTATGGTGTTCTTGGAAAAAGATAGACATTTGTTTGTGTGTAGAGAAATTTATTTCTCAGAAACAATGATTTAATTTTTGCAAATACTTAATTTAATGTGGTCGTTTATCAATCAAATTTCAACAAGAGTCTTTGGAAAATCAAAGAAAAGGAAAATTTAATGACGATAGGGGAAGTATTAAAAAAGGCAAAAGCTGATTTGTGGAAATAAATGTTCAAATTATTGTTGTGACAACATTAAGAAAATATTTTTATTGTGAAAACAACGGCACTTGGTTACCGAAAATATAAAATACTGGATAATGTTATATACACTCAAAAAAAAAAAACTTGTAAAACGACAACAAAAGTTTGTAATTTTTTTTTTGCTACCTCCTATTTGACAAGAATTCCTTGTAATTTTACAAGCTTTTTATCAATAATGTTGTAATTTTACAAACTTTTTACCAAAAAACTGTAAATTTACAAATTTTTGGACGCGATAAAACTTACAAGGAGGGTTCGTGACTTTACTAGATTTTTTTGCTACCTCCTATTTTTAGAGAATTCCTAGTAAAAATTAAGAGTAATTTGACAAGATTTTTACCAATAAAATTGTAAATTTACAACTTTTTTGGTACAATAAAACTTACAAGGAATTCTCGTGAATTTACTATTTTTTTTTGAAAAATTATCTTGGAAATTTTGTAAAATTACAAAAAAAAATGTAAATTTACCAAAAAAAATGTAAATTTCGATCGAAAATTGATTGGTAAAAAACAAGGAAAACTGTCAAACATTGGTAAATAAGGATTGCGAGACTTTTTCTGGTAATTTGTTTTTTTTTTTGTGTAGATACATAAGCGTTTTTATACCCTCCAACTACAGTCTGGGGGTATGTATACTCACTTTGTCATTCCGTGTGTAACGCATCAAAATATCCGTCTAGGACCCCATAAAGTATATATATTTATGATCAGTGATCGATTCTAAGGCATTCTAGCGATGTCCGTCCGTCCGTCTGTCCGTCTGTAGTTAACACGATGCAGTCCAAAATAAAAGAACTAGACTCCCGACATTTGGCACGAACCTAGGCAGGTTAAGTTCGTAAATGAGCAAAATCGGACCAGGGGAAAAACGTTCCCCTTTGAAGAACTAAACCAACCTCTGAAAAACACAATTTTTTTAGATGATTTTTTTGTGTTTTTGTTTAACAAATGCAACATTTTTATGTTACAAGAAGTTCAAAGTCCTGCATTTGGACCCAAAGAATTAGAAAATGTCGTTTTTTTTTTTGGTCCGCCCCCTTTTATGGGCGTGGAATAATTTTTTTTTTTAAATATTGATAAACTTTATCGCAAAAAGCATAAGAATGAGTTTTTAAACACATATTCGAGAGGAAATTTGCCCCCTTCCCCTAATTACCACTACTGACCACCCCCCCAAAAAAAAAACGCCCCTGGGATTTTTTTATTTTTTTTTTTCATGTTGGAGGGTATAAAAGATTCGGCACAGCCGAATTTAACACTCTTACTTGTTTTCACATGAAATGGGGCTTAGAAACTTAGAAACTTTTTTAAAGAAAAAAACGTCGGATCCTAAAATGGCATTTTAACAGAAAAATTATAAAATGTTGAAAAAATGTTTTTAATAGAGTAAAACACTTATACTGACACATTTATCCCATAGAAAAATTCTCAGACTCATAAACATAGTTTCTGTAGGTTCTGATAAATTATTTCACAGATTTTGAGAAATTTTTTTAACAAAAAATTCTAAGATTCAGAGATTTTTTTTTAAGAAAAACTGCCAGATTCTGAAACATTTTGTTTTTGGAAAAGTTCTTAGACTCTGAGACAAATTTTCTAAGAAATATTTCTATAGAAAAATTCTCAGATTCTGCGACTTTTTTTCTATAGAAAAATTCTCAGATTCTAAGAAATTTTTTCTATACGTTTTTCTATACAAAAATTCTCAGGTTCAGAGACATTTTTTCTATAATACAATTCTCAGATTGTATTTTCTTTTTTTTCAATTTTTCTATAGAAAAATTCTCAGATTCTATAACATTTTTTCTATTAGAAAAATACTCAGATTCTGAGACTTACTTTCTATAGAAAAATTCTGAGATTCTGAGATATTTTTTCTTAAGAAAAATTCTCAGATTCTGAGACATATTTTTTATAGAAAAATTCTTAAATTCTGAGACATTTTTCTATAGAAAAAATCTCATTGTCAGATTCTGAGTTATTTTTTTCTATAGAAAAATTCTAAGATTCTAAATCAATTTTTCTATAGAAAAATTCTCAGATTCTGAGTCATTTTTTCAATAGAAAAATTCTCATATTCTGAGACATTTTTTCTATAGAAAAATTCTCAGATTCTGAGACATTTTTTCTATAGAATAATTGTCAGATTCTGAGACAGTTTTTCTATATTTTTATTCTGAATAATTTTTTCTATAGAAAAATTTTCAGATTCTGAGACATTTTATCTATAGAAAAATTCTCAGATTCTGAGACATTTTCTCTATAGATAAATTATCAGATTCTAAATCATTTTTTTATAGAAAAATTCTCAGATTCCGAGATATTTCTTCTACATATAAATTCTCAGATTCTGAGGTATTTTTTCTAGAGATAAATTCTCAGATTCTGAGAAATTTTTTCTGTAGAAAAATTCTCAGATTGTGAGACATTTTTTCTATATAAAAATTCTCAGATTTTGAGACATTTTTTCTATAGAAAAATTCTCAGATTTTGAGACATTTTTTCTATAGAAAAATTCTCAGATTCTGAGATATTTTTTCTATAGAAAAATTCTCAGATTATGAGACAGTTTTTCTATAGAAAAATTCTCAGATTCTGAGACATTTTTTCTATAGAAAAATTCTCAGATTCTGAGACATTTTTTCTATAGAAAAATTCTCAGATTCTGAGACATTTTTTCAAAGAAAAATTTTCAGATTCAGGGACATTTTTTCTATAGAAAAATTTTCAGATTCTGAGAATTTTTCTATAGAAAAATTCTCAGATTCTGAGACATTTTTTCTATTAAAAAATTCTCGGATTCTGAGACATTTTTTCTATAGAAAAATTCTCAGATTTTAAGACATTTTTTCTATAAAAAAATTCTCAGATTCTGAGACTTTTTTCCATAGAAAAATTCTCTGATTCTGAGAAATTTTTGCTATAGAAAGATTCTCTGAATCTAAAACATTTTTTTTATAGAAAAATTTTCAGATTCTGAGAATCTGAGAAAATTCTCAGATTCTGAGACATATTTCGATAGAAAAATTTTAAGATTTTAAAACTTATTTTTCGATAGAATTTTTCGATAGATTCTTAAACATTTTTTCTATAGAAAATTTCTTAAATATTAAAACATTTTTCAATAGAAACATTTTAAGATTCTGTGACCTTTTTTTTTTGTAGAAAGATTTTCAGGTTTTCAGACATTTTTTCCATAGAAAAATTCTCAGATTCTGAGACATTTTTTTTGGAAACTTCTTTAGATTCTAATTTTTTTTTTATTAAAATTATTTTTTTGTTATATAATTATCTTAAATCCTAAAACATTTTTGCTTTAAAAAATTTTTTAGATTCTAAAACATTTTTTCTATATACATTTTCTTAAATTCTGGGAAATTTTTTCTATAGAAAATTTCTCAGATTCTAAGACAATTTTTCTATAGAAAAATTCTCAGATTCTGAGACAATTTTTCAATAGAAAAATTCTCAGATTCTGAGACATTTTTTCTATAGAAAAATGCTCAAATTCTGAGACATTTTTTTTATAGAAAAATTCTTAAATTCTGAGACGCATTTTCTATGGAAAAATTCTCAGATTTTAAGACTTTTTTTCTATAGAAAATTTTAAAATTCTAAAACATTTTTTCTATAGAAAATTTCTTAAATCCATAAACATTTTTTCTATAAAAAAAATTCTTAAATTCTAAAACATTTTTTTTATAGAAAATTCTCAGAGCCTTAGACATTTTTTCTATAGAAAAATTCCCAGATTCTGAGACATTTTTTTCTAAAGAAAAATTTTTAGATTCTGAGACATTTTTTTATAGAAAAATTCTCAGATTCTGAGACATTTTTTCTAAAAATAAATTCTCTGTTTCTGAGAAAAAAAATTCTCAAATTCTGAAACATTTTTTGTAAAGAAAAGTTATTAGATTCTGACACTTTTTTTTATAGAAAAATTATCAGATTCTGAGACATTTTTTTCGATAAAAATATTTTTAAATTCTGAGACATTTTTTAATAGAAAAATTATCAGATTCTGATACATTTTTTCGATGGGAAAATTCTCAGAATCTGACTAATTTTTTCTGTAAAAAAATTTCCAAATTTCAAACTTTTTTTCTATAGAAAATTTCTTAGATTCTTAAACATTTTTGCTATTGACAAATTTTTAGATTCTGAGACATTTCTTCTATTGGAAAATTTTCAGATTCTTAGACATTTTATCTTTTAAAAAATTGTTTTTATAGAAGATTTCTTAGATCTGAGACATTTCTTCTGTAGAAAAATTTTTAGATTCTGAGACCGTTTTTCATTAAAAAATGTTCCTATTCTGAGGCAGTTTTTCTAAAAAATTTCAGATTCTGAGATATTTTTGAAAAAAAAAAATTTTATGAGAAAAGTGCTCAAATGTTTTAAAATTGTATATGTGCAAGAATTCCTAGATTTTTCACACCAGCTGCTGGTATACTTCCTCTTATATTCTTATTAGTGACATTTAAATCATCAGCAACAACAATATTTGCAATAAAGTTTGTTTTTTTCTTATTCTTTTTCTTCTTACTTTATTCTTTTATAATAATTCTTGTATAACTGTTGTATTTGTTTAAATACTAACTGTGTATGTTTGTGTAACATTTGTTTCCTTTTTATAAAATAAAAAGCAAGCAAATGAAAAAAAGTCGACAAAAAAGTACAAAAAAAAAAAAAGAAAGGAACAGGAAGTGCTACAGTTTTGCCCTAATTACGTTTACTTTTGTTTTTCCTTATTTACCATCCTGTACAAAATGTCTGTTCACTCTCTGACCATTCATCCAAAGTTGAATTGCTGAAGCTGATGATACTCTGTTATAGTTGCTACTACAGAAAACATACGGTAAAACGAGCAACAGCAATAACTACAGCAACAGCAAGAATGACAACAACAACTACAACATTGGCAAACAACAAATCACAGAATTTCAATACAATGTTAAAGGCGCCAATTTCAGTTAACAATAAAACTTACCTACTCCTTACCCCCACCATCCCCCGCTATTATATATGTGCAACAACAACAGGAGATATAAAACCAGGAACCCAAAAAAAAAAAAAATAAGAGAAATGGAAAATTATACTAAATCCTGTCAATGTCTGTAATTGAGGCTGAACAAGACCAAAGGCAAAAAAATTGTAATTAAGACTGGATGAAATACGACTGTAAGGAATGCTACACAAGTATTCTTTAAATAATAAATATCCCCTTTTGAATGTATTTAAAAAACACTGGTTAACCGACAGAAAAACCCGGTTTTCGGTGCACCGGAAATTTTTAATTCCGGTTAACCGGTTTGCACAAAAACCGAAATTTTGTGAAAAAACCGGTTCTCCGGTTAACCGGTTTATAAACGCTAGTAATAGACCAATATTTCGATTTGTTACATACGGAATGACAAACTTTTATATGGGGCATTTCATGTCAAATCGGACACTTTGAAAATTTTTTTTTTAGATTTCCCCAATTTGTTTACAGTTTTTAGTACCCTTCGAAAACTCTTTCGTGGTAAACTTTCAGATTTTTTTGAAGACCCGTTCAAAAGATATCGAATTTATAAAAATTGGTAGTTTGTTCCTTTACTCAAACTTCTTTTACTCATAACTTCTTCAATAATGGTCCAAATTTAAATTTTTTTTTTCAAAATTTTTGTTTCCTAACGTGCTTTTAAAAAAAAAATCCCAAAAAATTCATAAAAGCGCTCTAGTATGCGATTTATAAGTTTTAAAATTTAAATCTCATTTTTGAAAATGTTTGTACTCTTCGATTTTTTTTAAATTTTTTTTGTGAAAAACTTCTATCGATTCGACAAATTTTTTGCCCAGGAGGATCTTGGGATAACCATTATTACTATTTTTTAAAATTTTTTGAAAAAAATTTATTGCAATTTTCCAATCTTAAAATCATTTTTACTGCTACAATGGTGCGTCATAGAGGGGTCATTTATAAGACCGGCCCACATTAATTTTTACGTCTTAGTATTTCTTTGGAAAAAACTAATACCCTATCTCAAATTTCTAAGGGGGCTCCCACACAAAACGACATTTTTTAAAATTTGCTCCAACCGCTCTAACTGCCCTAATAGTGCCCTTAGAGCAACAAAATGTATGACCGACCCACAATATTTTTTTAGTCCAAACATTTTCTCTGAACACACCTACAATTTTTATATTTTTTTTAAATTTGTTTTATTTAATCAGCTTCTACAGGTCCAATGGTGCGTCCGAAAGGGGTCATTAGTGAGACCGACCCCCATTTATTTTTACCCAACAACATTTTTTTAAAACATACCTACGCCCTATCTCCACTTCCTAAGTAGGCTTCCATTCAAAATTACATTTTTATAAAATTTGCTCAAACTGTTATTTGTATGGGAGCCTACTTAGAGGGTGAAGATAGGGCGTATGTATGTTTTAAAAAAATGTTGTATGGTAAAAATAAATGGGGGTCGGTCTCACTAATGACCCCTATCGGACGCACCATTGGACCGGTAGAAGCTGATTAAATAAAACAAATTTACAAAAAATAAAAAAAATTGTATGGGGACCGCCTTTAAGCTAAGTACTCTGTTCGGTTTCACGGGAAAAAATCTGTCAAACTCCATATAAAAAAAAAAAAAATTGGCAACGCGAGGAATTAAGGGGAAATTGTAAAAAGTTTTCACGCATTTTTATTATACAAGACAATTTAAATTGTCGTGAAAAAGTGACATTTCAGTTTTGTTATGATCGTTTCTTTCTTATAATTGTCAAAAGTTGTTGATTTTTAAATATTTTATTGCGATTTGAGGCGTTTAAAGTTTTAGTCAAATTTTCACTGCAAGAAACAGAGTACTTAGCTTTACAGTTAAAGATAGAGGGAAGGAGTGTTCAGAGAAAATGTTTGGACTAAAAAAATATTGTGGGTCGGTCATACATTTAGTTGCTCTAAGGGCACTATTAGGGCAGTTAGAGCGGTTGGAGCAAATTTTAAAAAATTTCGTTTTGTGTGGAAGCCCCCTTAGAAATTGGAGATAGGGTATTAGTTTGTTTCTAAGAAATGTTAAGACGTAAAAATTATTGGGGTTCGGTCTTATAAATGACCCCTCTATGACGCACCATTGGAGCAGTAGAAATGATTTTAAAATTGGAAATAAAATTTTTCAAAAAATTTTAAAAAATAGTAATAATCGTTATCCCACGATCCTCCTGGGCAAAAAAATTGTAGAATCGATAGAAGTTTTATACAAAAAAATCTCAAAAAAATCGAAGAGTACAAACATTTTCAAAAATGAGATTTAAATTTTAAAACTTACAGATCGCATACTAGAGCGCTTTTAAGAATTTTTTGGAATTTTTTTTTTTAAAGTACTTAAAAAAACAAAAATTTTGAAAAAAAAAAAATAAATTTGGACCATTATTGAAGAAGTTATGAGTAAAAGAAGTTTGAGTAAAGGAACAAACTACCAATTTTTGAAAATTCGATATCTTTTGAACGGGTCATCAAAAAAATCTGAAAATTTACCACGAAGGAGTTTTCGAAGGGTACTAAAAACTGTAAACAAATTGGGAAAATCTAAAAAAAAAAATTTTCAAAGTGTCCGATTTCACATGGAATGCCCCATATGTATATCCTCTATCACTAGAAATGAGAGTATAAAAATGTGAACCTGATGCTCTTATTGCCTAAGGCTTTATTTCACCCCGCCCTTCAATTCAATTGTTTTTTAAATATTTTGCGCATCAAGAATTTATAAATTCGGCCAAGTCGAGTTTAAAGTTTTGTTAAATAATAAGAAACATTCTAAGCACCATTCAGAATTGGAAACATTCTTTCCATAAAATAAAAGTCAGATTATGAGATGCCTTTATATGAAAAATCCTATAAAAATCGTTTGAGATTTTGAAAAACTTTTCTCAGGCGTTTTTGATCAAAAATTCCTTAAGAAAATATTTGTTTTTTGTAATAACTTTCCTATATGCAACATTTTTTATTTTTCTTTCGAAAATTTTTTCTCAAAATCAGTTAATTTTTCTAATAGTGTAAAAATGTAACAAATTCCTCAAAACACCAATACTACCATTTTACCTAAGTTAGGTGTACGATATACAATAAAAAAAAAAACAGAATGTAGCACAGAGGCCCCTATATAAAAATAATGGCAGCCATAATTCACACTAAACTTATTGCTTATCTGCTCTCTAGACTTGTATAAAATTTTACTTCTTCGTTTTTATTTCTAGCTACAGATTGTGCAATAGGGCGGAGCAAATTACCTTTAAGGGTCAATATAAACACACAAAAAATATTTGGAAATGTCTTTGATTTCCGTTTTGGACATGAAAATCAGAAAGCTCCGAACAAAGTATTCATTAAAAAAAAACAAGTGAGAGTGTTAAATTCGGCTGTGCCGAATCTTTTATACCCTCCAAAATGTAAAAAAAACATAAACAAATTTTTCAGGGTCGTCTTTTTTTGGTGGGGAGGGAGGTTGGTTTGGGGGTTTGGTGGGAGACATTGGGGGACACCTTCTCCTTGCGATAGATGTTATCAAATGGATTTATTATGATATTATGATTCAAAAGGGGCGGGCAAAATTTTTATTTTATCTGCTGGGTCCAAATGCAGGGTTTTGAGCTTCGTCTGACATAAAAATATTTGCTTAAAAAAAGGACAAAAAGCAATGCAAAAAAATACCGTTTCTCAGGGGTTGATTTAGTTCTCCAAGGGGGAACTTTTTACCGCTTGGTCCGATTTTGCCCATTTCCGAACTTAACCTGCCTCGGAATATAAGACATATTCGTGCCAAACTTCGAAAGTCTAGTTCTTTTATTTTGGACTGTATCGTGTCCTCTACAGACGGACAGACGGAGAGACGGAATGTCTAGAATGTCTTAGAATCGATCACTGATCAATAATATATGTACTTTATGGGGTCCTAGACCGATATATCGATGCGTTACACACGGAATGACAAAGTGAGTATACCCTCATACTGTGGTTGGAGGGTATAAAAACCTTGTCAAATTACTAGAAAAAGTCTCGTAATCACATTTTACCAATATTTGACAGTTTTCTTTGTTTTTTAACAAAAAATTTTCGAAATTTAAATTTTTGTTTGTGTAATTTTATCTGTTTTCTGTTTTAAATTTACTTATCGATCGGACATCAAATGACAAAGCTATGAACAAATAACGATTTCGGCGGTACCAAATCGCGACCTAAAAATCTTTTTGGCTATGGAACTTTTTCGATGTTAGCTTTAAAATTAAGCGCGCCCAATGGAAACTTTTTTTCTCCATAAGTATGTTCTTTTGGTACATTTTATATTTCCTTAAATAATGGTACTAGAAACTTGAAATTTGCAATGTCGGTTCACTTCCCGGATAAAAGATTCACTAAGGCTGGGTTTTTGCCAATTTTGAATCTACGGGGGTAAAATGGGTACTTTTTTTTATTTACTGAAATAATGGTCAATCAACTTGAAATTTGGATTTTACGGGTCGTTTATGAAACCAATGCGGATTGGTTTGACAACACTTTTTCACGGAAATCAGCTGTGTGTGTTTATGAATCCAATCCAATTCCAATCAAAGAGAAAATGAGAAAATTTCCGTTCGAAAACGAAAATGTGCGTTCATGAATTCCATTCAGTTGGTTTGACAGTTGGAAAATTTTCGTCAACGTTTGGCTTCGGGGATTTGTAAGAAAAGTTGAAAATAATTAATTTTAAAAAAATTAAAAACAAAAGTTAAATGCAAAAATAGGAGTAAGATGTTCTTTTTTGTTTTTTAAAAAATATTTTTCCTTTTTTTTATAAGGGAAAGGTACAAAATTAATGAGCAAAATGCAGTTAGTTCTTCATGAGTTTGTGGAAATAAATCCCGATATATTAAAGGGATTTGTGTTTTAAGGCCTTAAATATAAACAAAAGTAATTCACATTAAAAAATGTGAAACTTCCGTAAAAGTAACTCCCGTAAAAGTAAAACGAATGCATTTTTTTATAATTTTAAAATTTTAGTTATTCGATTTTAACTTTGAGTGAAAACGTAAACAACAGAACACCAAATTGGATTTCATGTGATTCGGAAAATGTGAATTGAAAAGTTATGGAAGGCAGAACAGAGACCTTTGTAAAGTGTCTCTGGGGCCTCTGTTCTGTCTTTCAAAACTTTTCAATTCACATGAAATTTTCCGAATCACATGAAATCAAGTTTAGCGTTTTGTTGAACACGTTTTCATTCGAAATTGAAATCGGATAATTAAAATTTAAAAAATTATAAGGAAAAATGTGCATTCGTTTTACTTTCACCAAATTTTATTTATGTGAAACAAAACGAAAAAGAAATTCGGATGTGAAATCTAGAACACCAAAAAAAAATTCGGAAATTTTCACATTTTTTATGTGAATTACTTTTTTTGGAACAGCGGCCTGATACTTGCTTTTTTAAGAACTTTTTCAAAGGCAGAAAGTCCTTAATAAAGTTTTTGAAAAAAGTATCAAACACACTTTAGCTTATTAACGAAAAAAAAATCTTTAGTCGGACAAGTATTTCGATTCCGAAATTGGCGCAAAAAATAATAAGTGTCCAAATGGGCAAAAAGTTACCGATGTTTAAAAAAAAAATCATAAAAAAGGAACAAATAAGCTAATACCCTATTCACACTTACTGTTTTAAACCGTTTTTAGCAATTATTTTTAGCATTTTCTGTCAATATACTGTAATAGAATAAAGAAAGTGCTAAAAATATTACTGCTTGAGACGATTTAAAACTGTACGTATGAATATGGTATTATACCCTACTTTATACAAAATATGACCCAAAAATATGCATTTATAGCCTTTTTAAAAGCAATTTCTTTGATGTGCAAAGACATTTATCATGAGCCAATTAAATATGCGAAGCAACTGGTATTTTTCCATACAAAATAACAGATCCTAAGTATATATTATACCCTATTCACACTTGCAGTTTTAAACCGTTTTTAGCAGCAATATTTTTAGCACTTCCTTTATGCTATTACAGTATATTGACAGAAAATGCTAAAAATAATTGCTAAAAACGATTTAAAACTGTACGTGTGAATAGGGTATTAGACTTAAGGAAAATAAAAGATGGATTTGTATAAGATCCCTTCCTTAATGGATCAATAATCAAAAAAATGTAATTCAAAAAAATGCTTGACATTTTATTTGTTAACAAATTGTTTTTTTTTTACAAACTGCATTATTATAACAACTCTGACTTTGACTTTCTAACAGAGTTGCTATAAAATACGACTCTGTATTTGCAAAAACAGAGTCGTATTTTGTAAATACTTGTGTCTCCGCTAAGTTCGAACGCAATAGATATTTTTTTTTCGAACAAAGCAATTCGTCACGGTTTCATGAACGCTTCGAAAATTGGAAACGGATTTGAATTTCGTTTCCAATCCAATTTCGTTGTGGATTCATGAACGGCCTGTTAGGATCCTTTAGTGAAATAAAACATTCTGGAACAAGTATTTTCTCAGAATTCTGTACCGTTTATAAAAAAGTACCTTTTATAAAAAGTACCTTTTATAAAAAGTACCTTTTATAAAAAGTACCTTTTATAAAAAGTACCTTTTATAAAAAGTACCTTTTATAAAAAGTACCTTTTATAAAAAGTACCTTTTATAAAAAGTACCTTTTATAAAAAGTACCTTTTATAAAAAGTACCTTTTATAAAAAGTAACTTTTATAAAAAGTACCTTTTATAAAAAGTATATTTTATAAAAAATACCTTTTATAAAAAGTACCTTTTATAAAAAGTACCTTTTATAAAAAGTACCTTTTATAAAAAGTACCTTTTATAAAAAGTACCTTTTATAAAAAGTACCTTTTATAAAAAGTACCTTTTATAAAAAGTACCTTTTATAAAAAGTACATTTTATAAAAAGTACCTTTTATAAAAAGTACCTTTTATAAAAAGTACCTTTTATAAAAAGTAACTTTTATAAAAAGTACTTTTTATAAAAAGTACCTTTTATAAAAAGTACCTTTTATAAAAAGTACCTTTTATAAAAAGTACCTTTTATTAAAAGTACCTTTTATAAAAAGTACCTTTTATAAAAAGTACCTTTTATAAAAAGTACCTTTTATAAAAAGTACCTTTTATAAAAAGTACCTTTTATAAAAAGTACATTTTATAAAAAGTACCTTTTATAAAAAGTACATTTTATAAAAAGTACCTTTTATAAAAAGTACATTTTATAAAAAGTACCTTTTATAAAAAGTACCTTTTATAAAAAGTACCTTTTATAAAAAGTACCTTTTATAAAAAGTACCTTTTATAAAAAGTACCTTTTATAAAAAGTATCTTTTATAAAAAGTACCTTTTATAAAAAGTACCTTTTATAAAAAGTACCTTTTATAAAAAGTACCTTTATAAAAAATACCTTTTCTAAAAAGTACCTTTTATAAAAAGTACCTTTTCTAAAAAGTACCTTTTATAAAAAGTACCTTTTCTAAAAAGTACCTTTTATAAAAAGTACCTTTTATAAAATTTACCTTTTATAAAAAGTACCTTTTATAAAAAGTACCTTTTATAAAAAGTACCTTTTATAAAAAGTACCTTTTATAAAAAGTACCTTTTATAAAAAGTACCTTTTATAAAAAGTACCTTTTATAAAAAGTACCTTTTATAAAAAGTACCTTTTATAAAAAGTACCTTTTATAAAAAGTACCTTTTATAAAAAGTACCTTTTATAAAAAGTACCTTTTATAAAAAGTACCTTTTATAAAAAGTACCTTTTATAAAAAGTACCTTTTATAAAAAGTACCTTTTATAAAAAGTACCTTTTATAAAAAGTACCTTTTATAAAAAGTGCCTTTTATAAAAAGTACCTTTTATAAAAAGTACCTTTTATAAAAAGTACCTTTTTTAAAAAGTAACTTTTATAAAAAGTACCTTTTATAAAAAGTACCTTTTATAAAAAGTACCTTTTATAAAAAGTACCTTTTATAAAAAGTACCTTCCCGGGTAAAAATAAACATATATAACAATATATAACTTGATACAAACATATTAAATCATATATGATTATACATCGCGTGAGATCTTTTGTAAATTTTTTAAATGCAGTCATATGTAGTTATATATAATTTAATCATGATTCGGATTAAAAGGTGTACGGTTGATATAATTATATAAAATTATATGAGGGTCAATACAAAATTTCTTTTTCTGTATAATTTAACATAAAATTATATATAGCTTATGCTGTTCCATATAAAACTATATTTGTTTCCAATTAACCAAAAATTTTCTACGTTTTTTAGGCAAAGTATAGGAAACTTTTTAAGCAAAGTATAAGAAACTTTTTAAAATGTTCCTAAACATTTCTTGTTAGGGTTATGTATATCACCTATCTGGTTCGAAGCGTACCCAAACATTTAAATGTTTGGTGAATGTATCGTTGACCTGTGGTGTATCTCAACCCAAACCAAAAAAACACCAGGATTTTATATTTTTTTATGCAGTTAGATCTAATTAGATCCAACAATATATGGCAATGTCTGGTCAAAACTCGGATGAAATCAAATCATATTTTATACAAGTTGATCTTTTTTAATGCAAACACATCCACCATTATTCGGATCAAATTGCGTTTAAATATATATTGTGTTACATATCATTATATATTGCATCATATCAAAATTTTTACTCGGGTTTTATAAAAAGTACCTTTTATAAAAAGTACCTTTTATAAAAAGTACCTTTTATAAAAAGTACCTTTTATAAAAAGTACCTTTTATAAAAAGTACCTTTTATAAAAAGTACCTTTTATAAAAAGTACCTTTTATAAAAAGTACCTTTTATAAAAAGTACCTTTTTAAAAAGTACCTTTTATAAAAAGTACCTTTTATAAAAAGTACCATTTATAAAAATTACTTTTATTAAGAGTACCAGAAATACGTTTTTATAATTCCGCTTTTTAATGGGGTAAAATATTTGCTAAAGCAATGATCCTAGAAAATTGAAATATGTAAAAGAGTATCCTTCGGTGAAGAAAAAAACATTCTGGAAGAGGTTCTTTTTGGAAATACCGTTTCTAACGGGGGTAAGAAAGTGTACTTTTGGTACTTTTTTTTTGTTCCTATAATAATGAAAAAGTGTAAATTTTGGTTATTCTTATATTTCTTGAAATAATGGTTCAGAAACTTAACAAAAAAAATAGTTTTTGGAAAATTTAATTTTAAGGGGGGGGAAAAAAAATAAGTGTTTATTTTTACCTATCTAACTATTAAACTAAAAGCCCCAGAATTAACACCCAAGAGAAGGGCATATATTAAAATTTAAAATTTTAGAACGGGGAACGAAATGGAATAGAGCAGGGAACAATATGGAATGATACTTTTTACTCAAATTTTTTGTATTTAACTTTTTTTAATATATATATATTTTTTCTCTCTATATGTTTTTTTCACTCAAACTCATTTTTATTCCCGATATACCGGCTCGAAAATTATTAAAATTTTTTTGTTTAAATTATTCATTGAAATATTATTTTATGAAAGACTTAAACGTGCACAAGTAAATAAAGGAAAGACTACGTAGAGGAATTTTCTTGAAATCGGTAGAGTAATTCTGATACTTCTATTATCCGGTATTTAATACAACCGGTAACGAAGTACCGCGATGGTAAGCTAGTAATATTATATTTGAGCAGGTTTATTATAAGCTCGAGGTCATAATTTCCTGTACTAATTAAAACTATATGATATTCTCATAGAATAATATTTAAGAATGGTGAATGGTTTATAGATCAATTTACACACATGGAAAGTCTTAGACTTCTTCTATTCAAAACGGTTAAAAAAATCGGTTGAAAATTTTCTGAATTAGACGAGGTTTAGTGAGAAAGGTCCCATAAAAACGTTTCTTGAAGATAACTCTTAAATTTGAGTTTGTCTGTTTTTTTTTTTTTTAACTTTCCGATTTTTACATCAAAATTGGTTCCCTACAGGTCCAATATTTGTTTTGGGTAATATTGACCCTAAAAGGCCCGATCCCGACAATTTTAAAATTCGATAAAAGGAAAATTTTCTCCGCCCTATTATACAACGGTTATACTCCTACAAAAAAAAAAAAAAAAAAAAAAAAAAGTGAATGTGTGTAAGTGTATTGGGTTCATATACATATTGTGTATTGGATCAAGAAATACAACAACACAAAAAAAAAAAATCTGTTGTTTTTATATTGTACGTAAAGAATTGCTTGTATGGAATTGCTAGGATGGATGGATGAATTGAATGGATGGTTGGTTGGTTGGTTGGTTGGCTGGTTTGGTTAGTTGTTTGACTCTACTTTGCTATGTTTTTGCTTAGATTTGCTTAGTTGTTCTTGTTCCGTTTCCGTTTAGTTGTCTTCTTGATGATGTTTTGTATTCTACAAATACGACTACAGTTTTCAAATTGTAACTTCATATTGTTTTGTTGTATCCCATTGAATTGTGTTTGGTAATGTTTCTTATATGAATCAAACACATCCACATACAACTGCACCATCATCTTTAGCAGCATCATCATCATCTTGAGCAACATCATTGTGAATTGCTCTGTGTGCTCCATGACTGTTGTAGTTCAAAATGTTATTTGCTATTTGTATAAGAATACATGTGTTTGTATGCATGTGTATTGTGTACAAAGTCTTGATATTTGTAAAATATGTTTAGTGTTGTAATTTAAATGATTGGAATTAATTTTCAAAATCCTGTCAAAAAGATTTCTTGTTGTTGATATTAGATACTGGTAGCATGAATAAATGTGTTTTTTCTTATACTTTTTTTTTTTTTTGCAACATCATTGTAAGACGAAATCTATTTTAATTTTATTGCCTTGTATTTGTATTGTATTTTAGTTATTGTAAATATATTTCCATATATGAACATTTGTTTGCACACACACACACACATACAATTGTTGTATGTATTTATTATTATGCTTTTGTATTTATTGTTAATGTTTAACATGATTTTGCATGCCTTTTCTGTGTATGCTAAATAACTCGTAGAGAAAATTTTCATTTATTTTTATTGTTATTTTAAATGGGTCAAAGTTTACTTTGTCAGTAAAACAAAAGTAAATACATTTTAAAATTCAATTCGGAAAAATTTATAATTTTGACAAAAAAATCTATATTAAATATTTAAAAAAGGAGGGTCGTTAATTGAAATTTATTGAAATTTTAATGAAATTATGAAATTATACTTATTTTTGTAATTGCCAACAACTGGAATGATTTTAAAATTTCCTGATTTTTCCTTATCTTTTTAATTTTTTCGATTTTATTAGACCTGCAATTTTTCGTATGGGAAAAAAGATTTGCTTTCGATTTTCATATATCACGAGGTCAGAGTTTTAGATCAAAAATTAAAACAAAAGAAAAACGAGTAAAACAGTTAAATTCGACATGGCGGAAATCCTAAAAAAAACTGCAGGAAAGAGGACCAGTTGAGTCGGTTTGCGAGTGGTACTTTTGTATTAAATAGACATGCCACTTTAACATTGGACGATCCAACTTTCACCAAGTGATACGTCGAAGGACTAGTTGCGAACTAGTCGTTCAAATCAATTCACACGTTTTTCTTGTCATAAAACTTGTATTCTTTTCTAAGTATGATTTGAACTAGCCATAGGATTAGTTTTTCAGAACATTTGGTCCCGTAGGACCAAACAATTTCCCGCACAAACAGAAGTCGGTGATAATTGGGATGATTTTATTTGAGAATCATTGTACAAACTTTTCGAGAAAGTTTTATTTTAAGTGTACAAAACTCGATTGTTATCTGTCTAACAATGATTGTTGGCTTTTAAACATACTTAAGCTCTGTCATTTCTGATTTTTTTTTTGTTTTAATTATAAAATAAACTAACGCAAAAAAAAAACAACAACATATATTTTATTTAAACCCACAATTATAATTAATTCTAAACACATACATCAAATTTTAAGTAACAGAGCACACACACACTCACATACATACAACAGGCAGCAGAGACAACATCAGAAAACATAACAGTTGATTACATTTGAGGTTTTGTTAGTGTCACCTGAAAGGAATCATAATCACAATTCTCTCGTTTGAATGAATAAATGACACCATACATATGTTGGTATAGAATTAGTTTAAAAAGGGTGACACAATTGGGGCAAATTGTTTAATTTTTGTTTCTTGGCAACATTTTCTCTAGAAAGCTATCATAGCAACATTTTCAATAGAAAAGTTGTCTGAGCAACATTTTCTATAGAAGTTGTTTTAGCAACATTTTCAATTGAAAAGTTGTCTTAGGTTAATTTCTTATGGAAAAATTGTTTAAGCAACATTTTCTGTAGAAAAGTTGTTTTAGCAACATTTTCTATAGAAAAGTTGTTTTAGCAACATTTTCTAAAGAAAAGTTGTTTTCGCAACATTTTCTTTAGAAAAATTGTTTTAGCAACATTTTCTATAGAAAATTTGTTTTAGCAACATTTTCTATAGAAAAGTTGTTTTAGCAACATGTTCTATAGAAAAGTTGTTTTAGCAACATTTTCTATAGAAAAGTTGTTTTAGCAACATTTTCTATAGAAAAGTTGTTTTAGCAACATTTTCTATAGAAAAGTTGTTTTAGCAACATTTTCTATAGAAAAGTTGTTTTAGCAACATTTTCTATAGAAAAGTTGTTTTAGCAACATTTTCTATAGAAAAGTTGTTTTAGCAACATTTTCTATAGAAAAGTTGTTTTAGCAACATTTTCTATAGAAAAGTTGTTTTAGCAACATTTTCTATAGAAAAGTTGTTTTAGCAACATTTTCTATAGAAAAGTTGTTTTAGCAACATTTTCTATAGAAAAGTTATTTTAGCAACATTTTCTATAGAAAAGTTGTTTTAGCAACATTTTCTATAAAAAAGTTGTTTTAGCAACATTTTCTATAGAAAAGTTGTTTTAGCAACATTTTCTATAGAAAAGTTGTTTTAGCAACATTTTCGATAGAAAAGTTGTTTTAGCAACATTTTCTATAGAAAAGTTGTTTTAGCAACATTTTCTATAGAAGAGTTATTTTAGCAACATTTTCTATAGAAAAGTTGTTTTAGCAACATTTTCTATAGAAAAGTTGTTTTAGCAACATTTTCTATAGAAAAGTTGCTTTAGCAACATTTTCTTTAGAACATTTTGTATAGAAAAGTTGTTTTAGCAACATTTTCTATAGAAAAGTTGTTTTAGCAACATTTTCTATAGAAAAGTTGTATTAGCAACATTTTCTATAGAAAAGTTGTTTTTTGCAACATTTTCTATAGAAAAGTTGTTTTAGCTACATTTTCTATAGAAAAGTTGTTTTAGCAACATTTTCTATAGAAAAGTTGTTTTAGCAACATTTTCTATAGAAAAGTTGTTTTAGCAACATTTTCTATAGAAAAGTTGTTTTAGCAACATTTTCTATAAAAAAGTTGTTTAAGCAACATTTTTTATAGAAAAGTTGTTTTAGCAACATATTCTATAGAAAAGTTGTTTGAGCAACATTTTCTATAGAAAAGTTGTTTTAGCAACATTTTCTATAGGAAAATTGTTTTAGCAACATTTTCTATAGAAAAGTTGTTTTAGCAAAATTTTCTATAGGGAAGTTGTTTTAGCAACATTTTCTATAGAAAATTAATTTTAGCAACATTTTCTATAGAAAATTTATTTAAGCAACATTTTCTATAGAAAAGTTGTTTTAGCAACATTTTGTACGAAAAAGTTGTTTTAGCAACATTTTCTATAGAAAAGTTGTTTTAGCAACATTTTCTATAGAAAATTTGTTTTAGCAACTTTTTCTACAGAAAAGTTGCTTAAACAACTTTTCTATAGAATATGTTTTGACAACAACTTTTTTTATAGAAAATGGTGCTAAAACAACTTTTCTATAGAAAATGTTGCTAAAACAAATTTTTTATAGAAAATGTTGCTAAAAAAACGGTTCTACAGAAAATGTTGCTAAAACAACTTTACTATAGAAAATGTTGCTAAAAAATCGTTTCTATAGAAAATGTTGCTAAAAAACGTTTCTATAGAAAATGTTGCTAAAACAACTTTTCTATAGAAAATGTTTCTAAAACAACTTTTCTATAGAAAATGTTTCTAAAACAAATTTTCTATAGAAAATGTTGCTAAAACAAGTTTTCTATAGAAAATGTTGCTAAAACAACTTTTCTAAAGAAAATATTGCTAAAACAACTTTTCTATAGAAAATGTTGCTAATAGAACTTTTCTATAGAAAATGTTGCTAAAACAACTTTTCTATAGAAAATGTTGCTAAAACAACTTTTGTATAGAAAATGTTGCTTAAACAACTTTTCTATAGAAAATGTTGCTAAGAAAACTTTTTTATAGAAAATGTTGCTAAAACAACTTTTCTATAGAAAATGTTGCTAAAACAACTTTTGTATAGAAAATGTTGCTCAAACAACTTTTCTATAGAAAATGTTGCTAAGAAAACTTTTTTATAGAAAATGTTGCTAAACCTACTTTTCTTTAGAAAATGTTGCTAAAACAACTTTTCTATAGAAAATATTGCAGACAACTTTTTTAGAAAATGTCTCTAAGACAACTTTTCTAAAGAAAATGTTGCTAAGACAACTTTTCTATAGAAAATGTTGCTAACACAACTTTTCTATAGAAAATGTTGCTAAGACAACTTTTCTATAGAAAATGTTGCTAAGACAACTTTTCCATAGAAAATGTTGATAATACAACTTTTCTGTAGAAAATGTTGCTAAGACATAATTTCTATAGAAAATGTTGCTAAGACAACTTTTCTTTAGAAAATGTTGCTAAGATAACTTATCTTTAAAAAAAGTTGCTAAGACAACTTTTCCATAGAAAATGTTGCTAAAACAACTTTACTATAGAAAATGTTGCTAAGAAATCGTTTCTATAGAAAATGTTGCTAAAAAACGTTTCTATAGAAAATGTTGCTAAAACAACTTTTCTATAGAAAATGTTTCTAAAACAACTTTTCCATAGAAAATGTTGCAAATACATTTTTTCCATAGGAAATGTTGCTAAGACAACTTTTCCGTAGAAAATGTTGCTAAGACAACTTTTCTATAGAAAATGTTGCTAAGAAAAGTTGTTTTGGATCACATTTTCTATAGAAAAAAGTTGTTTCGGCAATATTTTTTATACGAAATTTGTCTTTGCAACATTTGCTATAGAAAAGTTGTCTTATCAACATTTTCGATAGAAAATTTATCTGTTTGCAGAAAATATAGCGGAACTCTTGACTCCATTTTTACTTTAAGTGTAAATGTGTTTCGCTACCACCACCATTTAAGTCACCCTATATATTTTCAAGTTTTACTCATTCATCTAAAACTACATACACACATAAAAATATGTATAAAATGTTTGTATAAAATAATATATAAACCCCAAATATACAGACACTCAGCTAACAATATACAATTTGTATGATGTATTGTGTCGTTTGTGGAAAAACTCCTTTTTTTACTCCATTTTGCATCACAAATGTTGGTAACAAACTCAATCTAATCAAACCAAACAACATCAACTATAAAAACACGTATTAACATTTAGATTTTTTTTTTGTGTACACCCTACAATAAAATGGTGGTATGTCTGGAATTTTAATTACACCCTATTCTAACAAAACATGACAAACTGTCATGCAAATTTATTTTATCAGATTTGACATGGTATTATTGTTTTTTAATGACAGGAAACAAGTTTTTATTTATTACGTCAGTCAACATGAGGAATTAAAAAGTTATCCTTTATGATAGTTTGAGATTTTTATGGTAACTACACAAAAACGTGATTGACTTTCTGAGGCACATTTCGAGAAATAGATCGAGTCAGAATCAGATTTTGAGAAGGTTAAGCGATTCGTTCCATGTTTGATTTATAGATGCTTTACATTGGACACTTAATTTAATCTGTTTATAATCAGACCTTTTTTAGAATTGGTCCCTATATAAAGATACCTCCCGATACTCTACTTAATCTGTATATCGACAAATATCACCTCTTTTCACACAGATCTGGTTTGTGTGTATTTTCTACTTTAATTAAAGATCTCTTCGAAAATAGATCAAATCGTTCCGTGTTTTGAATGGTGGCCCATTTTCCTGTAAATACAAATGAAGGGTATTTTATATGTCGGTCTTGACTGACTACATTTTACTTACTTGTTTTTTTGGTGTTTGCCAAAATGGAATAGTGTTAAAATGTGTTTACCAAAATAAAATCCATCATGCATTCATATTCGTACTTACACACATACATATAGTACGTTCGAATACTATATGAATACAATTTTGTTGTAAATGTGAAAATAATTGATGCGTTCAATAGTCACGCTTTATTTAATACACTCATAGAGAAAATTTTAGTAAAAGTTAGCTAAAGTAAAGAAGCACATCATGGTGGCATTTAAAAATAAACTAAATCTAGGTTTTCTATAAGGTACTAATTTACAATTTATTTTTCAACTGGCGACAATTCTCTGATTAGGAATAACATTTCAATTTCTTCTAATTGATTCTTAAATATTCCGAGCAATCCGAATGTCTAAGTAATTTATATAAATAATTTCTCTAAACTTTGTTAAGCCAAAAACGATCGAGGATCATGAATATAGGACACTTTAAAATTTTTTTTTATACCCTCCACTCTAGTTATAAAGGTTATATGTATATAAGTTTGTCTTTCCGTTTGTAACACCTCGAAATATTGGTCTAGGAGCTCATAAAGTATTAATATTCATGATTCCTGATCCCTGATCGATTTTTATACGATTTAGCGATGGCCGTCCGTCCGTCTCTCTGATTGTCTGTTGAAAACACGCTAACTTTTGAAAGACTTTTCGGAGGCTCCTGAAGTTTGCCATACATGTTGTGCATTTACCTAGTCAGGTTTCTACTGCAATCCATCGAAATCAGTAAAGTGGTTCAAAAGTTATGGGCAAAAGACCGAATACCGGTAATGATTTTTCGTGAATTTACGAGATAAAACGCACGCTAACTTTTGAAAGTCAATTCTGAAGATTCTGAAGCTTGGCATATTTATTTGTTGAGCCAGGACAGGGCTCGTATTGAATTTCAGCCAATTAGGTCCAGGTGTTCAAAAGTTATTAGCAAAACCGAGAAGCTCAGATTAGTTTCACCTTAAATTCACGTGTTAAAAAAACCTTAAAACATGTTTTAAAAACATTGGTAAGTCACAAAAATATTTTTCAACGTATTTTTGTTACTCAAAAATATTTTTACACTAAAAAAAATACACTCGAAAAAAATTTTACACTCAAAAAAAATTTAGTATTTTTTTTTAAATTACCTTAAAAAAAAAGTTTTTTACACAAAATAAAATATTTCTAAACAAAAATTTTATTTTTTCACGTTAGAAAATTTACGTTTACTTTAAAAGGGCATTTTGGAGGGTATTCATTGATTCGGCCAAGTCAAATTCAACTTTTTGTAGTACCCTTCGAAAACTCCTTTGTGGTAAATTTTCAGATTTTTTTGATGACCTGCTCAAAAGATATTGAATTTTTAAAAATTGCTAGTTTGTTCCTTTACTCAAACTTCGTTTACTCATAATTTCTTTAATAATGTTCCGAATTCCAAAATTTTCTTAAATTTTTGTTTTTTTTACGTACATTATAAAATTTTTTGGAGTGGTCTAGTATGCGATTCTTAAGTTTAAACATTTAAATCTAATTTTTGAAAAAGTGTGTACTCTTTGATTTTTTTGAAATTTGTTTGTGGAAAACTTCTATCGATTCTACAAATTTTTTGCCCAGTAGGATCGTGGATAAAGATTATTACTATTTTTAAAAATTTTGTTAAAAAAAATTTTATTTTAATTTTCCAATCTTGAAATCATTTCTACTGCTCCAATGGTGCGTCATAGAGGGGTCCTTTATAAGACCGACCCCCATTAATTTTTACGTCTTAACATTTCTTTGGAACAAACTAATACCCTATCTCCAATTTGTAAGGGGGCTTCCACACAAAACGACATTTTTAAAAATTTGTTCCAACCGCTCTAACTGCCCTAATAGTGCCCTTACAGCAACAAAATGTATGACCGACCCACAATATTTTTTTATTCCAAATATTTTCTCTGAACACACCTACCCTTTATCTTTAACTGTTAAGGCGGTTCCCATACAATTTTTTTTATTTTTTGTAAATTTGTTTTATTTAATCAGCTTCTACCGGTCCAATGGTGTGTCCCAGAGGGGTCATTAGTGAGACCGACCCCCATTTATTTTTACCCTACAACATTTTTTCAAAACATACCTACGCCCTATCATCACTCCCTAAGTAGGCTCCCATACAAATAACAGTTGGAGCAAATTTATAAAAATTTAATTTTGTATGGGAGCCTACTTAGGGAGTTGAGATAGGGCGTAGGTATATTTTGAAAAAATATTGTAGGGTAAAAATAAATGGGGGTCGGTCTCACTAACGACCCCTCTCGGACGCACCATTGTACCGGTAGAAGCTGATTAAATAAAACAAATTTACAAAAAATAAAAAAAATTGTATGGGGACCGCCTTAACAGTTAAAGATAGAGGGTAGGTGTGTTCAGAGAAAATGTTTGGACTAAAAAAATATTGTGGGTCGTTCATACATTTTGTTGCTCTAAGGGCATTATTAGGGCAGTTGGAACAAATTTTTAAAAATGTCGATTTGTGTGGGAGCCCCCTTAGAAATTGGAGATAGGGGATTAGTTTGTTCCAAAGAAATGTTAAGACATAAAAACTAATGGGGGTCGGTCTTATAAAGGACCCCTCTATGACGCACCATTGGAGCAGTAGAAATGATTTTAAGATTGGAAAATTACAATAAAATTTTTTCAAAAAATTTTAAAAAATAGTAATAATCGTTATCCCACGATCCTCCTGGGCAAAAAATTTGTAGAATTGATAGAAGTTTCACACAAAAAAATTTCAAAAAAATCGAAGAGGACAAACATTTTCAAAAATGAGATTTAGATTTTAAAACTTAAAAATCGCATGCTAGAGCTCTTTTAAGAATTTTTTGGGATCTTTTTTTAAAAAGTACGTAAAAAAACAAAAAATTAAAAAAAAAAAAATTGAAATTTGGACCATTATTGAAGAAGTTATGAGTAAAAGAAGTTTAAGTAAAGGGACAAACTACCAATTTTTCAAAATTCGATAGCTTTTGAACGGGTCATCAAAAAAATCAGAAAATTTATCACGAAGGAGTTTTCGAAGGATACTAAAAACTGTTAACAAATTAGGAAAATCTAAAAAAAAAATTTTTCAAAGTGTCCGATTTGACATGGAATGCCCCATATATAGATCACAAGAGTGGAGGGTATAAAAACATGTTATAATCCCTGTTTTTAAAGATTTAAATAAACGATTGCCGATCATTGTATGTATAAGTAATCTAACTCCTTTTCAAGAAAATTTATTTTTTTATGTTGCAATCAACATTATTTCATGAGTGTTTTTCCATAACAGGAACAGCAGGAGTAACAACAACAAGAACATCAAATTTTGTGTTGTTAATTCATAATTTTTGGTTCCAAATTTTTTTCTATATATATTTTTTGGGCAAATAAAAAAAAGTGTGCAATTCAAATTAGATGGGGAATAATTTAATATTTATTTGGTGGTTCAAAATGTACATGACATGTTGTACATGTTTTATTTATATTGTTGTTTACACATTTTGGAAAAGTGTCTCTGCTTTTAACTCATCCCACCCCAAACTTCAATATTTATTTTTTGGCCTTTTGGCTAACAACAGATGCGTAATGAATCGTGGTTAAATTTTTTTTTTAGCTTTTTCTACCTTTTTTTTCTTTGTTTTATTGGCCTCGCAGCAAAATAATTATGCTACGTAAATATATTTTGGCTTTAGTATTCATTTAAATTTTAATAAGTTAACTTTGTTGTTGTATCATCCGTTCCCATTCCAGTAACGCTCGTCCATTTTGCTGTTATTTTGTGTGTGGTTACATGCAATTTGTTTTATATGTATTGTTTAAATTTTTTTTTTCTCTATTCTCATATTCTATAGGGAAAACAAAAATAACAACAAAAAATTTGTAAAGTTCTGCTCATCATAAATGGTTATGATAACCACTTAACTGATGCAATGCAACAAAAAAAAAAAAAACAATTTGCATATTAAACTTTTGGAAACTTATACCGACAAATCTGGGAAAAATCATTATGAAATTGATGAAATAATGAGTTTATATTTTCAACACTCTAATAAAGTTGTATTTCCTTAAAATATGTAAAGTGTGTTATTTTACACCTTAAATGTGTAATTTTGCACATTGTACTTTTTTACGAAAATAAAGATAGAAACTATTTTTTTTTACCATTATGGTAAGAAAAAAAATTATAGACTCTTAATTCAAGCTTTTAACAAATGAGGAAATTTCCTACCCCAAGTAAAAATGTAAAGGATAGGTACTGATCCGAAAAATGGATCGCTAAGATTTGATCAGTTTTAATGGGACGGATGACATTCTAGCCGTCCGATTAAAACTAACTAAGCTTAGCGATCCATTTTTCGGATCAGTACTGATATTTTAAATCTTTGATCAGTATTGATCTTACTCGGATCAGTACTGTATATATAAGAATATATCTAAACATTTTTACTCTTTCTTTAAAATATGTAAAGTGTGTAATTTTACACATTAAATGTGCAATTTTACATATTAAATTTTTTTACGAAAATAGTGATAGAAACAAATATTTTCTACCATTATGGTAGAAAATTCTAGGTAAAAAATTTATAGAATTCTTAATTTAAGCTATTAACAAATGAGGAAATTTCCTACGCCACTTAATTTTTTTTTTTTGTAGTTTTGTAGAAAGTGACGAATGTAATGTTCTATTTATATTTATTGATCAAATCTTGCATCTATTGCTTCTAACACTTTATCATTTTAGTTATTTGAAGTTTCCGTAAGTGTATTGTAAAATATAATGCATAAATATGCACTTTAGTGTAGACCAACTATTAAATAGAACAACCACATTTTATATAAAGTGAAAAATAACCAACTAACCAGAAAAAAAAAACTCTCATCATGTTACTTTTACAGGCCAGTGGGAGCAAATAAAAACATTATCTAATATGATGTTATAGAGTTTATGTTGCCGTTGTTTTGTTTTTTTTTTTTTTTCTATTTCCGAAGCGATTAACAGTGGTCAAGCAAAAACATTTATGTATTACCTAAAATGTAAAGCACTCTTTAAAAATTTCCTGAAATAATGGCCATAGAAAATTGAAATTCGGAATATTGGATCATTAACATTATGAATCAAGTAAAAAAAGGCTAAATTCAGCATTGTCGAATGTATTAATACCCTCCACAATGAAAAAAGATTATATCGAGGGCCTATATTCAAAACCCTCTATCTTACATTTTCACGAAAATGACATTTTGATTGCAAAAATGGCCCCCATCTATGGTGTAAAATTCAGAACAAAAATATTTTTTTTGCATTTTTGGTTTTCTCTATCTCTTACACAATTAATTTTTCTGAATGCAAAACCCTCTATCTTTTCAAATAATTAATTTATAAATATTTTTTTTTTAATAATTCATCATGTTTTCATACTAATTTTTGCATGCTGAACATGAATTTGACAACAAAATTCCAGAATCACGATTTTGGTCCACTGATGCTAATTTTTTCTCAAAATTCTTGTTTGACTTTTTTGAAAAATATGGCTCAAAATTAAGATGTTTTGTGTACATTATGAAACAAAAATTTTAATCTTAAAAAACCAAAATTTTTTACATAATATACTCAACAGTTTGTCATCTTTTAAGATGAATTCTGAAAAAAAAATTTTTTTTGTCTCAAAAATCAGCACCTGTGGACCAAAAACTCGATTTCGGAACTCTTTTTAAGCCGTTATCATTAATAAATCACGCTAAAAATTTACCGATGTCGTAAATGAAATCATAATAATGCATTTTTATTAAAATGCAAAACCCTCTATCTGATCATTTCCATTCATGTACTTAATATTTTTGAGAAACAAACCCCTCTATCTTTAATAATATCGCCAATAGTGCAAAATTTTAAAAACGAATTGAATGTGAGATTCAGTAGTTGATTTAAAAAAATATTGTAGAATATCGAATTTTCATTACTCTAACACAATGGTTCTCAAACGGTGGGTCGCGACCCCCTAGGGGGTCTCGGAAGAGTTTCAGGGGGGTCGCGAACAATATTGGTAAAACATTAAACTTTGGTAAATTTAAATCACATTTTTATACCCTCCACTCTAGTGATAGAGGGTATATATAAGTTTGTCATTCCGTTTGTAACACATCGAAATATTGGTCTAGGACCCCATAAAGTATATATATTCATGATCCTTGATCGATTTTAAGTCGATCTAGCGATGTCCGTCCGTCCGTCTGTCTGTCTGTCCGTTGAAAACACGCTAACTTTTGAAAGACTTTATGGAGGCTCCTGAAGTTTGACATATATGTTGGGTATTTACCGGGTCAGGTTGGTATTGCAATCCAGCCAAATCGGTCCAGTGGTTCAAAAGTTATGAGCAAAAGAGTAAATTTCGGCAAGGGAATTTTGCGAACTTACGAGATTAAAACCACTCTAACTTTCGAAAGACAATTCTGAGGGTGCTGAAACGTGTTACATATCTTTGTCGTTTCCTAAGTCTTTTTGGTTTTGAATTTCAGCAAAATCGGTTCAGTGGTTCAAAAGTTATAAGCAAGGCTCTGAATTTCAGATTTTGTTCACCTTAAACTGTTGAAAACTCACAAGGGAAGTATCTCAACCCTTATGAACCGATTTGCCTGAAACTTAAAATATATATAAATGAGACGATTTTAAGGTTGGGGTGTCTCGGCTTTTCGGCCATATCAGTGTTTCAAAATTTCGTTGTCCCCTTATGTTACCATATGGACCTCCGGGAAAATTTCGATAACTCACGAACTAACAGGAATATCCTCTAGAGCAAAAATACGTGTCGACTTAAATTTAATAAAGATTATTTCGTATTCATATGGACATCGTAGCTCTATGTGTTTATATAAATACCCCCCAAAATTTTCACATTTTCATGAAAAAAGTATTTAACGAAGCCAAACTTTTACAAGGTTACGTCACCGTTGGATAGGCATTAAAAAAACCTTTCTTCTCATATGCAAACATCATATAGTTTCTTAGAAAGAAATGGCTGAAAAATCCAAAAAACGATTTTTTCGCCATTTTTTGACCCATGTTTTGAACCCTTAAATCCCCGATATGGCCGATAAGCCGAGACACCCCAACCTTAGAATTGTCTCCTTTATATATATTTTACGTTTCATGCAAATCGCTTCATAAGGGTTGAGATACTTCCCTTGTCAGTAAACAAGTTTTAAAAGCATGGTGAAATACCAGTTTTTTTTTAAACGTGTTGTTGTTTGTTTTCCTGCAGTGGGGTATAGTTTAGTTGTTAGACAAGTAAATATTTGTTATTGTTTTTGTTTTTGTAACTGTATGTAACGGTGTATAGTAAGTATTTTTGGAAAAAAATCAAATATTAGTTTGTTTTTGGTTTTTAAAGACGAGGATGGTAAAATAAAATGAGGGAAATATGTGAAATATTTTTTTTTAACATATACGTATAGGTATAAAACAACAAAAATATTTTACAAAGTAATTTTGTTACTCAAACAAATAGTACACTAAAAAAAATATTTACACTCAAAAAAATTTTACACTGAAAAAAAAAATGTTTTTTTTTTAATTTAATTATTTTTTTTTTAATAAAATTCACACTCAAAAAAATGTTGACAGTCAAAAAAATTTTACACTCACAAAAAAATTTGATTGATTAAAAAAAGTTTTACTCAAAATAATATATTTTTAATAAAAATTTGTAATGCAATTTTTTTAGAAAATTACCTTCAGATAACATTGTGGAGGGTATTCATAGATTCGACCAAGTCGAATTTAATTTTTCTACTTGTTTATTGTTGTGTTATAAAAATATACAAATACTTTTATTTAAGAAATAAATTATTTCCATCACTTAAGGTAACGGATCTAGATTCGTGATCGAAAAAAATTTCGATCAATACCAAACATAGGTATAAAATTTTGAAAAAGGACAATCATTACTCCAAATTAGACTTTAAATGCTTTCTTGGTAAACATTTCTTCATTTCTGATTAGGTTAAACTGGTATTTTTCTATTTCGGAAATAAAAAATGGATGCCGATAGTAAGTTTCGATATAAACTGCCATAGTTCGGGACCTGGTTTCCAAATTTTTGTGGAAATTGAGGTCAAGCTCACAATAATTGTATTATTTTATTTTTTAGATTTTCTTATGTGAAATTTTTGGTACACACAAAGAAAAAGCTTCATTAATATAATGAAACTCATCATAAAAGTTCGTCCAATGAAACTGTTTCATTATATTTATGAATTGTTTCATAAATATTCATAGTATTTATGAAACATTTCATTTTATTTATGAAAAATTTCATAATATTTATGAAAACTTCATTAAAAAGTTTCATTGGACGAACTTTTATGACAAATTGTTTTACATTTCTTTGAGTGTATGCGTCTGGGATTCTGATTCTTTCAATGCTGCTTTTAAATTTGGTTGGTAAATTTGTCCATTACTTCAGGTTATTAAAAGAACTGAGGGCAAAGTTTACGTTAATAATTTTTTTCTTTATGTTCGGGGGTCGCGAAAAATTTGAAATACTGAAAAGGGGTCGCACAGCAAAAGTTAGTGAGAAGCTCTGCTCTAACAATACGCGAAATAAACAGTTTTTTGACTCTCCTGAAAAATTGTGTTTTTTAAGTTAGAGGGTTTTGAATATCGGCCCTAGATATGCAGAAAATTAAAATTTTAAAAAAAACTTACGTGAAAAAAAATTTTGGTGAAACAAAATTTTGTGTTTTTTTTTTTTTGTAAAAAATATGTTTGTTCTAGTTAAAATACCATTCTGTGTCCAATGCTGTTTACGTATGCCAAACCAGCAGCCAATTTAAAGCATTTTGAATTTTTTGGTTATGTCGAATGGACTAAAGTTTTCGAGGTGTTTTACATTTTCGTTTATAACTTTTAAACCGCAGAACCGATTTCGCTCAAATGTCATGCCAAACTACTTTGGACAACAAAAAGTACGTGTGTTAAGTCTCAGTCATATCTGTGCAAGACTTTGGCTGTGATCACCATTTCAACAGACGGACATTGCTAGAATGTCTTAGAATCGATCACTGATCATTAAAATATACATACTTTATGGGGTCCCAGACCGATATTTCGATGAGTTACAAACGGTTTGACAAACTTTTATGTACCTTCTACCAATAAGTGGAGGGTATAAAAAATATTTTTAAGAACACCCCGGTTTTAATGCTCTGAGAGGGACAATGTCTAAAAATTTATATTTTGGTATGTTTTGTTTCTTCTAAAATACCGGTCAGCGCCAAAAAACAAATGAAAAAGTACTTTTTTGAAATTCCGATTTAAATTGGGTTAAAAGGGTAAACAATTACACCGCTCCACAAATCTGAGGTTTGTCGCTGCGTTTTGGATGAAACCAAAAAAAGTTGATAGGGTTTGGTGCCCCGATTCCAAAACGGTCACTCAAATTTTTCTATCACGTCACAATTTTGAGAAAAGCGCGGTTAAAGTGTCAAAAAATTCCCATTTTGACCATTTTTTAACGCCTATAAAATGAGACCCTGACATGCAAATGACTTGGTATCTAGCTCATTCGAAATTGTGTAATTTTCTCTTTCACACAAGATTAAATCTTCTTGGAATTTAATTGTCTAAAATGGTAAAAAAATCATTAGCCACAAGTGCTTTAAATCTAAAATTTACGTATGAATTTGTATGGAAATTAGTTAAAAAACACTGTGTAAATAAACTAAATATTGAAAAAATGGGAGGTTTTTTGCTAATGATTTTTTTACCATTTTAGAAAATTAAATTTTTAGAACATTTTATCTTATCTTTAAGAGAAAATTACAGGCTTTCGAATGAGCTTGATACCAAGTCATTTGCATGTCAGGATATTATTTTATAAGCTTTTAAAAAGGGTAAAAAATTTCCTTTTTCGGCACTTTAATCGCGAATTACTCAAAATCCTGACGTGATAGACAAATTTGGGCTCCGGATTTGGAATCAGCGCAACAGACACAATCTAAATCACTAACCAGAATCCAATACGCATTTTCTTGTTGAGCTGTGTTATTGGTACTTTTTGAGTAATGTTTGGAAACACCGTTTTTTATGAAAAAGTAACTTTTGGAAATTCCGATGTTAATGTTCAAAAGTTTAAAAAAGTGTACAAATTATGCTTTGGTGCTTTTAATCTATATATGAGGCATTCCACACCAACTGTTCCACTACAGAAAAACCATAGTGGTTTTAATAGGATATCATTTGAAAAGTATTCGCACATACAGGGTTATGCCACTGTTGGATACACTTAAAAAATTATGTCATTAACTGTTTGTAGTTTATTTAAAAAAGTTTTACGTTTAGTCATTTTTTAAAGAAAAAACATTTGTTTGATGTTCAGTTTTTATTAATGACTACTTCTGTGCTTTGTTTCAGAAATAACATCATAAAAATAAAGACTTTCATTAACATTTAATTTTTAAAGTCATTTGTTTTTGTTATGTAAGTAAAAACTTCTGATTATACTTTTTATTTTTATTGATTTGTGTAAGTATTTTTGTTTTTAATTGTTGGTATTTTTTAATGATATATCATTAATTTTTACCTACTTTGTAGGTTATTTTATTTAGAAAAAAATTCAAAAAAATTATTTATAGAAATATAAAAACATGTTTGTATCAAGTGACTTTTGCACGATGGGTAGAGTGTGTGGCCAGAATGCAGATGATTGCGGGATCGATCCCCAAAATTTTATTAAAAAATTTTAAAAAAATATTTCAATAGAAAATTGTAAAAAATAACCTACGAAATCATTAATTTGTAATGTTTTTGTAGGTTACTTCTTTGGAATTTGTTAGTAAAAATAACAAAACTATCATTAATGTTTTCGTAGGTTATTTTTCCGAATTTGTTGGTAAAAAAGAATGAAAAACCGTAATTTTTTAATAGTAGTAGTATTTATTTTAGAAAATTTTGTCAACAGTAAAAAATAAATGTTGATGTTTTTTAAAACAAATGACTAATTACTGGGATGGTTTTCAATTGTTTATTCACTGGTTTTAAATGTGTTTTTAATTTGTTTTTGCCTACCAAATATTTTGAGTGAACCTCAGAATTGTCTCTTTTATATAAATTTTAAGTTTCATGCAAATCGGTTCATTACCCGATTTGCATGAAACACCACTCCGTGGTACAGGATATAATTAGTTTGTGCTGATGTTTTTAACTATTCGAAATATTGGTCTTAGACACACCTTCAAGATACCAATCAAATCAGGATTAACTGAGTCGACTTATCTGTCTCCTTCCGTCCGCCTGTTGATTTGTATGAAATTTTGCACTTAGGCTGGATTACTCAATGCTCCGTTATAAATTAACTTTAGTTTTTCATACAAATTTTGACATAAGGCTCCATTAAATTGGCAGTTAGCAGCTAACTTTTCATTGAGTAATCCGCCCTTAATTTTCCTTTGTCTCAAGGACAAATCCTATTGAAATTGAAAAAAAAAATCCGCCCGTGTTTAGATCTAGCCCTCGGTCTAGGTCTTTCAGTTTGATCTGTCTACCCTTAAACTGTAGTCGGATCACTTAACTTTATTTGAAACATTTTTTATGGCAAAATTTTAAATTTACAACTCACTGTCAGTTATTGTTTGTTACATGTCTGTAAGTACTTATGTTTGTAATTTCCTCATAAATAGCAACAACAAACCATTCGTGGATGCTATTTGTTTTGCTTAACGCGTTTTAGTAGGTACATTATTACAACTTTAGATGATGCACACACAAAATCATACCTACATAATTCTAGCCATAACCCTAGAGATTGTATTTTTTACGAAAACCCCACCAACCGACCGAACGACCGAAAGCAAAATAATCAGTTTAATTTGATTAAATTCAAAAAATACAAAAAATTTTACCTGTAGAAGAAAAAACGTTAAACCGACGAAAAAAGTAGTAAAAAGTTTCCTGTAAAGCTGAGGGCAAGGGCAAAAAAAAAAACTAGTAAATAGTAAAACAAAAAACCTATAAGTATTTTAACCACAAAAATCAGGAAGAGTAGTAAAAATTGTTTCATTGCCACACAGTTATGCAGTAAGGCTGTGTGTTGCGTTGTATGTATTTTGTTGTATTGTCTTCACGCTTCGTTGGAAATGGCATTTACATCAAGTTGCGAATACTGTTAATGTTTTTCTTGGTTATATCTTTGGGGTGCCCCTATACTATCAAAATCATCGGTAGAGAGCTTTATAAAAAAATCGCGATCAAAAGTGCAAAAATTACATTTCAAGCTTATCTCGAAAACGATGAGAGATATGAAAAAATTACTCTATAAAAAAAATTGTTGAAAAAAAACCGGGATTTTCTTTAATGTTTTTTTTTTCTGTAAGTACAGATCGAGCTCGGGCTCTAATTATATTTGTTATAAGGGTTTAAGTTGAAAAAATGTAGAAGAAAAATTGAATTTCTAATAACACTGTGTCACAAATTTTCAACAAAGTCGTGACCAAATGAATCTGACTCCTAATCTTTATGTTAATCCGAACGCTGAATCCGAATATGAAGTCAGAATGGTCAAAAGTAGAACAGTTTTCGAGATATTTACGAGAAAATCGAAAAAATTACCGTTATTTGCTCTTTTCAACTTGTTTTTTTAAAACCAAACAATAAAATTTTTTAAAATTTTATCACGTAGAACGTTAGCTTATTTCAATACGAACATTTTGTGCCCAATAGGATCCAGATCGGTGCAAAAATGATAAAGTTACAGTAGATTAATTGAATTATCCCACTTTTCGATTTTTAAAAAAAAAAACACAAGTAAATATACAAAGCTAAATGTTAGTAATGAAAAGTGGGTTAATTCACTAAATCTTCTTTAGCTTTGTCATTTTTGCACCAATCTGGGTCTTGTTGGGCGCAAAATGTTTGTATTGAAATAAAATAATGTCCTATGTAATAAAACATTTTAATTTTTAATTGTTTGGTTTAAAAAAAATAACTTGAAAAGAGTAACTTGAAAAGAGCAAAAAATCATCAAATTTTTCATGAAGTTTGAACTTTTGTCCACTGTAACTCTGTCATTTCTTGACTAATCTTCACAAGCGACCCATGGTTATTTTAGTAATTTTATTATCTTTATAAAAAAAAAAATAAATACACAAATCGACGAATAGTTTTGAAGATATTTGCATTTAAATGACATCATCTTTTTTAAAAACACAAATAACGCTTATTTTCGAATATCACGAAAACTGTTCTACTTTTGACCATTCTGACTTCAGATTCGGATTCAGCGGACAATTGTACATAAAGATTAGGTGTCAGATACATTTGGTAAAAAAACTGTCACGTAGTGTAATTATAGACATTTCTGGTATTCCCATATCAGTTACAAACACTACAGTTAGTGTTATCATCAGCAGGATTATAAATGTCGATTTGTCTTGTTAATGGAAGTTGTTTTTAATGCATGTTAATATTTATAGTTTCTACAGAATAAATATTGACAGTTTCCAACACTACAATTCTATTTCCAGGAATCTCAACCCCACTTCATACTTTCTTTCAACTTTTTTGTCACTTACATTATTTTGCAAGGAATACCAACATGATCTGGAATTGCAGACACAAATGCAGGAACTTGCATTTTCTATTTCAGAGACGTTTCTAATAGCGACATATTTTGCCAGTAATTTTTTTTGTAAAAAAAATATATTCGTACTTGTTTGAATACCATTCGGTCTTCAATTCTGTTCACATATGTCAACCAGCAGTCGAATTAAAGCATTTTGTATTTTTAGGTTATGTTCAATGTATTAAATTTTCGAAGTGTCCTAACATTTTCGTTCATAACTTTAATTTTATTCTGCTTCGAGCATCATTTATTACAATTTCATTATTATTTACATATTGTTTCTTATACACGCCCTTAAAAGGGGGCGGGCCGAAAAAAGTAAAATTTTCTATTCTCCTGCACAGTGGGAGAAATGACAATTTATTTTGGAAAAATTTCAATCACAACAATTTGAAATGGTTATAGCTAACATATTTTCGAGCTTAACTTCGAAAGTTGGAGCCCATCGGTTGAACGGGGGAGGCAGTCGAAGTAGGGTACATTATGTCAACAAAAAACGCTTGCCAATTTTAGTCTGTTATCAGATTTCCTAAAAAATTATATGTGGACAAAGGGGCCTAAAAAATGCTAAGTGGGTGTTGTAATCTCTTATACTTTAAGAAATAGACATTTTTAATAGTGAAATTTAAAATTTAGAACGAACTGGTTAAAGTTTTTTGCCAATAACACGGCCGCATTTAGCCCGATTTTTTCAAATTAATTTCATCTGAAAACTAGAAAGATTTCAGATATTCTTAAAAAAAATCTAAATACACTGCGGAACACTAAAAAATAAACAAGAGTTACGACCATCATTTCTATAAATTTCGGACATGCTGAATCGAATGGCGTACTCCGTTTTTCGATGTATGGTACAGTTTTCTTGTAAAATGTCATTAAAGATTGGCTGATTTTCCGCTGCTTTTCTAACAAAAAAAAATCCAAAGCTAATGATTTTTAAATTTTATGGCATGGAAAACAAAGATATAACTTGGAGCAATATTTCTAATATAAATTTGGTTTAAAGCTTTTCATCTTAACCCCTTTAATTCGCGGATTTCTTAATTTTTTTAAGTTTTCGCGAAATTAACCGCTAAATTGGTCTCTGATAAAAAACTTGCATTTTTTGGATCATAAAGGCGTCCATGACACTACGAATAGTGGACAAAAAACATCTATGTTATATGGACCATCATGAAGAAAATCGCGAAAAACCGTTTTTTTTGTATATGGCAGCATCACTTTAGGAGATGTTTTGAGGCTTCATCTTTTAGTATATAATTTGGGAACCTTAAACAATGAACTGACCCAAAATTTGGCCAAAAAAGTTTTTATTTGCAAAAGTTATCTTAACAAAAACTATAATTATTGTATCGCAAACACTGAAATAACAGTTTTTGTTAAGATAACTTTTGCAAATGAAAACTTTTTTGGACAAATTTTGGGTCAGTTCATTGTTTAAGGTTCCCACATTATATACTAAAAGATGAAGCCTCAAATCATCTCCTAAAGTGATGATGCCATATTCAAAAAAACGGTTTTTCGCGATTTTCTTCATGATGGTCCATATAACATTAGGGGTGGGATAGTGCACGAGTTTCGATTTCGACACGCTAGAACCGCTTATTTTGTGAGGTTCGTAAAAAAAATGCATGGGCCAAAAAATTGGACAGATCGGTTAGGATCTAGGGGTCGCTCATCGGGGTCAAAGTTGGGCGTAGAGGGGAAAAAATCCACAAAAAGCCCCAAAACTCCCGCAGTTTAGCTCATAGATGGGTCAAATGTGAGACCGGCCCCCATTATTTTTTCCCCCTGAAAACATACCTAAGCCCTATCTCCAATCCCTAAGGGGGGTCCCATACAAATGTTTGATTTTTAAAAAATCTTGCTCCTACCGATCTAGCTGTCCTAGAAATCACCCTAGAGGAATCAAATGTATGACCGACCGCCAATATTTTTTGAACCCCAACATTTTCTTAGAACATACCTACCCCCTATCTTCAATCCTTAGGGTGGTCCCCATACATTTTTTTTATTTTTTCTTAAATTGTCATATTAAATCAGCTCTTACCGGTCCAATGGTACCTCCTAGAGGGGTCATTATCAAGACCAACCCCCATTAATTTTTAGCCCCCAACACTTCTTCTGAACATACCAATTCCATATCTCCAATTCCTATGGGGTCTCCCACACAAAATGACATTTTTGTAAAACTTGCTCTCACGGCTCTAACTATCGCAGGGGTGACCCTAGAGAAGTTAAATGTGTGACCGACCCCCAATATTTTTTCAGCCCCAACATTTTCCCCAAACAAACCTACCCTCTATTTAAAAGCCTTAAGGGTGTCCTCACACATTTTTTTTATTTTTTAATTTTGTTTTTATAAAGTCTGCGCCTACCGCTCCCATTCTGCCTTTTAGGAACGGTAAATGCAGACTGAGCCCCATTAATTTTTGCCCCCTACATTTTTTCCAAACATACCTACGCCGTATTTCCACTTTGTAGGGGTGCTCCCCTGGGGAAAACTAAATTAGTAATGTATGTAGTAGTATAACTATAAATCAAATTAATTTATTTTTATCGTGTGATGAATATTGTTTCCGATTTTTGGCCACGACCTGAAGCAAAACTATTTTTTCCTCCTCGTTAAACGCAGAGAAAAAATATGGTTGCGACATGATCACGGCAACTATGGCATGATCCCTAAAGCCAGATATGATTGCAGCAATCAAGTTATCGTTTTATAAATTGTATTTAAACATTTATATGGTTGCTTTAAACATTTAATAGTTGCTTTAATCATGATAAAATGATTGCTACTTCCAAAAGTGCAATATGGTTGTTGTAAAAATGTTATAGTTAATTAAATTCTCGACACACCAAAAAATTCAACATAATATGATTATAACAATCATTAGTTAATCACAACAAAATGAAAATTGATGATACATAAAATTGTCAAGTTTATTCATCAGTTTAATCTTTGCCAGCAAGCAGTTAGTCACAAAGACGCCACTTACAATAAGTTCTTTAAAAAAAATTTAGTCAAATTGTGTTAAAAAATTGTATCAACGCAGAAGGAAGCGATATAAAAAATCTAATTTATATATTTAATTTATTGTGCGGACTTTATAACTAAAAACTTTCCATTTTAAATAAAAACTTCTAATCGAAAATATTAAATTGATTTTTTGTGCCTGTGTGTTTACTGAATATGTTCAATGTTGGCTGACAATAATGTTATCGTTGATGAAATTTTTTTAGAAAAATACCACAAGTTTATTGCACATTTTTGTTGTAAAATGCAGGTTGTCTCCAAATTGAACAAACATTAATAAAATCGTTTCATCTTATATATAAATAACAAATTCAAAAATCAATTATGTTTTTGGAAGAAAATAATAAAGAATCTCTATAAACGAGTTCTATTTCAACATAATATATTTTTTCATTTAAAAAAAAATAAGAAATATTAAATTAGAATCATACTACAATAATTATGAAACATGTAGGCCATTATTGTCGCAATCATTTTATGATTAATATTCCCTGTTGCCTTCAATCATATTAACATTGTTGCTACAATCATAATCCCAATCATAATATGACGCTCTTAAATTATGATCACCTCAACCATGTTTTTTTTCTGCGTGTACGGCACAACACGTTGTTATAGTCTTTTATTAATTTTACGCCTCTTTCGGCAGCGTCGTTGACAACATGTAATTTACGTAATATTTGCAGCGCTCGCTGGTAGTCCTGATGATATTCCCAAGTATTTGGATCGGAAGCAATGAAATTTGTTGTTATTCCGAAGCGTGCAAAACATTTTGGAGTCTCAGGTGTGACGTAGTGGCTTAAATCAATTTTTATGAGTTCTTGATTCACTTGTTTCGATGCCATGTTAATTCTTTTCACACCTTCGAATTCAACAACAACATGTACTGGAGGATTACAATCCTTGTTGCCACTGTCGCCGCTATCCTCTAAGGCATCTTCTTCCCCGATATCATCGTCTTCTTCTTCCTCGCTGTCTTCGGTAGACGATTCGTCCATCTCATCGTCAGATAACTCTTCCTCCAATCCTCTTTCTCTTCTTCAAATATACGAATTGCATTCGACATTTTTCGTTTTATTTCACAAGAGATATTCGGATCAAATAGTGCGAGAGCAACAGCTTCGCCACTGAGATACCAGAGATGTCCACAGAATCTCTTGACCAATCGTTGCGACAGAATCTTATCAATTGAAGCATAATTGGCAATCGCTTTCAAAAAATTCAAATCATTATTTGGAGCTTCTATTGCTTTGGTAGCGCTAAACCAAGCTTTTACGTAAATTGTTATGATGAAAACGTTCACATCAAGAAGTGCATTTAATTCTTTTTTGGCCAAACCGATATATTTTCGGAACAAAAACATTTTTAGGCAATATATGCGTTTTTCCATTAATCGAGCATGACTGATGGGTCCTGGTGGGCTACAATGCTTATTAGGAATATTTTCGCCAAGGTATAATAAAACAATTTCAAGAAACTTCTTGTAGTCGTCTCTGGGTTGCTTTTCTTTTATTTGAGCCCAACAAAACAACTTGATGTCAGTTTGGACTTGAGCTGGTATGTTGCCTGCCACTTCCTCATCTTATATGCCAAGACTGTACGGTTTGTCTTTTATATTTTCCCACTGCTCTTAAAAACGCGCAAACATTAGCACATCTGGTCTAGACGTTTTGCCGAATTTGGTTTCAAACACTTAGTTTTCCCCAGGGGAGCACCCCTACAAAGTGGAAATACGGCGTAGGTATGTTCAGAAAAAATGTAGGGGGCAAAAATTAATGGGGGTCAGTCTGCATTTACCGTTCCTAAAAGGCAGAATGGGAGCGGTAGGCGCAGATTTTATAAAAAAAAATTAAAAATAAAAAAAATGTGTGGGGACACCCTTAAGGCTTTAAAATAGAGGGTAGGTTTGTTTGGGGAAAATGTTGGGGCTGAAAAAATATTGGGGGTCGGTCACACATTTAACTTCACTAGGGTCACCCCTGCGATAGTTAGAGCGGTGAGAGCAAGTTTTACAAAAATGTCATTTTGTGTGGGAGACCCCTTAGGAATTAGAGATATGGAATTGGTATGTTCAGAAGAAGTATTGGGGGCTAAAAATTAATGGGGGTTGGTCTTGATAATGACCCCTCTAGGAGGCACCATTGGACCGGTAGGAGCTGATTTAATATGACAATTTAAGAAAAAATAAAAAAAAATGTATGGGGACCACTCTAAGGATTGAAGATAGGGGGTAGGTATGTTCTAAGAAAATGTTGGGGTTCAAAAAATATTGGGGGTCGGTCATACATTTGATTCCTCTAGGGTGACTTCTAGGACAGCTACAGCGGTAGAAGAAAGATTTTTTAAAAATTGAACCTTTGTATGGGACCCCCTTAGGAATTGGAGATAGGGCTTAGGTATGCTTGGCAAAAGTGTTCAGGGGGAAAAAATAATGGGGGTCGGTCTCACATTTGACCCCTCTAGGAGCAAAACCAGGGGAGTTTTGGGGCTTTTTGTGGATTTTTTCCCCTCTACGCCCAACTTTGACCCCGATGAGCGACCCCTAGATCCTATCCGACCTCCCCCATTTTTTGGCTCATACACTTTTTTTACCAACCTCACAAAATGAGCGGTTCTAGCGCTTCCAAATATTGCTGCTTAAAATCTCACACAACACTATCCCACCCTTAATATAACATAGATGTTTTTTGTCCACTATTCGTAGTGTCATGGACGCTTTTATGATCCACAAAATGCAAGTTTTTTATCAAGGACCAATTTAGCGGTTAATTTCGCGAAAACTTAAAAAAATTAAGAAATCCGCGAATTAAAGGGGTTAAGATGAAAAGCTTTAAACCAAATTTATATTAGAAATATTGCTACAAGTTATATCATTGTTTTCCATGCCATAAAATTTAAAAATCATTAGCTTTGGAATTTTTTTTGTTAGAAAAGCAGCTGAAAATCAGCCAATCTTTAATGACATTTTACAAGAAAACTGTACCATACATCGAAAAACGGAGTACGCCAATCGATTCAGCATGTCCGAAATATATAGAAATGATGGTCGTAACTCTTGTTTTCTAAAATAGTGGTTGGTTTTGTCACGCAGTGATATTTAAAAAAAAATTAAAAAATACTTTTTGCTTCTCATAAAAAGTACCATCACTCTACCCCTTTTCCACTTAAAATTCAGAAAAGATCAATTTTAATTCAGAAATCTCAATTTTTATTCAGTAAAGATCAATTGAAATTCAGAAATCATAATTGAAATGCAGAAAAGCCCATTTGGCATTCAGAAATCACAATGGAAATTCAGAAAAGCCCAATTGAACTTCAGAAAAGCACAACTGATATTCAGAAAAGCCCAATTGAAATTCAGAAATTGAAATTTAGAAAAGCCCATTTGTTATTTAGAAAAACCCATTTGAAATTCAGAAAATCAAAATTGAACTTAGAAGAGGTGAATTGAAATTTTGAAAAGCGCAATTGAATTTCAGAAAAGTCTAATTGAAATTCAGAAAAGCATAATCTAAATTCAAAAATCGTAATTGAAATTGAGAAAATCACAATTAAAATTCAGAAAATCACAATTGAAATTCAGAAAAGCCCAATTGAAATTCAGAAAAGCCCAATTTTAATTCAGAAAATCATAATTGAAATTCAGAAAAGCGCAATTAAAGTTTAAAAAAGCCCAATTGAAATCCAGAAACGGACAATAGATATTTAAAAATCGTAATTGAAATTCAGAAGATCTCAATTGAAATTCAGAAAAGCTCATGGAAATTCAGAAATTATAATTGAAATTCAGAAAAGCTCAATTCAAATTCAGAAATCAGAATTGAAGTTCAAAAAAGCACAATTGAAATTCAGAAATCAGAATTGAAATTCGGAAAATCATAATTGAATTTTAGAAGGAGACAACTTAAATTCTAAAAGCGCAATTGAATTTCAGAAAAGCGCAATCGAAATTTAGAAATCGTTATTGAAATTCAGAAAAGCACAATTAAAATTCAGAAAATCACAATTGAAATTCCGAAAATCACAACTGAAATTCAGAAAATCGAAATTTAAATTCAGAAAAGACCAATTGAATTTCAGAAAAGCACTGTTGAAATTCAGAAAAGACCAATTGAAATTCATTCAGGGGTCATTTATATCAAATAAAGAACTTTTTGAGCTGTGGAAAACACATAAAAAAACAAAAGACGGGTGAAATACTGATAATTGCGATTCAGCATTCAACGTCCAAAAAATTTAACATTCAACGAAAAAATAAATGTTCATGGAATTTTCACAAAAACACCTTAATTGTATCTCTTTAAAAATCAAATCTCTTAAGTGCCTACAATCCCTTCTCAACTTTTTTGGGATGCAGCTTACAGACACATTGATTACAATTCTTTAAATGTTTGAATGATATCATTATAATATTTCACGCAATGGCTAACTTATCGCAGGTCTAGCTGGCGCCTGCGAAAAGACCAGAAAATAAACTCCATAAAATATTAACTGAAATCTCAATATAAATGGGTGTATAACATGTACTCAAATCATTCTGCTAAATTTGTATAACTTACAAGAACTTGTGGAAGAATTACCTTTTTATAATCAAGTTAATTAAAGAAAAATATAAATCATTTTGGTTAAAACAGTTAACAAGCCACGCATTAAACTTGAAAGCAACCTTTTAGAGCTTCCAGGATTCCGTATAATAAATGTGGTAAGACGATTATTTGTTTGAAAAGATTTGAATGCATATGGGTGTGAAGAAAGCGCCGCAGGCGAAAAATTTTTACAAGAGATTTTAACAAAAGATTAAAAAAAAATCGCTTTCTTCACACCCATATGCATTCAAATCTCTTCAAACATATTATCGTATTCCAACAACAAATATTTCAAAATAAAGATAAAAGTGAATAAAGGCCGAAAGTTCATTTCGCCTTCACTTTAAAAAATCCAATGTACCCGCCAAACCAACAGGATCCCAAAACTTTTTATGTCACCGGTTGATGATCTTCAGTTTGTCATGCAATACCTCTTAATTTTCATAAATTAAAATCATTTTTAGAAGAACTCGAAATTTTTCACAATTAGTCGCAGCGTGCACTTCGCGTTGAAGTAAACGTTTTATTTTTTTTGGGTTTTGATTGACATTTATGTATGTACTTCTGAATGAATGGTTTCCTGAAATTATTTACAAGATAATTCAAAAAGCACTGAAAAAGAGTTTGTTCCAGTTCGAGGTCATTTACTTTGCCCTAAATTAACTTTTCATGAAAATAACTAATATTTATTAGTTTTAATTATTTTTTTATTAAAGAAACTTAAAAATTCAATAAGTTAAATTTTTATGTTCATAATTTACTCTCAAACTGTTGGGAGTTATTTCATTAAAATAATTTGGGATTTATTGCATAATGAAATAACTCCCAAACTTAAAAATGAAATAACTTCCAAAAAAAAATGAAATAATCCCCGCAGATTTGGGAGTTTTTTCATAATGAAATAACTCCCAAATCGTATGGAAATTTTTGGGACTTATTGCATTATTTTTCTTGGGACTTATTTCATTGGGAGTTATTTCATGGCGCCATGTTCAACCATTTTAGCAGTGGCATCGACGTCTACACCATTTCCAATTGTATTTTAAAAATTTCCAAATGTATTTTAAAATTCTCCAAATGTATTTTAAAGTTGTCCAAATATATTTTAAAATTGTCCAACTGAATTTAAAAATTTGTCATTTTCGTGTGGAACAGTGTAATCAAGAAAGACCGAATTTGTAACTTGAGGATAAAGTCGTTTCCGTCGAAGCGTGTCTTAAATGTGTTTGTGTGTGTGTGTTGGTCTAGTTGCTTGCCTGCCAGCCAATGTGTCTGGGACTGGCTGCCATAAATGTGAGATGCTGCAATGATAATGATGTTGGTGATGATAGGATAGTATGAGTTTGTTGCTGCTGCTGTTGTTTTTCATTTTATCTTGTGGTGTTGCTAGTTTTGTAGCTTGTTATGATTGTTTTTGCATTTTATATAGCAATAAACCGATGTTTTCGTAGAACATAATGTTGTCTCTAGGGATGATATTTGTGATCTAAGATTTTCTTGTAAAATGTACTTTGGTGGTTGCATGTGCAAGGTTTTATGGATATCGAAACACATATTTTAGCACTGTTTAACTAAAGCATTCAGATTTGGTACACATTCGTTATAATATTTAAAGAGCCAAAAAGTGCCACACAAAAAAAGTACTTTTGTTTAAACTCTATCATCTCTTGTAGCCACAGATTTATTTTCAGCGTGTTTTTAGTGGTGTTGTTCTGTTCTGTATATGATGATCAAAAAATTGTTGTTGGTGTTTATGATGTTGTTGCTGCTGTTTTTTTTTCATATCCTTATCTGTTATAGCAGCTAAGATAATTTTTGTTGCCTCAAACTGTTTTTGTTGTAGTTTTTTTAAAGTTTTTCTTTTATTTGTAGTTTTTAGCTTATTGTTTTTTTTTTATCGCTATGAGAACATTCTTCAACTTCCGTTTTGTGGTTTAACAAAAAAATCACTTTCCTTTGAATTATTTGTGTGTATGTGTGTTTTAGAACTTTTCTTTTTTTTTCATTAGCTATTGTATGGGAGTTTTATTTTTTTTTTTTTTTTTGATTTGCATGATTTCAGTTATGGCGGGTTTCCGTGGTTTAGCTGGGATTTCTTGTGCATTTCCTTTGTATTGTTTTTTTTTTTTTGGATTGTCTAATTTTTTATTTACCACCAGTTAATAGTTTGGTTTATTTTAAGGGTTTTCTTTTTATAATTTTTATAGATAAATTTTTGACGTATGTATTAGAGTGTGCCTTATTTATGAAAAGTTGGAATTAAAAAAAGAATTTGTCCATTTGATTACAGTCCCGACTAAAAAAAGATACAGATTCTTTTATAATTTTAAATTGAGCCATATAAATATAATTATTAATTATATAATTATTATTCTTATAATTATTATTATAATTATTAGAGTAAATTTTGAAAATTTGATTTGCGGGTATCATCATTTTTTTGAAGGATTTAGGGGAACTAAAAAGAATGGCGGTATTTTTTTGAAAAAAAATTCGCTCCTTGGGGTGGTTCAATCTGAAAACGCGAATTTTGAGCTGATTTTTCTGCAGAGCAAAAACGGCTGAATATATCGCAAATCTGATTTCACCAGTCGATTCTACAGCAAAAAATAATACAATGTTCGTTTTTCAAACTCTTAAAAAAAGTTCCAAAAACCCACCACAGAGGGCGGAAATATAAGGTTTTTACATTTTCTTTTCAAATTAATTTTTTTAAATATGCACAATTAAAGGGCATTTTCAGATTAACAAAATGGTACCAAATTTTCCGTTCTATCACAACCCGTTAAAAAGTTATAAGCTCTCAAAAATGGACAAAAACACGTTTTTTGAGAACTTTGACCTCAATTTTCTCGAAAACATGACGTAATAGAAAAATTTGAAAACTAGATTCAGAATCAGCATCGAAATGTTAATCGAAAACAAGTTTTATGATCCCAGAATATTATCCAAAAACATCACAAAAAAATGCTCTCAATAATGCACAAAAATGCGTTTTTTATGAACTTTGACCTCAATTAGCTCAAAAACCTGACGTTACGGAACATTTTGGAAACCAGATTTGGACTCAGCGTTGAGAGGAAAATCGAAAACGAGTGTCCAGACCGCTGACCCATCCAAAAATTTTTAAAATTTCGGTCAGTGTTTTATAATTTTGCCATTAGAAGAAAAACTTTGAAGCTTTATAACTTTTTAATGGGTTGTGATAGAAAGGTGCCTTTTGTACCAATTTTCTTAGCAAAAACTGCTTCTTCATCGTGCATGATTAAAAAAATAATTTAAATTTTCAAAAAACTGCTATTGTATTAACTTTTGCTGTAGAATCGACTGGTGAAATCAGATTTGCAATATATTCAGCCGTTTTTTCTCTGCAGAAAAATCAGCTCAAAATCCGCGATTTCAGATGCTTTGAACCACCCCAAGGAGTGAAAATTTTTCCCAAAAAAATACCGGCATTCTTTTTAGCTCCCCTAAATCCTTTAAAAAAATGATGATATCCGATAAACAGATGAAGTGACATAGTCGCCAAACGAACTCTAATAATAATAAATATCAAACATTTAGTTTGATAACACCGCTCTACAAATCTAAGGTTTGTCGCTACGTTTTGAATGAAACCAAAAAAAGTTGGAAAAAAAAACGGTCACTAACATTTTTCAATCACATCACAATTTTGAGAAAATCGCGGTTAAAGTGTCAAAAAAGGCACTTTTCGACCATTTTTGAACGCCTGTAAAATAAGATTCTGACATACAAATGACTGGGTATCAAGCTCATTCGAAAGTGTATAATTTTCTCTTTCAGATAAGATCAAATTTTCTTGGAGTTTAAATTATTAAAATGGTAAAAAAATCATTGGAAAAAGTGCCTTAAATCTAATATTTACGTATGAATTTGTATGGAAATTTTTCAAAAAACACTGTAAATAAATTAAAAATTTAAAAAATGGAAGGTTTTTTGAAAATGATTTGTTTTACCATTTTAGAAAATTAAATTTTCAGATCATTTTATGTTATCTTTAATAGAAAATTACAGACTTTCGAATGAGATTGATACCCAGTCATTTGCATGTCAGGATCTTAATTTATAAGCTTTTGAAAAGGGTCCAAAATGCCCTTTTTCGGCACTTTAACCGCGAATTTCTAAAAATCCTGACGTGATCAACAAATTTGGGCCCCGGATTTGGAATCAGTGCAACAAACACTATCCAAATCACTAACCAGAATCCAATACGCATTTTATTGTTGAGTTGTGTAATATTAGAAAATGAAATTGGTGGACCAAAATATTTTAAAATTTGGTGTAATAGATTAAAAATTACACAGTGCAACAACCAAAATTTGAATGCCATGAAACCAAAAACAAATGCAGGTGAACATTTTCCATAACAAAACCCTCAAGATTTTTTAAAGTTTAGTGCTAGATTTTTTTTACGCGCATTTGAAGTTTTTGATCTTTTATTATAATTATAATTACTGGAGGAAGAGGCGTATACTTTATTTTGTAATTGCCTTTAAATAACAATCATACGCAATGTTGATTTTTTTTTTTTAATAATTCGGCCATTCAGTAAGTACTGGGCCGATTGCAGCCATATTCATACCGGTTATAGCTAACGTAATTTCGTATATTTGTATCCCATACAGTCCTACAGTCCAAAAGGGGCCCCTAAAGTAGTACATATTTGTTATTCAAAAAATTGAAATGCTTCAAAATCACTAACTCCAAATGCGTGAATAAAAAATCTACCACCAAATTAAACAAGTAGAAAAATTAAATTCGACTTAGCCGAATCTATGAATACCCTCCATAATGCGTTTTTTAAAGGATAGTACATTTTTAACGTGAAAAAAATTAACAATTTTGATTAGAAATATTTTATTTTGAGTAAAAAACCCTTTTTTTGTCATTTAAAAAAAAAATTACTAATTTTTTTTTTTTGTAAAAAAAAAATACATTTTTTTTGTAAAAAAAATAAATTTTTTTTTGAGTGCAAACTTTTTTTGAGTATAGAATTTTTTTTCGAGTGTAATTTTTAAGCTACCAATACTTTTAAAACTACACTCAAAATAATAACTCTGTTAAATACTCTGTAAAATGACTGTAATCTGAATTCGACAGATATTTGACAAAGTTATCTGCCGAAATACAGATTTTGAGAATATACTTTGTATTTTCTTGTGACTGAAACAAAATTTTATTTGTAATTTTACTTTGTAATCTTTAGTTGTTTGCTACAATATAGATTTTAGAAAAATACATTGCTTTTTTCTCGTATTCAAATTAGTAAATTTCATCTGTAATTTTATTTACCACCTTGTAATACAGTTTTCGAATAAAAATCTCTCCAAAAAACTTCCAAATATTTCAACCACTCTTTAAAAAGCGTCTTAAATTACACTAAAAGCTGTTAAATTTTACGAGGATGTCGTGTATAATTGGAGGTACTCGCAAGAAACTCGTAAATTTTACAAAAAAAAAAGTTAATTTACAATTTGGAAGCATTAAAGCGGGCAAATTTTCACGATGGCATTTACCAATTGTCAACACTACTTGCACATTAAGAAAGCAGAAATTGCTCAGAAATTAAATAGTGACCATTGGGTAAAAGCCATATCAAGCGCATTTAAAATATATATAAGAAAGTCGAAGCATTCTTAAACGATTTTCCATTAATTTTATAAAAGTGTTTATTGAAATGACCCCGCTTAAATGTGGTACTTAAAATGAGAAGTTTATGAAAAAAATCGTCAGAACATCTAGCGAGTTTAAAAATAATTTCTACAAAGTTTAGAATTCGAGTGCGAAACATTTAGGCGGGCGCATTTAAATGATGGCACTTGCTTTGATTTTGTGTCAAATTATTACTTATCCATGCTTCTTGGTAAAATTCTGGTCGCTTTCATAAACATTTTACAGATAATTCTGTAAATTTACAGTTTTTTTTCATCAAAATCATTTTACAGAATTTTCTTTGTAAAATAACAAAAAATCTTGCTGGTTGGAAATCTCTGGTATTTTCTGCTGGCTCAGCAGAGTAAATCTGTATTTTAATAGAGTGATTATTTTGCGTGTAAACAAGTTTTAAAAGCATTGCTTGAAAACTTAACAAGTTTGAAAAGCATTGTTTAGTTACCACCAAATGCTTTTAAAACTTGTTGAACACGTGGCATTTAAGATGAAACCAATCTGAAAGTCAGAGTTTTGCTTATAACTTTTGAACCACTGGACCGATTGAGCTGAAATTCGATACCAGACAGACCCGGGGAACGGCAAAGATACATGCCAAGTTTAAATAATCTCATTATTGTTTTTCAAAAGTTATTGTGTTTTTTATCTCGTAAATTCACGAAAACCCCTTGCCGAAATTCAGTCTTTTGCTCAGAACTTTTGAACCACTGGACCGATTTTGCTGGATTGCAATACCAACCTGGCCAGGTAAATGCCCAACATATATGCCAAAATTCAGGAGAATCCGTAAAATCTTTCAAAAGTTAAGACAGACAGACGGACAGACGGGCGGACGGACATCGCTAGATCGGATTAAAATCGATCAAGGATCATGAATATATATACTAGAGTTAATTTTGAAAATTTGATCTGCGGATATCATCATTTTTTTAAAGGATTTAGGGGAGCTAAAAAGAATGCCGGTATTTTTTTGGAAAAATTTTCACTCCTTGGGGAGGTTCAAAGCATTTGAAATCGCGGATTTTGAGCTGATTTTTCTTCAGAGAAAAAACGGCTGAATATATTGCAAATCAGATTTCACCAGTCGATTCTACAGCAAAAAATAATACAATGGTCGTTTTTCAAACTCTTAAAAAAAGTTCCAAAAACCCACCACAGAGGGCGGAAATATAAAGTTTTTCCATTTTCTTTAAAATTAATTTTTTTAAATATGCACAATTAAAGGGCATTTTCAGCTTAACAAAATGGTACCAAATTTTCCGTTCTATCACAACCCGTTCAAAAGTTATAAGCTCTCAAAAATGGGCAAAAACACGTTTTTAGAGAACTTTGACCTCAATTTTCTCGAAAACATGACGTGATAGAAAAATTTGAAAACTAGATTCAGAATCAGCATCGAAATGGTAATCGAAAACAAGTTTTATGATCCCAGAATATCATCCAAAAACATCACAAAAAATGCTCTCAATAATGCACAAAAATGCGTTTTTTTGTGAACTTTGACCTCAATTATTTCAAAAACCTGATGTTACGGAACATTTTGGAAACCAGCTTTGGAATCAGCATTGAGAGGAAAATCGAAAACGAGTTTCCAGACCGCTGACCCATTCAAAATTTTTTCAAATTTCGGTCAGTATTTTATAATTTTACCATTAAAAAAAAAACTTTGAAGCCTTATAACTTTTTAATGGGTTGAGATAGGAAGGTGCTTTTTGTACCAATTTTCTTAGCAAAAACTGCTCCTTCATCGTGCATTATTAAAAAAAATAATTAAAATTTTTTTTAAAAAAAATCGATTTTTCCGCCCCCTGCTGTGGGTTATTGGAACTTTTTTTAAGAGTTCAAAAAACTGCTATTGTATTAATTTTTGCTGTAGAATCGAGTGGTGAAATTAGATTTGCAATATATTCAGCCGTTTTTTCTCTGCAGAAAAATCAGCTCAAAATCCGCGATTTCAAATGCTTTGAACCACCCCAAGGAGTGAAAATTTTTCCAAAAAAATACCGGCAATCTTTTTAGCTCCCCTAAATCCTTTAAAAAAATGATGATATCCGATAAACAGATAAAGTGACATAGTCACCAAACGAACTCTAATATATACTTTATGGGGTCTTAGACCAATATTTCGAGGTGCTACAAACGGAATGACAAACTTATATATACCCTCTATCACTAGAGTGGAGGGTATAAAAAATCGATATTTCCGCACTGTTGTGGCCCTGCTGTTGGTTTTTGGAACTTTTTTTAAGAATAAAAAAACTGCCGTTCTATTAATTTTGGTGTAGAATCGACTGATGAAATCAGATTTGCAATATATTCAGCAGTTTTTTCTATACAGAAAAACCAGCTCAAAATCCGCGTTTTCAGATCCACTGAACCACCCCAAGGAGTGAAAATTAAAAAAAAAAAAAAATACCTGCATTCTTTTTAGTTCCCCTAAATCCTTTAAACAAATGATAATACCCCATAAACAGATGAAGTGGCATAGTCATCAAACGAACCCTAATATCACGAAATCCACCAAAAGTTTTTATAAAATCTGACCGAGGGTCTTCAAATTTGTCTAATTTTTTGTACACATTTGTACTTTGGAGCCAACAAAACATATCAATTTTCAGTTTTTCAAATTTCAAAAATTCACGATTTTTTCTCGAATTTTATTTTCTTCAAAAATTGAAAATATCAAAAAAGTATGATACTTTGAAGATCCATGTCTTCGAAAGTATTGCTCAGAATTCTACCATTCGAAAAGCATTCGCCTCTAACAATCGTCCATTTTTATTCCAATGCACTTAAAAGTACGTTTTTGATGCAAATGCAATTTTTAGATGCAATTTTCAAAACTTTATCCCCCTGCGATTTTTCTGAAACCTGCATAAATCGAAATAATAAAACAAAGAAGGTATCCCATAGCTTACACTTCATTTGCTCTGCAATTTATATATGTTTATAAGTACTAAAAACTAAGTTTACTAAGTTTGGTACTTTTTATCGGCTATCCCGGTGGCTTAAAAAAGGGTTCTTAACTTATGAAAAATGATGGCCTTTCGGAATACACAGGAACAGGAATTTCGCCAAAAACAAAAACACGTGTCGGCTTAAACTTAATAGAGATTATTATATAAATTTGGGAATCGTACGTATAAACTTTTCCATATAAAGTAGCTCAACATTCCGACACACCACTGGATAGGTCTTAAAAAAACCTTTCCTTCCATATATAATGTTCATATAGTTCCTTTGAAACAAACACGATAAAAAAATTGAAAAAACGAAAAAAAATCCCGTTTTTCACCCTCTCAGTTCCCCCATTAACCTACACGATAGCCGATAAAAAAACCGGTAAATCTTAGATTTTGTTCCTCTATAACATATTAAAAGTGCAGGACAATCGGAGTGTAAGCTATGGGATACCTTCCTTGTAAGTGCTGCTTTTTTTGGGCCTTCGGTTTTTTCTACCTTTAGTAACTTGTTTAAAAACTACTTATGAGATTTTTCCATACATAAAATAAATCTTTTGTTTATTCTGCAATTTTATCAAAAAAGTATGTAACTTTGAAGAACCATATCTTTGACAGTATTTTCACGATTTTTACGCTTCAAAAAACATTTGACTCTAACAATTGTCGTTTTGACTATGAATGTACTCAAAAAAATAATTTTTTTGATGCAAGTGCAATGTTTTAATGCATTTTTTTAAACTTTACACCTCATAATTTTTTTTGAAACCTACAAAAATTGAAAATATAGCAATTTTTACATAAAATTGAGTACCGGTTTTTTTGGACCGGTGTTTTATAAAATTTTTGTGATATAAAAAAACATTATATGTTTTTATTTTTGCTACATAATCTTGATAATGGGATCTGACAAATCCCGAAACACGTGTCGATTAAGTCTTGCAAAAAATGACCAAAATAAATAAATTTAAAACCGAAAAATTATTTTCTTGAAAATTATTGTATGAGAATATCATAGTTTTAATTAGTAAAGATAATAATGACCTCGAGCTAGAATAAACCTACTCAAAATGTATTATAAGAATATTTTATAAAATTTAATCCTCTCAAACTTTGAAGTCCTTTTAAAAAGAAACAGGATCACGAAATAAAAAACTGTAAATGCAGTTTTACTGCATTTAGTCTCTAGTTTCAAACGTATATTATCCAGTTCGTGTTTAACGAATTTTTTAAGTTTTGTCGGACGGTGGAATATGGGTATTTATTGGGAGAATATCCTAAGACAAAGTAAAATTAACATAATTACTTGTGATGTTAATTCATTATTGGGACATTAAATGACCTCGAACTAGAAAAAAACTCGTTTTCATGGCATTAATTAATTATTTAATTTAATTTAAAGTTTTTCAAGTTTTATTTTTAAAATGTTAAATGATTTTTTTTAAATTAAAATATTTTATAGAAAATTGTAATTAATTTTGTATTTCCATACATATTTTTATTAAATGTTTAACATTTATAATTTCCTTTCAACAAAAATATTACAATATTAAAAATCTATCTACATCAACATTTTCATCAAAAACCCATTAGCCACTTAAAAAAAAAAAAAAAAGTAAAAACTCAAAAAAGAAAATGTAATTGATTACCTTAAGTTTCTTGACCACAATATGGGAAATTTTATCCTAACAAAAAATGCTTGTAAATCATTGAAGTTTTTAATGTCACCTTTAAAAACCATTTACCATTCAAAAAGTTGCCAACAAAATTTTATTTAACAAAAATTTTGCAAAACTGGATTAAAAGAAAATCTTTAAAGAGCAAACTTTTTTTTTTTAAACATTCTTAAACTTAAATCAAGTGTGAAATTAGAAGCATTAAAAATACAAAAAAGTAACAAAAATTACTTTAAACTTTTTACATTATCTGTAATCAAAGTATGTAAAAGGCGAAGGGGGGAACAAAACCTCAATAAAAAAAGAAAAATCACAAATGAATAGAACAAAAATTGAATAGAATAATGAAAGGAATGTCATAAAACTTAAGTCATATATCGTTGTGAATATATGTATGTAATAGAAAAAAAGAAAAAAAAAACAACATCCAAGCAACACGCATTTATCAAATATTATATAAAAACTTTTACGGAGAGATTGACAAAAACATACGACTTATAAACAGTTTTTGGGATATAAGATAAACTTGATTTTGTCGATCTTTAAACAAAAATTTAGTCAGTCCTTACACAGATAAAAATGAGTTGTTAGATCAAGCACGAAATACACCAGGTTGAGCATTATTTTAATTAAAAGTCATCTAATGAGGAAAATTGTTGGATCAAGCACGAAAATTGTAGGTCAGTCATTGACTGTTCCTTGATTAAACCAATGCTTGATTTGAGTAATTTGTTAATTGTTATTTTTCTGTTATTTTTGATTAAACCAATGCTTGATTTGAGTGAGCGGTTAATCAATAATTTTGTGTTATTTTTGATTAATCCAATGCTTGATCTGAGTGAATGGTTAATCATTATTTTACAGTTGTAGTGTTTTTTGTCAGTCTTTTCAAGTCTTTTGTTTAAATTGTTTTTTTTTTGTGCTTTATATTATTTTGTTTTTTTTTCGTCTTGTGTGCGTGAAAGTACTTTTCTATTTGACGACTAACGAAAACTAAAACAAAAAACGCAACAGCGTTCATCGCATTGTTACTCAAAGCCTACACGCAAAAAAAAAATCTGTGTAAGATTGAGCAATCCTACTTGGTAAAACTTTTTTCATACCAAAAAAAATTTTTAACTAAATTTTTGCTAAAATTATGCTTGTCGATGTTAAAGTAACATAATTAGTTTTTTATGCAAAATAACCAAGTAGCTTGCACAATAACGCAAATTACTTGCACAAGAATTTATCGAAAGAAAACACCAACAAAAAACAAAACAAATACAGACAGCCATATTCATTTTGTATTTTTGTGTGCGTGCTTCGTTGATTTTTTGTGTTATAAAAACGTAAAAAGGAAATTGATAAATAAAAGTAAAATAAATTAATAAATAAAAATAAATTATTATTTTTTTTAAAAGATAAATAAATGTAAGATAAAAAAATGCTAAAGTTAAGTTTGCTGTCATAACTTAAAACACCATTCATTTAGCAAAACCAATGGAGTTCTAGACGTTTGTTTTAATGAATTACAAATGGAATGATAAAGTGAGTATACCCCAATTCCGAAGACACCAATAAGGTTTAATAGATTTTTAGTTAAAAAATAGTGTTTGGTAATAATTTTCTTTTTTTACAGGGTACTGCTAAATAGATTTTTGAAGCTATGGCGAATCCTTCACTACAATAAAGAGCGTGGGCACCAGTCCTCCCTTTAGCTATAAAATTAAAACCTAAAAACTCATTTATATAGCAAAGCCAATGGAGTCCAGACCTATTTTGATGAGTTACAAATGGAATGACAAAGTAAGTGTTCGTTCCTCCTTACCAAAAGACCAATGGGGTTTACTAGTTTTTTAAATTAAAAATTTATGTTTTGTAATAATTTTCTATTTTTACAGGATGCTTTTAAATAAATTCGTGAAGCTATAGCGGATCCTTCACTTCAAGGAAAAGCGTAGGCAGCAGTCACTGGAGAAAATTGTACATAAAGGGTCAGTTGGTCGGTGGTAAATAAAATCCTACACAGCATTTATTATATTAATATGGATTTATTCTGTAAAAATTTTAAATTCTACAAATATACAAATTTTTACAAAAATTTTGTAGAAAAATTATTTTGGCATAAATGTGGTAATTTTTAGCATTATTTTTAGTCACCTTTTCTAATAATTTTGATATATTTCACCATATTTATTTTGGTATATTTTACCAAGTTTTTGCCTAAATAGCATTAGCATTTTCTTCAAAATTTTTTACATAAGTGTTTTGGCTAAATTACGAAAACTACTTCGTCGGTTGTAGTTTTAGCATATTTTTGGTAAAATTATGCCAGATTTTTGCTCACTCCGACACAAGTTTTTTTTTGCGTGTACTATGATGAGTTTTTTTGTTTTTATGAATTTTTTTGTGAATTTTTCAGATTTGAGCAAATGGTTAATTGATTCAAGTAAAATTTAATTGAATGTCAAATTTTAAGCTGAGCAAATATTTAATTGTTTTTTTCCTTTGAATATTTTTTTCTGTGTACCAAACGTACTAAAACAAAATATTTCCAGAAAATTTTATCGATGTTTCGATTTATATTCTTCGTTAAAATAAAGCAAGTTTCAAACTACCTTAAACTGCAATTAAAGTTAATCTAGATTACAAAAACTCACTCTTAGCAAAGAAAATTCAACAATATAATAAAAACCCTTCCAAAACCTAAATTATTTGGTTTGGAATTTTTTGAGGAAACTTTTTTCTCAAGAAACAAATTTTTGGTCACTTTGTAAATATATGCAACCTAACTCAAAGCGAATCTAAAATCATTATATTTTCGGTAAAACTTTCCTCACGCGACGTGTTATGATTTTTGCAATTAAGTAATACAATTTCATTATTTTATTTTTTTTTTCACTTTCCGATATTTCGATATTTCAATGCGATATACTCGGAATGACAAAGTGAATATAACCCCATACTTTGTTTTGAGGCTAATTAAATCTTAGTTTAACAAATTTTTTGCTAAAAACTAAGTTTTATTCCACTACTTATCAATCTTCATGCGAAGCAGATTTGTGAGATTGTGGCCCATTGTTAATCTTATTGAGAGTTAATATAAGACAACTAAACACAATTACATACAGTTCACATACTTACAGACAAATTTATACATTCACATGCATTAAAGAACATATAGTAGGTGGTCCCTAATCTAAATGAAAATATATGTTTTCACTCAAAAAAAAGTAACATTCAAAAAATATTCAAAATTATTTTTTTTCTCTTTTTTTAACAAAAAATACAAAAAAAAGTTTTTTTCCAAATAAATAATAATAGAAACCCTATAAATAAAATAAAATAAAATAAAATAAAATAAATAAAATAAAATAAAAATGTGCCCAATTTCGGATAAAACTACATCTAATTATATATATGGGGCATTCCATGTCAAATCGGACACTTTGAAAAATTTTTTGTTTAGATTATTCCAATTAGTTGAGAGTTTTTAGTACCCTTCGAAAACTCCTTCGTGGTAAATTTTTAGATTTTTTTGATGACCCGTTCAAAAGGTATCGAATTTTTAAAAATTGGTATTTTGTTCTTTTACTCAAACTTCTTTTACTCATAACTTCTTCAATAATGATCTAAATTTCAAATTTTTTTTGTTTAAAAATTTTTGTTTTTTTACGTACTTTATAAAAAAAATCTCAAAAGTGCTCTAGTATGCTATTTTTAAGTTTTAGAATTTAAATCTCATTTTTGAAAATGTTTGTACTCTTCGATTTTTTTAAATTTTTTTGTGTAAAACTTCTATCGATTCTACAAATTCTTTGCCCATGAGGATCGTAGGATAACGATTATTACTATTTTTTAAAATGTATTGAAAAAAATTTATTGTAATTTTCCACTCTTAAAATCATTTCTACTGCTCCAACGGTGCGTCATAGAGACCGACCCCCCTTTATAAGACCGACCCCCATTAATTTTTACGTCTTAACATTTCTTTGGAACAAACTAATACCCTATCTCCAATTTCTAAGGGGGCCCCTACACAAAACGACATTTTTTAAAATTTGCTCCAACCGCTCTAACTGCCCTAATAGTGCCCTTAGAGCAACAAAATGTATGACCGACCCACAATATTTTTTTAGTCCAAACATTTTCTCTCAACACACCTTCCCTCTATCTTTACCCAGGCAGAAAAATACGAACGGGAAAGCGCTGGCAAAGTACCTTTTATGGTCGCTTGTGTGCTGGGAAAGCATCACAGTTTAGTACTCTCCCAGCGTCCAAAATGATAACCACGGTAAACGGTATGCCGTTGCTATTTTAAAGCGCTTTAAAAACAAAAAATATGGTATAGGGTGTTTTTTTTAGTGTTACCGAACTTTAAATTAAAATAAAGTAAGGAAAAATATTTTGAATATCAATTAAACCGACTTTATTGGATAGAAAATTTTATGTCATTTATGTTTAAAAATGACTTGGGGTCATATCGCCACCTCGAATGGCTCGTACATGGAGTAATCTGAACCTCTATTTTCACACAATTTTCACTGAATTTGCAGCCAAATTTTGAATTTCATCAATAACTCGCCGAATGTTGATTTCCAGGTGTTTAATTATCTCTAATTTATCGGAATAGACGAGTTACTTTACATATCCCCAAAGAAAATAGTTCAACGGGGTTAAAATAAATTATTTTGGTAGCCAATTAACAGGATCTTTGAATAAAGTTCAAGTTTGATAAACAGACCCATTTTTTTGATAGAAAATTTCAACAATTTGCAAGCGTTGCTCTTGAGTAAGTCTTTGCAGGTTAAAATGTCAAACCATACTAAACAAAAACCAACCATCAGCTGTTAAATCGGTTGTCAAATAAAGCAGTATTACCAAATCAAAGTTGTGAACCTCTAAAAAAAACACCCTATACTATTATAGCACTTTTAGAACAAAAAAATGGGACGTATCTAAATTGTATAAGGCACAACTTTTTTTTGAGTTTATTTGAATAATGAAATTTATTAAATAATGATAAAAAATTTATCGACTAATTTATTGGGATAAACAAATTTTGGACAAACTTTGAAATATTTTCTAAGTCCCGGAAAAAATTTGTTTGCAGTTTTCTTTGCGTTTTGGAATAAAAAATTTATTTAAAATGCTTTTAGAAAAAAATTTGGAAAAGTCCCGAAAAAAAGTGGTGTATTGAACCGAAACGGGTAGTGTTCCAAAGGGATAGGTCCAGTGACATTTCACAGGTGATGTATCTTGAGTTTAAGACACTTCCTTACGAAAGACACTTTAAGACACTTCCTTACGAAAGAAACAGTTTTTTTATATAAAAGGTGTCAAGTTTGTAATATGTAGGTCATTGTGTCTAAGTGACATATCACGAGAACTATCAAGGACCGGCCACTTATCCTGCAGGGAAATAAAAATATTCCATTTGTTATGAAAATTAATAAATTTTTATAAAAAAATTATACTTTGAACGGATTTAAATAATAAAAACATTGGCAAAGCGCTTTCAAAGCACTTTTTCGAATTCATACTACCTTCTACACAAAAAATAAAGTGCTTTGCCGAGACTCTTTCTTTGGAACGGTTGGCAGTTTCTGCCTGGGTAACTGTTAAGGCGGTCACCATAGAATTTTTTTTATTTTTTGTAAATTTGTTTTATTTAATCAGCTTCTACCGGTCCAATGGTGCGTCCGAGAGGGGTCATTGTTGAGACCGAACCCCATTTATTTTTACCCAACAACATTTTCTTAAAACGCCCTATCTCCACTCCCTAAGTAGGCTCCCATACAAATAACAGTTGGACCAATTTTATAAAAATGTAATTTTGAATAGAAGCCTACTTAGGAAGTAGAGATAGGGCGTAGGTATGTTTTAAAAAATGTTTTAGGATAAAAATAAATGGGGGTCGGTCTCACAAATGACCCCTCTCGGACGCACCGGTTGAAGCTGATTAAATAAAACAAATTTACAAAAAATAAAAAAATTGTATGGGAACCGCCCTAATAGTTAAAGATAGACGGTAGGTACGTTCAGAGAAAATGTTTGGACTAAAAAAATATCGTGGGTCGGTCATACATTCGATGGCTCTAAGAGCACTCTTAGGGCAGTTAGAGCGGTTGGAGAAAATTTAAAAAATTGTCATTTTGTGTGGGAGCCCCCTAAGAAATTGGAGACAGGGTATTAGTTTGTTCCGAAAAAATGTGAAGACGTAAAAATTAATGGGGGCGGTCTTGGAAATGACCCCCATATGACGCCCTATTGGAGCAGTAGAAATGATTATAAGATTGAAAAATTACAATAATTTTTTTTCAAAACATTTTAAAAAATAGTAATAATCGTTATCCCACAATCCTACTGGGCAAAAATTTGTAGAAGCTGTAAACAAAAAAATTCAAAAAAATCAAGGAGTACATACATTTTCCAAATGAGATTTAAAAAAAATTCAATTTGGACCTTTATTGAAGAAGTTATGAGTAAAAGAAATTTGAGTAAAGAAACAAACTACCAAATTTTTAAAAATTTGATATCTTTTAAACGGGTCATCAAAAAAATCTAAAAATTTACCAAAAGGAGTTTTCGAAGGGTACTAAAAACTGTAAACAAATTGAGAAAATCTAAAAAATAAAATTTTTCAAAGTGTCCGATTTGACATGGAACGCCCCATATATATTAAACAGTTCGTGTCTAATGACTATTTTTAATTTTTGTCGGACGGTGTTATATACATATAACTTCATAAAATTTTACGTGTTACTAAAACTCAAGAACAGCTGGACCGATTGACACTGGACGGACAATATATTAGTTCAGGCTTGAGCCAGGTTTCTCTTAAGTTTAGTCCCGATAGGTGGCGCTTCCGTCGCCTTATTTACAATATTTGTTTTTATGGTGCGATTTTGCTGAAAGTCACAAAAAATATTTATTAATCAAAAATAAGATTCCTGATAAAAATTGGACCCGATAGGTGGCGCTGTTTTGTTGTCATAATTCCATCTTTTGTACTTATAGTATAATTTGGGTCAAATTCACAAGCTATATTTATTAAACATAAATAAGTTTTCTGATAAAATTTGGACCCAGTAGATGGCGCTGGGGTAAATTTATTAACCAAACTCTTCATTTAAGTGAACCGGGCGCTTCTGATAGTATCTTAATATATAAAAACGTTTGTGCCGGCTATTTGTTACTAAAACTCAAGAACAGCTGGACCGATTGACACCAAACTTGGGCAATATGTTAGTTTAGGAAAGAGCCAGGTTTCTCCTAAGTTTATTCCCGATAGGTGGCGCTGTTGTCACAATACTTAAATTTTTTGAGTATATGGTACGATTCGGCTGAAATTCATAATATGTATTTATTAAAGAAAAATATGTTTTCTGAGAAAATTTGGACCTGCTAGGAGGCGCTGTTGTCGTCCATTTTTAATATTTATGATACAATTTGGCTGAAATTACAAAATATAATTATAAAAAAAAATAATTTTTCTGAAAAAATTTGGTCCCGGTAGATGGAGTTGGGGTGAAGTTATTTATATTATTAATTTATTACTTCACATCTAAGTCGACCTGGGCAACGCAAGGCGCTTCAGCTTGTAATTATATGTAACTTCATCCAAAAATTGGACATTTTTTTTACTATAGAAAAATTTAATTTTTCCTTTACACTTTTCTCAATTCAAACCACAAATCAAAATGGACAAAAATTCGTTTAAAAATTGCATATTTTTGTTTTTTTAATAAAAAATAACATCGCCTTTTTAAGAAAAACTAAACAAAAATCGGAGAACTGCATTTTTGACTTTAAATTTTAAATAAATTTAAGGATCTGTCTAATGTACATGCACTTTATATCTTAAAAAATCATACATATGAATGGTCCTAACAAACAATCATACAAGTTTTATATACAAGTCGTAAATGTCAATTTAAGTATCATCGAGACCATGAAAACTAAAGTAGAAAGTATTTGAAATATAATCAAGCTGAGTAGTCAGTGTCACATACAACCATATAAAAATAATAATAATACAAGTTTATTTCATTTCATATCATTTCATTTTCAATGATTTTTCTTCGTTTTTTATTTTTCTTTTTCTTTCACTAGCAATTCTGTATAAACATCATTTTACTCTTCATTCTTTGTCCCCTCTAGCAAAATGTTATTTTTTTTTATTCTATATGTATATTGTTACTCTAACACTTGTGGCATATATGCAATACACTGGGAAAAAATTATTGGATTAACAAAATTTTAGTTATTAGCAGTAATCAAATGAAAAAAAAATATTCAATTAATTTTTTGATTAATATTTAAGCTGTTCTCACTTTTTGTATGGGGTATTCTCATAGTATGGGGGTATTCTCACGTTGTCATTCCGTGTGTAACGCATCGAAATATCTGTGGAACCCATAGTGTATATGGGACATTCCATGTCAAATCGGACATTTCGAAAATTTTTTTTTTAGATTTTCCCAATTTGTTTACAGTTTTTAGCACCCTTCGAAAACTCCTTCGTGGTAAATTTTCAGAATTTTTTGATGACCCGTTCAAAAGATATCAGTTTTTTAAAAATTGGTAGTTTGTTCCTTTACTCAAACTTCTTTTACTCATAACTTCTTCAATAATGGTCCAAATTTCAAATTTTTTTTTTTTCAAAATTCTTTTTTTTTACGTACTTTTTAAAAAAATAAATAACAAAAAATTCTTAAGAGCGCTCTAGTATGCGATTTTTAAGTTTTAAAATTTAAATCTCATTTTTGAAAATGTTTGTACTCTTCGATTTTTTTGAATTTTTTTTTGTGTAAAACTTCTATCGATTCTACAAATTTTTTGCTCAGAAGGATCGTGGGATAACAATTATTACTATTTTTTAAATTTTTTTTAAAAAATTTTATTGTAATTTTCCAATCTTAAAATCATTTATACTGCTCCAATGGTGCGTCAAAGAGGGGTCATTTATAAGACCCACCCCCATTAGTTTTTACGTCTTAACGTTTCTTTGGAATAAACTTATACCCTAACTCCAATTTTTGAGGGGGCTCCCACACAAACCGATATTTTTTAAAATTTCCTTCAACCGCTCTAACTGCCCTAATAGTGCCCTTAGACCAACAAAATGTATGACCGACCCACAATATTTTTTTAGTCCAAACATTTTCTCTGAACTCACCTACCCTCTATTTTTAATTGTTAAGGGGGTCACCATACAATTTTTTTGATTTTTTGTAAATTTGTTGTATTTAATCAGCTTCTACCGGTCCAATGGTGCGTCCAAGAGGGGTCATTAGTGAGACCGACCCCCATTTATTTTTACCCTGCAACATTTTTTTAAAACATACCTACGCCTTATCTCCACTTCCTAAGTAGGCTCCCATACAAATAACAGTTGGAGCAAATTTTATAAAAATGTAATTTTGTATGGGAGCCTTCTTAGAGAGTGGAGATTGGGCGTAGGTATATTTAAAAAAAAAAAATTGTAGGGTAAAAATAAATGGGGGTCGAACTCACTAATGACCCCCGTCGGACGCACCATTGGACCGGTAGAAGCTGATTAAATAAAACAAATTTACAAAAAATAAAAAAAATTGTATGGGGACCGCCTTAAAAATTAGAGATAGAGGGTAGGTGTGTTCAGAAAAACTGTTTGGGCTAAAAAAATATTGTGGGTCGGTCATAGATTTTGTTGGTCTAAGGGCACTATTAGGGTAGTTAGAGCGGTTGGAGCAAATTTAAAAAATATCGTTTTGTGTGGGAGCCCCCTTAGAAATTGGAGATAGGGTATTAGTTTGTTCCAAAGAAACGTTAAGACGAAAAAATTAATGGGGGTCGATCCTATAAAGGACCCCTCTATGACGCACCATTCGAGCAGTAGAAATGATTTTAAGATTGGAAAATTACAATGAATTTTTTTCAAATAATTTAAAAAAATAGTAATAATCGTTATCCCACGATCCTCCTGGGCAAAAAATTTGTAGAATCGATAGAAGTTTTACACAAAAAAATTTCAAAAAATTTGAAGAGTACAAACATTTTCAAAAATGAGTTTTAAATTTAAAAACTTAAAAATCGCATACTAGAGCGCTTTTAAGAATTTTTTGGGATTTTTTTTTAAAAGTACGCAAAAAAACAAAATTTTTGAAAAAAAAAATTGAAATTTGGACCATTATTGAAGAAGTTATGAGTAAAAGAAGTTTGAGTAAAGGAACAAACTAACAACTTTTAAAAATTCGATATCTTTTGAACGGGTCATCAAAAAAATCTGAAAATTTACAACGAAGGGGTTTTTGAAGGGTACTAAAAAACTGTAAATAAATTGGGAAAATCTAAAAAAAAAAATTTCAAAGTGTCCGATTTGACATGGAATGCCCCATATATATATTGTTACTCTAACACTTGTTGCATAAATGCAATACACTTGAAAAAAATATTGGATTAACAAAATTTCAATTACTATCAGTAATCAAATAAAAAAAACCCACCAAAATTTTCTGTTCCAAATAATAGGATCCAGAACGCATCACATTACCCTGCAACCGGTTCTACTTAACGTTCCAGAATCAATGATTTTTGTTTGAAATTGTCCCGAAACCAATCGTTTTTTAGAGCAAGTAGTTTTTTTGAAAAATAATTTTACTAAGAAAATTTTGTTGTGATTACCGTAGAATATATTCAAGAATCTATGGTAATAGGAATCTGTTCCAAAAAATTTTCCTGGGAATAGTTTCAATTACTTTTTTGATTAATATTTAAACTGTTGTCACTTTTTGTATGGGGTATTCTCACAGTATGGGGGTATTCTCACTTTGTCATTCCGTGTGTAACGCATCGAAATATCTGTGTATATATATTATTGATCAGTGATCGAATCTAAAACATTGTAGCGATGTCCGTCTGTCCGTCCGTCTGTCTGTCCGTCTGTCTGTCCGTCCGTCTGTGGAGGACACGATTCAGTCCAAAATAAAACAGCTAGGGTCCTTAAATTTGGCACAAATATGTCTAATGGTCATAGGCTGCTTAAGAGATGGCCCAAATCGGACCAGGGGGGAAAAAGTTCCCCCTTAAAGAGCTAAATCAACCTATAAAAAACTAATTTTTTTACAAGGTTTTTATACTTTTATTAAGCAAATGAAACTTTTTTGTCAAAAGAAGTTTTAAAACCTTCATTTGGACCCAGGGGATTAGAAAATTTGTTTTTTTTCCGCCCCTTTTGTGGGCATGGATATGAAAAATGTATTTAAATAATGGAAAAACTGTATTATATAGTGCAAGAAGGATAATACATGAACTTGTAAACATTTACCGCAAGAAAAAAAGTGTACTCAATGGCTCCTTTTGACCCCCAGTTCCCCCTAAAATAAATCCCTGTTTTTTTTTTCTTTTTTGACATGTTGAAGAGTATAAAAGATTCGGCACAGCTGAATTTAACCGGTCACTTGTTTTGTTTACAATGTTTCAAATGTAACATTTATAAAGAAACATATTTTTTTCAAAATCAATTATTATTTTAATTGACAAACAACTAAGCAAATGATTAAATTAGTAATCAAATTCAAAAAAAAAGTAATTGAAATAAAATTTTTTAATTTTTTTTTTTTGTTAGTACAGATCAAGCACGTGCTCTAATTCTATTTGTTATAAGTGTTTTAGTTGAAAAATACAGAATAAAATTGAATTTTTAAAAATTAGAGACATTTTCTGGTATTCCCAAACCGGTTTCAAACACTCCAGTAAGTGTTATCATCAGTAGATTTTTAAATATTCATCAATTACATTAGTAATTGTTACAACAATTTTTGTATTTGCATAAATTTTAACAACTAAATTAATTGAAATATATTCTTTTTTGATTATTTTTTTTCTGGTACAGATCGAGCACGGGCTCTAATTCTATTTGTTATAAGTGTATTAGTCGAAAAATGAAGAAGAAATTTGAAATTCTAAAAATTATAGACATTTTCTGGTATTCCCAAACCGGTTTTAAAGACTCCAGTTAATGTTATCATCAGTAGGTTTTTAAATATTCATCAATTACTTAAGTAATTGTTACAAAAATTTTTGTGTTTGCATAAATTTCAAATTCTAAATTAATTGAAATATATTCGTTTTTGATTATTTTTTTTTTTGTTAGTACAGATCAAGCACGGGCTCTAATTCTTTTTGTTATAAATGTTTAAGTTAAAAAATCCAGAAGAATTTCTAAAAATTATCGACATTTTCTTGTATTCCCATACCAGTTTCAAATACTCCAGTTAGTGTTATCATCAGTAGGTTTTTAAATATTCATTAATTACTTTAGTAATTTTTACAACAATTTTTGTGTTTGCATAAATATTAACTACTAAATTAATTGAATTAATGATTTTCATTATTCAAAATCAGTTTTAAATTCTTTCTGTGTAACAAAAGCAGCAACAAACAATAACTTTAAAGGAATAAAAAAAAAAAAAAAACTCATAAGAAAATGAAAAATATCTAAAGGACATTTGACTTAAGCAGCAACAAAAACTTGTATATTAAAGTAAGATGATGCTGTTACTGCCACTATTTTTTTCCCTGCTCTAAGTTCTTTACAGCAACAAAAAAAATGTAACAGTTCAATTTAAACTTTTTATTTTATTCATTTACCACCACATGCACTAAATCAGCAAAAAATGTATGGTAAAGTTAAGTAAAGAATAGAAATAGACTTGTAGCAAATAGATGACATTTTCGTAAAAATAAAAAATTACTACAACATTTTAGTTGTTTTTTGTCTATTTTGTGAATTCAGTCGATCTATTTTTATGAGATACGAAAGCAACCAACAGGAACAAAAACAACTGCAATGATTTCAAACTGTTGAAATAATTCTTTGTCTTCAGGACAAAAAAAAAAAAAAAGGACAGAACTCCTACATACAACAAAAAGGCAGTAGAAGCTTTAAGTTTTTGTAAGGGGTGTTCGGAAAAAGACTGTAATTTTGGGGAAATATTCACTTTTTTTAAATCTTTAGGAATAAAAATATTACAGTAAAAGTCCCTGCAAGCCATTTCTTCAATCTTCAAAAAAAAAAAAAAAAAACTTTTTTGACTTTTTTTTTGCAAAATCAAAAACATGACGGTTCTATTCTTACAAGGAAAGTATCTCAACCCTTATGAACCGATTTGCCTGAAACTTAAAATATATATTAAAGAGACGATTTTAAGGTTGGGGAGTCTCGGCTTATTGGCCATATTAGTGTTTAAAAATTTCTTTGTCCCCTTATGAAAAAATGTGGACCTCCGGGAAAATTTCGATAACTCCCGAAGAAACAGGAATATCATCTAGGGCAAAAATACGGGTCGACTTAAATTTAATAAAGATTATTTCTTATCCATATGGATATCGTAGGTCTATGTCTTCACATAAGTACCCCCCAAAATTTACACATTTTCCTGAAAAAAATATTTAAAGAAGCCGAATTTTTACAAGGTTATGCCACCATTGGATAGGCATTAAAAAAACCTTTCTTCTCATATGAAAACATCATATAGTTTCTTAAAAAGAAATGGCTAAAGAATCCAAAAAACGATTTTTTAGCCATTTTTTGACCCATGTTTTGAACCCCTAAATCCCCGATATGGCCGATAAGCCCCAACCTTAGAATTGTCTCTTTGATATATATTTTAAGTTTCAGGCAAATCGGTTCATAAGGGTTGAGATACTTCCCTTGTTAGAACAAATTAACCCTTTTTCTCCCATTTTTAGGGGTCGTTTTGGTCCTTTTTTCAAATATCCTCATAGAACACCAATAAAACGTGCATTTAAAGGGTTAAAATGTTCTACAAAAAATGTTATCTGCATCAAATTTCTCTAGGGTTTGTCGAAGACCAAAAGTTCGTGCAAAAAGTGCAGAATGTTTTAAAAATTAAAATTGTAAAGTATTTTGACGAAACACAATTTAACAAATAACGGTAATTTAAAATTTTCCTCATTTAAACATTTTGCTTATATCCCACGAACTTTTGCCCTTTGATAACCCCTAGTAAAATTGTGTGCACAAAATGTTTGTAGAACATTTTAACCCTTTAAACGCACGCCTTAGTGGTATAAATTTAAAAAAAAGGACCTAAATGACCCTTAAAACTGGAAGATATAGGGTTAATATGTTCAAAGGAAAGAACCGCCATCAAATTTCACTGAAGACTCCCTTTAACATTATTTAGCTCAGAAGAAATTTGTTTGACTAAATTCACACGATTTTGGTGAAAATCAATTTATCAGTATCTGATAATAAACAATTAAACTTTTTCAAGCATTTTTGACTTTTCGTATGAACTTTTGATCTGTGAAACCTTAGTGATATTTGATACAAAAAGATTTTGTAGAACATTTTAGCCCTTTAAATGCACATTTTATTGGTGTTCCATGGAGATATTTGAAAAAAGTACCAAAATGACATCCAAAAATGGAAGATAGATGGATAATATATTCTAAGAAAAGAATCACAATCAAATTTCACTAGAGACTTTTTACATTATTTACCTCAGAATTAGATTTATTACTTTTTTTGACTTATTCAAAACGTCTTTGAAAAAAATTGAAAACTTCAGTGGGCCATAAAAAAGAATTCAAGCTAAGTTTTCAAAACTCTTCGTGGGTTTTGGTCTACTTTTGGTATACTTTAATTTTTTTTTGTCCCATTTAAGATACACTCGATGACCCCCAATTTGTTGCACAGTGTTATTAGAGGTGCGATAGTGCACGAGTTATCGATTTCTATCCGCTATACCCTCTAATTTTGTTAGCTTCAAAACAAAGAAAAACATGAATTAAAAAAATGGGGTAGGTAAGGTAATCTGGCCCGTCATAGGAGTCAAAGTTAGGTGTAAAGGGGTAAATATCCACAAAAAGCCCCACAAAAACACCTATAGGGGGATTCTAGGGTAACATTTGTCCTGAAAATACCTAACACCTATCGCCGCTTACTAAGGGAGCTCCCATACCAAACATATTTAAGGTGGTCGCCATACATATTTTTTTTATAAATTTGCTGCTATCGCCCCTATGGTGCCTCCTAGAGAGGTAAAAAAAAAACTTTGACCCCCATTGTTTTTAAATACCCCAACATTTTGTACGAACATAATAAAACCCTATCTCCGCTCCCTAAGGGGGGCTCCCATACCTAATAAAATCATATATTTTTAAAAAGCTAATAAAAAAATAAAAAAAAATTGGATGGGGGCCCCTTAGGAGTTTAAAATCATGGGGTTGAAAAAATATTGGGGGTTGGTCATATATTTTTCTCCTCTAGGGGCACCCTATGGATAGTTAGAGCGGTAGGAGCAAATTTTAAAAAAATATAATTTTGTATGTCCAGGAAAAATGTTCGGCGGAAAATTACTGGCGGTCTCACATTGCACCCCTCCAGGGGCGTTTCAAGGACAGTTTGTGAATTTTTACCAATTTTCGCCTAACTATGACCCTGATAAGGGCCCATATGTTTTTTATCAATGACATTTTAAGTTTAAATGGAAGCTTGTCTCAAGCTTTAGTAAGTGGATTAACATTTTGAGACTTTTTTATAAAAATTTCTTGAACGTAGGAAAGAACTGCCTTTTTTTGACATTTTTTTGTGACAAATTTCAAATGGCGATATCTCGCAAACCGCTCGATGTATTGCAAAATAATTTTTTTTTTTCATATTTAAAGAATATACACAAGGACTTGGATATCCCTCTTGTAAAGGAGGAGGTCTCGAAAATTCGTGAGAAATATAATGTTAGACTCCTGAGTCTCCCTAACCCACTAGCAAGCCGATATGCCGGCCAGTTGAGAAGAGGCCCTTATAGGAATATGGCTCCGTAACGGGAGTAACTAGTTATTAAATTTAGTTATAAGATTTTATTACATATTGTTAGGCCCACAATATTTCAATATTGAAAATAAAAGTTAAAAAAATATATATTTAAAGAATTTAAAATTTTGGTGAAAAATTTTCTAAAATCCAAACTTTGATCAAATGGATTTGGCTCAAATTAAGTTTATCTGAAAGACTGTTTCAAGTTCTATTAAAGAGGTAAGAGAAGGAATTTTGAGATTTAGTACACCGTCCGACAGCCAATACTAAACATGAACCGGATGATATGACACGTCTGAAAGTAGAGATCAAATGAAGTAAAACTGCATTTACAGTTTTTTATTTTGTGATCCTGTTTCCTTCAAATTTTTAAAGGATTTCATATTTTTAAATATTTTCTTATTTTGTCCTAGGATGCCACCGGTGACGGCAAATGAAAGAGGAGGATCTCCCCTAATTATTGCATTTTTGTATTTTGCCATATCAGGATAAAAGGATGTGAATAACGTCCTTTGAAAACTCAATCAAAATATTTTGTTGAAAATTTTGAATTACATTTAAAGATATAGTTTTGAAAGGACTTAACTTACCTCCTTTTTCCTGATATTTAAAAATAATAAAAAAGGAAAATTATGGGAGATCCTCCTCTTTCATTTGCCATCAGTAGTGGCACTCTAGGGCAAATATTAAAAAAATATTTTATAAAATTTAATTCTCTAAAACTTTGAAGTCCTTTTAAAAGGAAACAGACTCACGAATTGATAAACTTTAAATGCAGTTTTACTACATTTAGTCTCTAGTTTCAAACGTATATTATCCAGTTCTTTTTGAAAAACTTTTTTCATTTTTGTAGAACGGTGTTATAAAAAATTTAGTAATCGTAGTTATAAACCGTAGTTTTTTTTTTCAAATTTCAAATAGTGATATCTTGAAAACTGTTTGACAGATTTTAATTTTTTTGATATTCGTGTTATGTTTTTTTTTTTGTATTTTTAAAAAATTCAAAGTTTTTGATCACCGGGGGCCACGGGTTAATTTAATCCAATGGGCCCCAAATTTGTACCACATTAGTTTCAGGCCTAGGAGAATAAAAACTTCCCGGACGTTTAAAATCAGAAGAAAAATTTTTCGCCATACATGACAAGAAAATTTAGGCAGAGTTATTGAGATATTATTAAATTTTCAACAAGTACACACAAATTTATTAAAATTTATGCATGTTTACAAAATTTTTGCAATTATTTGCATATTAAGTATATTGATACAATTTAGTAAAATTGTACTTGATATATCATATTTCAGTAAAACTTCAGTTTTTTTGCATTTTAAGACAATTGATGCATAAATGTAAGATTTGTTTTAAAAATCTAATGTATTGTATAGTATTAATAACATTAAGATACAATTATGCATATTTACAAAAAATTTTAACTTCTAAAGTAATTACAGCTTTTTTTATTTTTGATTAAAATTCAAATTAATCATAATTACACTAAGAAAATTATGTCATTAACTGTTTGTAGGTTATTTTAAAAAGTAATCAGTAAAGTCATTTTAAAAGAAAAATCACTTATTTTATAAAGGATTTAAATTTTTTACTGTTTCTGTAGTTTAAAAAAAATTATTTACTGTATTAAAAACGAATTTTCTGCTACATTTAATTTCGGCAGTAAAATATTTCTTCTATAGTTTTACTGTTTTTCAATACAAAATAACTGAATATTCACTTGTTTTTTAATGTTTTGGTTAGTCATTAAATTAACATTTAAAATTGACTGTAATGTCTTTTTATTTTAAATGAAAAAACAGTGGAATGGTTTTTAAATAAAATTTCAGTTGTTTTAAGTGAATATTCAGTGGAATTTACCTACATAATTCTTTGAGTGTATGCAGATTTTGTATGATTTTTGCATTTTATCAATACACTAAGAAAATTATGTCATTAACTGTTTGTATGTTATTTTAAAAAGTAATCAGTAAAGTCATTTTAAAAGAAAAATCACTTATTTTATAAAGGATTTAATTTTTTTACTGTTTCTGTAGTTTAAAAAAAATAATTTACTGCATTAAAAACGAATTTTCTGTTACATTTAATTTCGGCAGTAAAAAATTTCTTCTATAGTTTTACTGTTTTTCAATACAAAATAACTGAATATTCACTAGTTTTTTAATGATTTGGTTAGTCATTAAATTAACATTTAAAATTGACTGTAATGTGTTTGTATTTTTAATGAAAAAACAGTGGAATGGTTTTTAAATAAAATTTTATTTGTTTTAAGTGAATATTCACTGGAATTTACCTACATAATTCTTTGAGTGTAATTTTTAGATTCTCTCTAAAGTATTCTAAAGTCAACTCCTGTCCTCCCGAGTATAACTCCCCTCCAAAAATTTTAAAATCCCCGCCTTTTGTTCAAAAACATCTAATTGTATTTAAACAAAAGTGTGAATAGTTAAAGAAACACCAACTATGAAAAGAATTTTGTTGTAGAAAAAGTAACTAAAAGAATGAAAAAGCAAAAAGAAAAGGAAGAATATAACCTAAGGCAGTTATATGCTTAATACGCAGTAAATAAGTAACTGGTAACAGAAGCTGAAGAAGAACAAATCATATAAACACAACTAAACACTCAAATAGAATACAATGACTTTTATCTCTTTTAAACCAACATAAATGCGTCATTTGGGATATCAAAAGCCAAAAAGAATATAATAAAGAATAAAACTAAATTTTATAGAAATTCTTTGTGGAAGTAGCAGTAGTAGTTTTTAAACAATTGTCATTTTTTAGTTTCTATACAAAAAATTTCATAGAATAAATTTTAAATAAAATGAAAAAAATAGTATAAAAATAGTAAAAAATATATCGTCGAACTATATTCAATAAATGCCAACTCGAAAAAGCTTACTTTTCAGGAGAGCTATAAAATTGGATATTTCGCATATTATTGCAAAAATAAACAATGTACCTTCCATAAGATGGTTTAAATATTCTAAATAATTTTTACCTATGCCAAAAATTGTATATTTTGCACTTGTTTGCGTATTTTTCAGAGATGGCATTTATTACTGTATCAAAAAACAAATATTTTTTTAGAGTTGGCATATTTTGTCGGAAAATAAAAATTTGAAAAATTTTTATTATTTTTTTTTTTTTTTGGATTTTGTTATCCTTAGTACGGTAATTGCAAAAACTAAAAAAAAAAATAAAAATCTTTTCATATTTTTAAAAGTTACTAGCTCTGAAAGCCTTTTAATTTCAGGGTGGTCAACTTTGGCACTTTTTAACTCACACTGTATTGTATATGGGTCACTCCAGACTAGCTATTTTGAAAGCTTATGTCATTGACTTTATTTGCCCCACTCATAATGTTCCAATCTAATAAATAGTTTAAAAGTTACATATATATAAGCAATTTTTTTTTTCGCAAGCACTATTTACCGATATTTTCAAAATATCAATATCTCGAAAACTAGCCATTAGATATCAAAATCTTTACAAGATTCGTGTTCAGCATGACAAATGCAATGAGATATGTAGTCAAATTTTTTTAAAAAAAATTTTTAAAAATTTTTGGAAATTTACAATGGGAGTTGGCATTTATTTTCACCAAAAAAATATGTACTTTGAGTTAGCAAAATAACAAAAATGGATGTAAAACGACAACAAATTATTTTTTTGCTCTGAAATTTTTACCACAGATGGGTATTGCATAGGGGAGCTATTTGCCATCGGAAACTCATATCGGTCAAATTTGAGTTGGCATATTTTGAATATAGGTTCACGATATGAAAAAATACAACAAGAATAAATGTTAAATTCGACTTGGCCGAATCTATGAATACCCTCCACAATGCCCTTTTTAAAAGATAGTAAATTTTTTAATGTAAAAAAAATTAACAATTTTGATTAGAAATATTTTATTTTGAGTAAAAAACTTTTTTTTTGTCATTTTTGTAAAAAAAAAAAATAATTTACTAAATTTTTTTTTGAGTGTAAAGTTTTTTTAGAGTGTAACTTTTTTTTTTAGTGTAAAAATATTTCTAAGTGACAAAAATACTCTGTAAAGTAATTTTGGGGCTTATCATTGTTTTTAAAGCTTGTTTTTTATACCCTCCACTTAGTGATAGAGGGTATATATAAGTTTGTCATTCCGTTTGTAACTCATCGAAATATCGATCTGGGACCCCATAAAGTATATATATTCATGATGCCCGATCGATTTTAAGACATTCTAGCCATGTCCGTCTGTCCGTCTGTCTGTGGAAAATGCTGTCGCGGACAAAATATGGCACAGAGATGAGTGAAACTTAACATATTTATTGGAAGTTCTCCCGAGAAGTTTGGTATTGCATTTGAGCGATATCGGTTCAGCGGTTCAAAAGTTATGAACGAAAATGTAAGCACACCTCAAAAATTTCAGTACATTCAACATAACCTAAAATTACAAAATGCTTTAATTCGGCTTCTGGTTGACATATGTGAACATAATTGAACACCAAATGGTATTTAAACAAGTACGAACATATTTTTTGGGAAAAAAATCGCGGATTTTTTTTTACCAAAATTTTTTTTCGCGGAAATTTTTTTTTTTTTAATTTTTTTTTTTCAAAAGTAATTTTTTTTAAAATAAAGTTTTTTGCAATAATCTTTTTGAAATTGTGGAGGGTATCACTACATTCGGCAAGGCCGAATTTAACTTTTTTACTTGTTTAAAACTCGGGTTTATCAACACGTGAATTTTAGGTGAAACCAATCTGAAATTCAGGATTTTGCTTATAACTTTTGAACCACAGGACCGATTTGGCTCAGATTTGAAACGAACCGGGACAGAAGAACGACAAATATATGTGCCACACTTCAGCACTCTCAGAATTGTCGTTTGAAAGTTACCGTGTATTTTATTTCGTAAATTCATGAAAAACCCTTACCGAAATTCAGTCTTTTGCTCATAACTTTTGAACCACTGGACCGATTTCGCTGGATTGCAATACCAACCTGACCAGGTAAATGCACAACATATACGACAAACTTCAGGAGCCTCCGTAAAGTTTTTCAAAAGTTAGCGTGTTTTCAACAGACAGACAGACGGACGGACGGACGGACATCGCTAGATCGTCTTAAAATCGATAGAGGATCATGAATATATATATACTTTATGGGGTCTTAGACCAATATTTCGATGTGTTACAAACGGAATGACAAACTTATATATTCCCTCTATCACTAGAGTGGAGGGTATAAAACAATTATGTCATTAACTGTTTGTAGTTTATTTAAAAAGTTTTCCGTTTAGTCGTTTTTAAAAGAAAAAACATTTATTTGATGTTCAGTTTTTATTAATGACTACTTCTGTCCTTTGTTTCAAAAATAACACACTTAAAAATAATGACTTTCATTAACATTTAATTTTGAAAGTCATTTATTTTTGTTCTAGTAGGTTATTTTTTGTAGAAAAATCACAAAATTATTTAAAGAAATATAAAAACATGTTTGTATCAAGTGACTTTGGCACGATGGGTAGAGTGTCTGGCCACAATGTAGTTGATTGCGGGATCGATTCCCCAAAATTTTATTAAAAATTTTTAAAAAAATATTTCAATAGAAAATTATAAAAAATAACCTACGAAATCATTAATTTTTAATACTTTCGTAGGTTATTTTTTTTTGGAATTTGTTGGTAAAAATAACAGAACTATCATTAATTTTTAATGTTTTCGTAGGTAATTTTTTTCGAATTTGTTGGTAAAAAATAAAGAATAAACGTAATTTTTTAATGTTTAATGTTATTTATTTTAGAAAATTTTGTCAACAGTAAAAAATAAATGTTGATGTTTGTTAAAACAAATGAATAATTACTGGGATGGTTTTTAATTGTTTAATCACTGGTTTTAAATGTTTTTATACCCTCCAACCACAGTATGGGGGTATACTCACTTTGTCATTCCGTGTGTAACATATCGAAATATCGGTCGGGGACCCCACAAAGTATATATAATATTGATCCATGATAAAATCTAAGACATTCTAGCGATGTCCGTCCGTCCGTCCGTCCGTCTGTAGAAATAACGATGCAGTCCAAACCAAAAGAGCCAGAGCCCTGAAATTGTTTAAGAATATATCTTATGTTACTGGTAAGGTTAAGTTCGAAGATGGGCAAAATCGGACCAGGGGGAAAAAAGTTTCCCCTTGAAGAACTAAAACGACCCCTGAAAAATACGATCTTTTTTCGAGTTTTTTTAAATTTTTGGTCAACAAATGTAACATTTGTATGCCATATTATGTTCATAGACCAGCGCTTGGACCAAATGGGTTAGAAAATTATTTTTTTTCAGGCAGCCCCCCTTTGGGGGCGTGGTTATAGAAATTAAGTAAAAATAACGATAAAAATGTATTATTTAAGCTTAAATATCATAAACAAATAATTGTAAACATATATAGCGGGGGTACAGGTGTCCCCCACCAAGTCCGCTGACCTCCCCCACCAAAAAAATACGCCCCTGTGATTTTTTTTTTTTTTAATTTTAAACGTGTTGGAGGGTATAACAGATTCGGCACAGCCGAATTTAACACTCTTACTTGTTTTTTTTTCATTTGTTTTTGCCTACAAAATATTTTTGAGTGAAATATAATTTTATTGATATTTCAAATTTTGATTATGCAGTTTTGTTAAAATTTTCACATTTTTTTGAAATGCAATCAATTTAAAAATTTATAAATATAATTTGATTATAATCTCATAGACAAATTTTTCGAGGTGTTACAAACGAATAGACAAACTAATTTTAATACTCTACCTCTAAGTGAAGAATATGTGAAAAAAGCAACTACAGCAAAAAAATAAAATAAAATAAAAATGACGAGACTTAAACACAAAAGTTCATCTTCAATTGAAATAAATTAATTTCAGCTATTGTTCATTCTCACACACACACACAAAACAGTACACACATACATACTCACACAGTGATTTTAAAATACATACACAAACACTTTAACACGTTAACATTCATGGAAACTTTTTCCTTTCTCTTTTTTTTTTTTTAAATAAATTTTCTTTTATTATGCATCGCCATCAAACATTTGTTGGCTCATACACACACATACATACAGACAAAACGCACACTTGTACACTGATACATACAGATCTGCTCTGACTGACTTACTCATACATTCAAATTGTATTCAATCCTTGATATCGTATTTTAGAGTTGGTCTACAGAAACTATAGTTTTCTTTTTTTTTTGCATTTTTTTTGTATGTTTGCCTTTCCACACAACTCTTTTCATTTCAAACACATCTACAAAAAAGTTTTGCACGTTGAGTTTTAAAGTTTTTTTATTTTTGTATTTTTTGCAGTCATTTTTTATATTATTTCATTCAACACACTGTAGTTGTAGTAGAGTAGTATACAAACAATGTATGTAATTACATTGAAATTGCTCTTTAAACTTTTGTTTCACTTTTATTTTTTTTTTATTATTTAGATGGGTGCACAATTGAACATGAACAAACATGCACACACACACACATAAAAAATTATAAGTATACAAAACATATACATTATACTTATTTATACTGGTTGTTAACCAGCATTAATTTAAAGACGTGAAAGATTTAGAGATATTTTTCTAAAGGAAAAATTTCCAAATTCTGAATCTTTTTTGTAGGAAAAATATTTTATTCATTTTCCAAAAAATCTCATTAGTTTTACTAAGATAAAAAAAAATATATAAGTAAAATTGCATAAATTTCAATAAATCTGTATATGAGGCATTCCACACCAAATGTCCCGCTACAGAAAAACATGTGTCCCGTAAATTTCTGAATAGGTTGTTTGGATAGCCCTATATGTAACTAAGAAAATTGCGTTTTTGGTTTTTCAAATTTTCGAAAACTGGGCTAAGGAGGCGTGGTCAAGTATTGGAAAAATGGTAAAATTTGTGGCGAGTTGCCTTGATTAAATATTTATCATATTTTGTGTGGATGGACAAACATCTAAACTTTTAAAAAAATAAAGAAAAAAGAAAAAAAAAAGTGGCCGGATTTTTGATAAATTGACTTTTTTAAAAAATGGAAAATTTCAGAACGGGTTCTGAAATTTTCCAAAAAAAAAATTTTAATCGATAGCCCATACAAAACTATATAAGAACGTAAATTTTTGACATTGTGGTGCATTCCGTTTTAATGTGATAAATATTTAATCAAGGCAACTCGCCACAAATTTGACCATTTTTCCAATATTTGACCACGCCTCCTAAGCCCAGTTTTTGAAAAATTGAAAAACCAAAAACGCAATTTTCTAAGTTCCATATAGGGCTATCCATATCACCTATTCAGAAGTTTACGGTACACATGTTTTTTTTCGCTGGACATTTGGTGTGGAATGCCTCATATATGCATACGTAAAATCGTATTTTCAAAGCAAAATTTTACTAACGTGCAAAATCTTTCTTTTATACTAAAAATTGTAGTAATATTATTACCAGCTGAATTATTGATCTCACTAAAACTGCATAATAATAAATTATTAAAACTTTACAAGAAATTATAAATAAATTGCATTTTTTTTAGAAATTTTTTTTTTGAATTTTTGTGAATATGCTTAATTAAGCTTAACTAAATTTGTATAAATATATTTAGTCGGAATTTAAAAGAAAATTTTTAACTTTTTTAAAAATTGCTTCAGATACATTAAAATTTATGCAGTTGGTGCATATTGTTTAGATGGGTGAAATTTTGCTGATTAATTGAGATCTTATAATATTTGCAACCGACATTAAGTAAATATTATGCATATTTACAAAGTTTTTAATCTAACTAAAACTGCATAAAAATTAATTATTGAAACTTTATAAGAAATTACAAATAAATTGCATTTTTTAGAAAAAAATGCGGAGTTTTTGTAAATATGCATAAGCTTAATTAAATGTGCATAAATAAATGTGTATAAGTATAACTAAATGTGTATAATTAGTCGGAATTTAAAAGAAAATATTATACTTTTTTTAAAAATTGCTTTAGATACATTAAAATTTATGCATATTTACGAAATTGTTGAATTTTTCTGTTATTAGGAGTTTTCATTTAAGCTGGTAAAAGTTTTCATCAATATCAGTTTAAGTAAAATGTATGCAATTTCGTATAATTTGCGATTTTCTAATTTTAATTTTTTTTTTATATTTATACAGATTTAGTGAGATTTATGCATATTTTGAAAAAAAGTTAATGAAGGGCAGCATGAAATAACCCCCCAGGAAATAAGTCCCCAAAACGAAAATGAAATAAGTCCTCAAAAATTTGTACAGAAAAAAACAACAACGATACACTCAAAAAAATAACTTAGTCAAAATATTAGTAAAAGGTGTTGTAATTTACTTCAACCAAAGTTTAGCAAAAAAAATTGTAAAAATTTAACTTTTACAGTTTTTTTTTGGCAATTTACTATTGGTAAAATACAAAAATTTTGTGGTACTTTTACTATATTTTCTTGCTAGTTCTTTTTTTTTATTTTACTATAATTTTAGCAAAAATATTAGTATTTTCCTTAAAGAAATTGTAATACTTTTTATGTTTTTTTTCTTAGTTTTAAAAAAAAAATGTTTAAAGTGTTCTAGTGAAAAAAAAAATCTCATTGCAGATTGATGATGCTGCCAACACCATAGCAAAGTAGCCATCCATCAACTGCATGTGCGCTCAAAAATAGGCTACACAATTTTTAGTATTTTTTACCATATTTTTTGCTAATTTTACCATATTTTTTGCTAATTTTATATGAAAATTTTTTAAAATTTTCCACCTAAATTGTTAATAAAAAGTTGATAATTTTGAAAAATTATTTTTTTAAAATGTTAACACATAGTTAGATATCTAATCTTTAATATCCAAAGTTTTATTTTTTATTTTTTTTTTAAATACATGTGAAAAAAATTAAAAATTCGAAAAAAAATTGTTAATTTTTTACAAATTTTAGCTGAAAATGTAAGAAATTTCTTGTGTAGACTACTACGCAATTCTCATTTGTTCTACTTAAGCTAAAAAAAATGACGCAAAAAAATAAAAAAAGTGAAGTGTTGTTCTTTAAGTTTTTTGTTTAAAGTGTTTAAGTGAAAAAAAATCATTTTGGATTTTGATGTTGTTGGAAGTCCAGTTACTGCAACTACAGCTGCTGAGAAGAAGGCAAAAGAAGATGCTGCCACCATCAAGCCGAAGAAACCATCCAACAACTGAAGTAATAGTTGAAGCTGCTATTACTACATTTAAAGAACGTGGTGCTCAAAAACAGGCAAACATTTTTTTAGTATATTCACCAAATTTTAAATCAACTACTAATCAGAGAAAAAAAATTACTAAATAAAACAGTTTTTTTTACCAAATTACAAATTTTTTTATCTATTTCAATTTTACCATTTTTTTTTGGTAATTTTACCATATTTTTTGATAATTTTACAAGGTTGATTTTTTACAAAAATAAAATGGTATTCTTGTAATTTTACCATTTTTTTCCTAATTTTTTGATTAGCAAAATGGTTTTGCTAATATTACCAAAATTTTTGCAACGTCCAAAACTACAGATTTTTTTGCTAATTTTAACCATTTTTTTTGCTAGTTTTACAATATTTTTTTTTTGAGTGTATTTGGGGATTTATTTCGTTTTTTGGGGGGTTAATTCATTTTTTATTTGGGGACTTATTTCATTACGAAAAAAGTCCCCAAAAACGCAAATGAAATAAACCCCCAATTATTATTTTTGGGGACTTATTTCATTTTTTCTAAAATGAATATGATAAATTTTGAAATTATTTCTGGACATAGAAGGAATTCGTGATTTTGGTTGCTGTGGTATACCCAAGCGAAGAGACAAAAAAATTATGAGGATACTAATCAGCATTAAGGAGAGTATATTTAAGCCCCGTTTAAGGTTTTGGGTTCTTGACTGATATAGCTTGGGAAACGTATTATATAATACCCGTAGTATTTGTAGTTTAATGTGTTGCAATTATAAATATTTTTAGTACAAATTTCCTTGATTTAACTTTACGTATGAAATTTTGTTTCGAGTTTTTAAAAAATTATATTTTTTTTTTACTTCACCAATTTGTAACGAACTAACTACTAGTTTTGGTGAACGAAATTTTATTTACGTGTAAGTCGGTTGGAAATGAAAAATTCGCGCGAATTTTTCATTTCCAACCGACTTACACGTAAATAAAATTTCGTCCACCAAAACTAGTAGTTAGTTCGTTACAAATTGGTAAAGTAGAAACTATATGTTGTAGTCAACGAACTCTTAGTTTTGTTGTAGAAAAATATTGTTTGATTGTAAGTCGGTTGGAAATGAAAAATTCGCGCGAATTTTTCATTTCCAACCGACTTACAATCAAACAATATTTTTCTACAACAAAACTAAGAGTTCGTTGCCAAGACTGTTACCAAAAATATAATGTTACCAATATACAATTAATTGGAACAACGGAAACTTAAAAAATTTCAAAAATGTTTCTTCTACCGTATAAACATCTCAAAAAAAATAATGAAACTAAAAAAATTCGTTCGTTCGTTGCATAATTATTTGGAACAACGGAAACATGAAAAATTCCCAAAATTTTTCTTATACATTAAATAAATCTTAAGATAAAAAATCGAACTAAAAAATCTGAAAAAGGTTTAATCTTCCAAATAGATTTTGTTCTACACCAAAACCTCAAAATCTTTAAATATAAACAAGGGACATAAATGCATAGTTTACATCAATGGTTCCCAACCTTTTTTACGTCACGCCCCACTTTTAAGTTAAAAAAATTGTCTGGTCCCCCCTACACAAAAGAAAAATTTAATAATTTTTTTTAATTTTTGTTTATAATGAAAAATACTACTGGTTTAGCAAAGTTTTTGTAAAATAAGTATTTAAACTAAGTTTTTAGTAAAAATTTTTAACAATTAACAAAATTTTTGTAGTTAATTTTGCTAAAAAAATAGTTTTTGTGGTGAATTTGACTAAAAAAAATCTTAACAATTTGCTCGTTGCCCCCCTGGAACCTTCAAGTTGCCCCCCAGTGGGGCGAGAATCAAAGGTTGGGAACCATTGGTTTACATGAATAAACCATCAAGAAAAATTATGATTTAAACACAAGAATTAAAAAAAAAATATTTTGAAATTCTTCGATTTGTTTTTTTTTTTTTAGAGCCGTTTAATGATTTTAAAATTGGGGCCTTATTTCATTTTTCAAAATGGGGATTTATTTCATATGAAACAAATCCCCAAAATTGGGGTGTTATTTCATTTTATTTTGGGGTGTTTTTGCATTCCGATGGGGAATTATTTCATTTTTGAAATTGAGGGTTTATTTCATTATGAAATAAGTCCCCATTTTTGGGGACTTGTTTCATTTTCTTTTTGGGGATTTATTTCCTGGGGGGTTATTTCATGCTGCCTAATGAAGATGCATTTAAAATTTTTTTGTATATTATAAATATAAATACAAGCTGAAGTTTTCAAATATATGCAGTTTTCAAAAAATTTTATTAAATTTGAATTGTTAAAGTTGAATCACAATTAGGAAGATTTAACAAAAATATGCATTTTTAAAAAAAGTTCATGAATATTATTTTTTTTATTAACACTAATGCAGTTAAGTTACACATTGTTTAGATGGGTGAATTTTTGATGATTAATTGAGATTTTTATATATATTTGCATCAGGCATTTAATATTTGCATCAGACATTATGCACATTTACAAAATGTCAGGAGTTTTTTGGATATTAAGAATATTAATACATGCTGCTCAACAAGAGAGGTCAACATGGAAATCTATAGTTAAGAAAGCACTGGTCCACCGAGGACTGTCTTGCTAAGAAAGAAACAGAATACAAGCTTGTAAAGTTTTGCTTAAAAAATCAGATTTATTAAGTTTGTACTGTGTAAACAAAATAAGTAAAATTTCAAAAAATGTTTGATTTTTTTACTGCAGAATAATTTTTGGATTTTTGTAATATTAAAAAAATGGAGAGTAAAATTTGTTAAAAATTCTTATTTATTATCTGGGCGGGCTATTCATAATGAGTAAATTAAATCTAATGTAGGTTTATTTGACTGATATTGCATGAATATTTGTCAAATAAACCTACTTTAAGTACACTTTAAGTATTATGAATAAAGGCCTATATTTATACCAGAGACCATAACTGTTATGTGATTTATTGAAAACAATCAAATATAACTGTTTTAAAAAATATTTTTTCAAATCCAAATTAAAAATAACAGTTTCAAATGATTTATTTAAATATATGTTCAAAATAACAGAAATAAAAATCATTTCTTTTTTATAACTGTTATCAAAAACTCTTTGAGCCTTAAAAAACTTGCGTTACTAAAATAAAACTAAAATAAACGCATGCAAAACAATCCTATTGATAGCTAATACTTCAATTATTGATTTAAAGATATAAAAATTTTGATTTATTTTTTTAAAAATAACTGTTATAACAGTTGTTTACTCCAATAAATTTAAAATAAAAGTTATTTTAGACTGAACAAAAAGTTTTTAATAACTGTTATTTTATACTGTTATTGTAAAAATCAAAAAATAAAAGTTATTGCAAATTTAAACACGGGACATCTCCAGACGTCCTTTCATTTATAAAATACTTAGTTTGTACAACATTCGTTTAATGATTTTTTTAAAACAAAAAGACATATAACTGTTATATTTGGTCTCTGATTTATACACACTTAGTAAAAATTATGCGAATAATCGTTCTTATAAAAATTTATCGAAATTTATGCACATTTTTTTTTAGATTTTATAAAAATTAAATTGTTTCAAAATAATGATTATTGAAAATTGGGAAGGTCTAGAAAATTTATGCATTTAAAAAAATATCTACTTTTATTATTATGACTTGTAGAATATGTAATTATACCCTACACCACACTGTGGTACAGGGTATAATGAGTTTGTGCTGATGTTTGTAACTACCCGAAATATTGGTCCTAGACCCACTTTTAAGTATACCGATCGACTTAGAATCACTTTTTGAGTCGATTTAGCGATGTCCGTCCGTCCGTCCGTCTGTCTGTCTGTCCATGTAAACGGTGTAAACACGATACAGGTCGCAATTCTTAATCAATTGACTTGAAATTTGAAACTTAAGCCTCTTTTGGCCCAAGGACGAAGCCTATTGAAATTGGAAAAAATCGGTCCATATTTAGACCTAGCCCCCAAACAAAGGTCCTCTTTAGTTTTGGCTCAAATGACTCTAATAGCCGCATTTTAATATGTATCTTTTCGAAATTTACCAGGTAATCATGTTTTATCCACACAAATCAACATTCCGAATTTTAAAGAAATCGGACTAGTTCTTCTTGTAGCCCCCATACAAACCACCTTCCCGATTTTCACATAAATCTCTCAAATTTCATGAAAATAGAAAATATTTAATTAAAATTCTGTTTGTGTATGTTAAACGCGTTCTTTAATAACCTTATCAAATCTGATTATCATCGGACCATTTTCGGACTTAGGTCCCATGTGGAAATTTCCCCCGATATTCAGTTGAAGCGATTTATTGTCAACAAAAAGAAGCCTTTTCCACTCAAATTTTATTAGTGAGTGCTTTTTACAGTTATTAAAGATTTGACAAAATATAGATCTAATCAGTTCATGTTTGAACTTGGGACCCATTTTCCGGGAAACTTTGGTGTAGGGTATTATATGGTCGGTCTTGACCGACTATAATTTTCTTACTTGTTTTTTTTTTAGTTTATGCACATTTTTGGAGATTTTTTGTAATTTTATAAAATTTGAATTAAATATAATTTTTTTTTTGTCAAATTTGAGCATATTTTTAAAATTTATGCAGATTTTGTGAGATTTCTGCACATTTTCAAAATTGCATAAATTTTCTTTAAACTAAAAAAATTTCAAAACATCAATAAATTGGCTTGAAAACAATTATAAATATTCGTATACATATCGAAAAAAAAAACTTCAGAAATAAATGTCATCAGATTAAAAATAATAAAAAGCTTTAAAAAAAAAGGAATAAATCTTACTAAATCTGCATAATTATGACAAAATGTTGATAATAATAACAAATATGCAATTTTACTTCTTTTCAATTTGTTCCTGTTCTTAAAATTTTTGCTGTGTTTCAGATAGTAAGTAACAATCTGCAACAAGATGTTGCTCTAAGGCACAATGGAAAAGTACAGGGTATAACGAATAATTGAAAGTGTAAATTAATTATTAAATGAATAAAAAAGTTTTTTTTTTTTTCATTTTTTGTTTAAACATTTTTTATGTTTATGACCTTTTTGCTAGTGAAAAATTAACACAGTATTTTTTAAGCGTTTTGATGTTTATATGTTGAAAATTTCATATGAAATGTACACATGTGCATTATGGCGTTTCATCAAAAACCTTTTTTTGGATTTTGCAACTCTTGAAGCGGAATATGAATTCTTATGGCCTAAAAGATTTTTGAGATTTTTTTCAGATTTTTGGAATGTCGGGATCAACTCGCTCAAATCGATTTTATCAAAAAAATGAGGTTATGAAACATATTTATACCCTACACCACACTGTGGTACAGGGTATAATGAGTTTGTGCTGATGTTTGTAACTACCCGAAATATTGGTCCTAGACCCACCTTTAAGTATACCGATCGACTCAGAATCACTTTTTGAGTCGATTTAGCGATGTCCGTCCGTCCGTCCGTCTGTCCGTCCGTCCGTCCGTCCGTCCGTCTGTCTGTCTGTCCATGTAAACGGTGTAAACACGATACAGGCCGCAATTTTTGATCAATTGACTTGAAATTTGAAACTTAAGTCTCTCTTGGCCCAAGGACGAAGCCTATTGAAATTGGAAAAAATCGGTCCATATTTAGACCTAGCCTCCATACAAAGGTCCTCTTTAGTTTTGGCTCAAATGACTCTAATAACCGTATTATAAAAGGTATCGTTTTGAAATTTGGAAGGTAAACATGTTTTGTCTTCACAAATCATCATTCCGAATTTCAAAGAAATCGGACCAGTTCTTCTTGTAGCCCCCATACAAACCACCTTCCCGATTTTCGCATAAATGTCTCAAAAGTCATGAAAATAGAAAATGTTTAATTAAAATTTTGTTTGTGTATGTTAAACGCGTACTTAAATAACCTTATCAAACCTGATAATCATCGGACCAGTTTTGGACTCAGGCCCCTTGTGAAAATTTCGCCCGATATTCAGTTAAAGCGGTTTATTGTCAACAAATAGAAGCCTATTTCACTCAAATTTGATTTATGAGTGTTTTTTACACTTATTAAAGATTTTACAACATATAGATCTAATCGGTCCATGAGATCCATTTTCCGGGAAACTCTGGTGTAGGGTATTATATGGTCGGTCTTGACCGACTATAACTTTCTTACTTGTTTTTTTTTATTTTTTGTTCTCTGGTGCCTTTTTTTAACAAAACCGGATATAATACTTCTTAATGTTGCTAGCCTCCTAAAAAAAATATTCGCGGTCAAAATTATAAGTTCAAGGGTCACTAAGATGACCTTAAGAGTGAAAATTCAGAATTTCCCGTGTTCCAACCTTAATAATTTGAGAAATATGCAATATATGAACGTAATGATGAATCCGTTAGATAGGTCTTTTTAATACCTTTAATTTAAAACCAAAATGACATTTGTCACTTTTGTAGAAATGAGAATTCATATTCCGCTTCAAGAGTTGCAAAAATCCAAAAAAAAGTTTTTGATGAAACGCCCTAATGTGCACACAAAAAAAAAGTATAATATTAAAAAAACTTCTCAGAATATGAGCAATTTGTTGAAACAATCCTTTACTAATTTTTTATTTACCAAACAATTCGCAGAAATTTAGAATTGCTGCCGGAAAAGGTATTATTTGAAAAAAAAAGGAAGAGGTATTATTTATATGGAAATTTTATAGTAGTAATAGTTATTCTAATAACACTGTGCAACAAATTTTGGGTCATCGCATTGAGCCTCAATGCCTTCAACGCCATATGAAAGAAGACAATCAAATGGACAAAATCACCAAAGGGTTTTGCAAAGTCAGTTCGGATTTCTTTTTTATAGCCCACTGAAGTTTTTATTTTTTTATCAAAGGCGTTTGGAAAACGTCAAAAATACTATAATAAGAACACATCTTAGCTTCAAAATATGATTTGATGTCTTCAGTGAAATTTTATGGCGGTTATTTTCTTAGAACATTTTAACCCTCTAGCTGCCATTTTAAGGGGTCATTTTAGTCCTTTTTCAAAAACTAAACACAGAAGTCTAATAAAACGTCCATTTAGAGGGTTAAAATGTTCTACAAATATTTTCCTCATAAAATTTCACTAGGGGTTGTCGAATGTTCAAAGCTTGTGCGACATGCGCAAAGTGCTTAAAAAGGGTCAAGTATAAATAATCAATGTTTGTTATATATTTTTACCAAAGCAGTGTTAAAAAACATCGACAAAAAACAGTGCAAATATACTTTTGAGCTAAAAATGATGTTCTGATGTGTTTTATTAAATTTTATGATGATTATTTTCTTTGACCAAATTAACTCTCTAGCTCCCGTTTTAAAGGGTCATTTTTGTCCTTTTTTAAAAGAATTAAAAAAAAAGTCTATAAAAAAGGCAGTTAAAGGGTTAAAATGTTTTTGCAAATATTTTCTGCATCAAATTTTACTAGGGCACGTCTAAGACAGAAAGTTCGTCCAGCATATAGAAAATGCTTAAAAATTTTAAAGTATTCAAATTTTTTTTTATATTTTTTTTTGGGCCGAAATAAAAAAAAAAGCAAGTAACAAAGTTAAATTCGACTTTGTCGAATGTATTAATACCTTCCACGATGTGAAAAAGTTTATTTGCAAAACAAAAATAAACAAAAAAAAATAAAAAAAAAAAAAATCCGCGAAAAAAATTTTTTGGTAAAAAAAAAATTTGACGAAAATTTTTTTTTTTTTTAATATGTTTGGACTTGTTTAAATACCATTCGGTGATCGATTCTGTTCACATGTGTCAACCAGCCGCCGAATTAAAGCATTTTGTGTTTTTTGGTTATGTTGAATGTACCACAATTTTCGAGGTGTTCTTACATTTTCGTTCATAACTTTTGAACCGCTGCACCGCGCTGAACCGATTTCGTTCAAATGCAATATCAAACTGCTTAGGTCAACAACAAGTAAATACGCTAAGTCTTTGTTATATCTGTTTAATACTTTGGCCGTGATCACCAATTCCACAGACGGACAGGCATCGCTAGAATGTCTTAAAATCGATCACTGATCAATAATATATATGGGGGTTTTCGTGTCAACTGACACAACTTTTGATCCCGATCTACTATCCTATTGGATAGTAGTGCAGACACAATTTTTCAACGAGATCGATCAAGGCCTCTCTGGGTTAGAGGGGGTCGAATTTGATATTTTGGCCAAAGAGGTGTTTTTTCTCATCCATGTAACTTCTTACCAATTGTTTTTATCAAAATGTGTCCTAAATAGTTTAGATAGCTATTTCTTCAAACATATTAAAAAAAAAAAAAAAAAAACATTTTCGTCGAATTTTTTTTTTCCAAAAATTTTTTTTCGCGGATTTTTTTTTTTTTTTAATTTTTTTTTGCAAATAATCTTTTTTACATCGTGGAGGGTATTAATACATTCGACAACGTCGAATTTAACTTGGTCACTTGTTTTTTTTTTTTATTTCGGCCCAAAAAAATATAAAAAAAAATCTTTAATACTTTAAAATTTTTAAGCATTTTCCATATGCTGGACGAACTTTCTGTCTTAGATGTGCCCTAGTAAAATTCGATGCAGAAAATATTTGTAAAACATTTTAACCCTTTAACTGCCTTTTTTATAGACTTTTTTGTATATCTTTTAAAAAAGGACAAAAATTACCCTTTAAAACGGGAGCTAGAGGGTTAATTTGGTCAAAGAAAATAATCATCATAAAATTTTATAAAACACATCAGAACATCATTTTTAGCTCAAAAGTATATTTGCACTGTTTTTTGTCGATGTTTTTTAACACTGCTTTGGTAAAAATATATAACAAACATTGATTATTTATACTTGACCCTTTTTAAGCACTTTGCGCATGTCGCACAAGCTTTGAACATTCGACAACCCCTAGTGAAATTTTAAGAGGAAAATATTTGTAGAACATTTTAACCCTCTAAATGGACGTTTTATTAGACTTCTGTGTTTAGTTTTTGAAAAAGGACTAAAATGACCCCTTAAAATGGCAGCTAGAGGATTAAAATGTTCTAAGAAAATAACCGCCATAAAATTTCACTGAAGACATCAAATCATATTTTGAAGCTCAGATGTGTTCTTATTATAGTATTTTTGACGTTTTCCAAAAGCCTTTGATAAAAAAATAAAAACTTCAGTGGGCTATAAAAAAGAAATCCGAACTGACTTTGCAAAACCCTTTGATAATTTTGTCCATTTGATGGTCTACTTTCATATGGCGTTGAATCCATTGAGGCTCATTTTTCTTGTTGCACAGTGTTATTTATACTTAACCATTTTTAAGCATTTTGCGCATGTGGCACAAACTTTGAACATTTGACAACCCCTAGTGAAATTTTATGGGGAAAATATTTGTAGAACATTTTAACCCTCTAAATGGACGTTTTATTAGACTTCTGTGTTTAGCTTTTGAAAAAGGACTAAAATGACCCCTTAAAATGGCAGTTATAGGGTTAAAATGTTCTAGGAAAAGAACCGCCATACAATTTCACTGCAGACATCAAATCATATTTTGAAGCTCAGATGAGTTTTTATTATAGCATTTTTGACGTTTTCCAAACGCTTTTGATAAAAAAATAAAAACTTCAGTGGGCTATAAAAAAGAAATCCGAACTGACTTTGCAAAACCCTTTGGTGATTTTGTCCATTTGATGGTCTACTTTCAAATGGCGTTGAAGCCATTGAGGCTCATTTTTCTTGTTGCACAGTGTAATAGCTGATTTATTATATATTGATTTAACTGTCATTAAAAATACTGACATAGTTAAAAAGAGAATAAAATTAATTAATTAATGCTGAAGACGAAAGTAAAAATGCCTGCGAATTTTGTACTCTTGCCCAAAACATTAAATCATGATAATGTTTTCAGGAAGATTTGGGTGTACTTGCCAAAGCAAAGTTTTTTTTTTTAAAAATAATGTTATATTACTTTGCTATTTCATGCAAAACGAATTGAAATATCAGTCGTGGACCCCATTAAAAAACCAAAAGAGCTGTACATTTCGTAAGTGAGTACAAAAATAAGTGCAAAAAAGTGTTTTTTACATTTTGGAGTGTATAAAAGATTCGGCATCAAAGAATATACACTCTGACTTGTTTTATGTACATTTGATAAACAAATGGAAAATTTTAATGCGAAAAGCTTAGACTTGGTGAAAAAGTAGTTTTGGTAAAAAAATGTGTTTTTTTCACGAAAAACAAAATTATGTTAAAAAAAAATTTAATGAACCCAAAATTTTTGGTGAAAAAAATTTTGATGAAAAAAAGTTTTTTTTTTTTTAAAATTGATGAAAAAAAAAAAATATGAAAAAAACGAGTGTGAAATTTTTTTCGAGTGTAATTTTTGAGTTACCAATGCTTTTAAAACTAAACAAGTTTAAAAAGCATTGCTTTAAAACTAAAAAAGTTTGAAAAGCATTGCTTAGTTACCACCAATGCTTTTAAAACCACGTTTCAGCAGTCTCATTATTGTTTTTCGAAAGTTATCGTGTTTTTTATCTCGTAAATTTGCGAAAACCCCTTGCCGAAATTTTCTCTTTTGCTCATTACTTTTGAACCACTGCACACAGGGCCAGCATGATCCAATTTCGGCCAAAAGTCTTTATCGTTGTTGGATCCGTCTGAAAATGTGCTTCTAGAGGAATTCGAGGTCGCTGATTTCAAAATTTAGCTAAAAAACAAAAAAATCAAAATGGCGGATCCAATATGATGGACATTTTTTTTTTTTAAATTGATCGATTGAACTCAAATTTTGTTTTATGTGGGTCTTGGAGTTACTGAATAAGAATTGTTACTCCGAATTTTGAAAAACAAAATGGCGGACTTAATATGCTTCTTAAAGTTTAAAGAATTATCCAACTCCGGCCAAAAGTCTTTATCGTTGTTGGATCCGGCTGAAATGTGCTTCTAGAGTATTTCGGGGTCGCTGATTTAAAAATTTAACTAAAAACTAAAAAAATCAAAATGGCATATCCAATATGGCGGACAAATTTTTTTAATAATTGTCCGATTTAACTCAAATTTTGATTTAAGGGGGTCTTGGAGTTAATGAATCAGAACTACTGGCGTGAATTTTGAAAAACAAAATGGCGGACAGTTATATTTTTTTCTTTGTTGAAGTTAGCTGAAAGTGTGCCGTAGTAAATTTCCGGGTCTGTTATCTTAAAATCAAACCGATAAAATTCAATATGGAGGAAACAATATTGCGGCTAGATGTTTTAACTTTGTCTGATCTAACTACAAATTAGTTTTAAGAGTATTAAGAGTACCTGCAGTTAAATCTACTCACATAATTTTTATATATATATTATTTTTTTTGATATAAATATGAAAATGGTGTAAATGACTTACTTAGTTTCAGAAAATTTTTGGAAATGGTGACGACAAATTATTCACTTTTTTTTCTTTATTTTGGAAATTCAATAAAAAATCTTTGAATTTAATTGGAAATGGTGTAACTGATATTTTCCATAATTCTACAAAAAAACTAGAAATGTAGATAATTTTTTTTCCTACACTTAAGGCACTCTCTGTCGATAAAAAAACTAATCAAGCCGTATAACATTATTTTGGGTTAAATTATTTTTTTTAAAAACAAATCTCGGACCACTGCATATATAACTGTAATTTCGCCATTTATCATTTCGAGCAAGTTTGGGGAACTTTTTTCGAAAGATGTGGATCCATTCTATATCAAAAAAAATATAGACCGATTGTATCGAACTGAGGATCGCTGAGGATTTTTTCGGCGCGAGGTAAATATCTAAAAAATTATAACTTTTTTCACAAAATATGCAAATTGCTGCCAGGCAAATGAGTTATTTGGACAAATTCCATGTTATTTTCGTTACATAGGCTTATATATAAGGTTGAACCACGCAAACAAAAAGTTAAACATTAACAATAGAATTTTGGAAAAAAAATTAAAAAAGTATCTCATCTTTTAAAATTTTTTTACCAACTTTTTTAACTTTGAAGACCTGTCAAAGGAAAGGGTGTAATTGGATCATAAAGATAAGTTCAGAAAACCTGCTTCTATATATGCCCAACAAACTGGTAAACATTTTTTTGAGAATTTACAAATAAGGACTTTTGGCCGGAAATCGATCTGTCTGGCCCTCTGTGCACTGGACCGATTTGGCTGGATTGCAATACCAACCTGACCAGGTAAATGACCAACATATATGCCAAACTTCAGTAGCCTCTGTGAAGTCTTTCAAAAGTTAGCGTGTTTTCTACGGACGGACAGGCAGACAGACGGGCGGACGGACATCGCTAGATCGACTTAAAATCGATCGAGGATCATGAATATATACACTTTATGGGGTCCTAGACCAATATTTCGATGTGTTACAAACGGAATGACAAACTTATATATACCCTCTATCACTAGAGTGGAGGGTATAAAAATGTTGGTCGCCTATTTGCTTTCATTACAATTTTTTTAAGAAAACACAAAAAATCTGCATAATTTGTAACATTTGTTATCATAAAAATTTCTAATTTTAAATCTAAAAAAACTATCTCTTTATTAAATGGCACGTTATTATTAATTAGAAAAAAATGTATTAAATACCACAAAAATTACAATTTATAATCAGCATTTTTTTAAATAAATAAAAAAAAATATACAAAAATGATAAATTTAAAATAATCCGTTTAATAACTTAAATTTTACCCTCATTTAAAAAAAAATAAAATCCAAACTGCTGACTACGAAAAACAATTAAAAAAACTGCAATCAAAATAGGGTAAAAAAGCGGTAAAGTAATAAGTGAAAGTCTTCATTAACAACTCTATTATTTATGATATTATTAAACAGTTTTTTAGAGGATTAAAAAAGAAAAAAAAATTAAAAATTCTAAAATAAACTAAATGGAAAAATATTAATGAAGAAAAAAAAAAAAAACTATATAAACCCAGCCAATTATTATGACAATTTAAATATTAGGCCAAGAAAATACGCAGGCAAGAGAAAAAAAATATATAAAAAATAAGTTGTTTTCGAAGCTTAAGTACTCTGGCTCATCTGCATTTTATGTTTAGAAAATGAAAAAGGAGGGAAATATTTTTTAACATTAACCCTTTAACGCTAACAGAAAATTGTGAATGGAAAATTTTTAAATCCAAGAATATATTTTTTACAAACGTTTGGAACTAAACAAATTCTAAGAATTTTTTATTTCCGAATAGCATGAAATTTTTCTAATAGAAAATATTCTTAATTTTCAAGACATTTTTTTATAGAAAAAGTTTCAGATTCAGAAACGTTTGTAAAAAGTACCTTTTGGAAATTATCTAATTTGAGTGTAGGAACAGAACAAGCCCGGCACGGCTTTTTCCATACGATTTTACAGTTAAAAACCGTGACCGGAACGACAAAAAATTAAAACTTTTTTTTTTTTATCTCTGGGTTCTCTCAATCTCCCTCCCTCTCACACTCCAGGGTTGCCGCATTTTCACAACAATTTTTTATTTTTTCATTCACAATGGTGTAACAAACGTACAGTATTGCCAACATAATCACGTTGACTATGTGATAAGCGATTTTTTTTCGTAAAATTACTCTAATTTTATTAAAAGTTAGCACCACCGAACAAACAAATGACATTTTTTGCCGTCGCCGTCCCCTGTCATTGTTTTGGGCCTATATTCTCCGGCAACGGCAACCGGTCCTCGTGCCATGCTTGTTCTGTTTCTACTCTGAATTGAATAAAATGGGTAAACAATTGAATAGTTCATGCGTATAAGGACGAATAGACCATTTCTATAATTTTACAAATGACGATAAAAACACAGGAAACGGTTAAAAATTAATTTTTTTGCGAACTTTTTAGCATTAATGGATTAATATATTATGGAAAAAAGTAGAAAAAAATATTAGTTTCTAACCGTTTACTGAGCAAATGGGCTATTCGTCCTTATTCGCATGAACTGTTCAATTGTACCTTGGTACTTTAATAATTTCCTAAAATATTGACTCTGAAAAAAGTACTTTGTTTTTTTTTATCTCTACAAAATCATTCTTAGTAGTTTGTGGTAATTCTGAAAGAAAAAACTTAAAAAAACTCTGATTTAAAGAGGGTAAAAATTTGTACATTGATACTTTTTATATTATCTAATGTAATGGTCCCAGAAAAAATAAGTTTTGAATCAAGTGCATCCAGTGGAAAATAACATTTTGAAAAAGTCAGTTTTTAGTAATTCCAATTTTTGGAAATTCCAATTCTTCGGAAACAAAAATGGGTAAAATAATGTATTTTGTTACTTATTATATTTCCGTAAATAATGGTCACAGAAACTTGAAATTTAGGGACCATCAGGAGAAAAATCGTTTTTAAGAAAATAAAAACCTTTTAAAAATTATCCAATTTTAATGGGATTGGTACTTTTACAATTTCCTAAAATAACGGTTCTATAAACTGGAAAATACTTTGGTACTTTTCGATCTCAAAAAAAATATGCTGAGTAGTTTTGGTAGTTCTGAAAAAAAACTACTCTAATTTCAAGAGGGTAAAAATATATCCGTTGGTACTTTTTTATATATTCTAACATATAACACGAAGTTTTGAATCCATGTGCATCCAGAAGGGGAAAAAGTTGTTTTTGGTAATATAATTTTTTCAAAATTCCGAGTATAAAGAATATTTAGTTTTTTGATAAAAACATTTTCAAAAAAAGTACTTATTGGAAGTTATCCGATTTGTAGCGACACAACGGGTATTAATTGATTTTTTTTATTTTCTGAAATAACGGGTTTTTAATGCAGAATCAGACAGAGCGCAACACGTTCAAACAAAAATACATTTTGGTATTTCCGGTTTTAAGTATTTTAAAAGGAGTAAAAAATTGTACTTTCGTAATTTTCGGTTTCAGAAAAAAAACCTTTTAGTAATTCTGAAAAACTCTGAGTCAAAAAGGGTAAAAAACTGTACTTTGATACTTTTTCTATCAAAAATATTGGTCCTAGAAACATGAAATTTTGAATCTAGGTACATCCAGCGGCAAAAAGGTTGTTTTTGGCAATTTTTTTTTTAATTCCGATTGTATTGGTATAAAAAAGGGTACTTTTGTATCTCCTGGTATAATGGTTATAGAAACCAGGGTAAGGATTGGCAAATGGGTCAGGGCTTTTAATGTGCCCAGGGCTTTTAAGGAAAAAAACACTTTTTTTAGAAAAAGGAGCACAGTTTTGGTAAAATAGTACATTTTTAGAAAAGTACTATATCACATACAAGAAAAAATATAATTTTTTAGAAAAAATAGTACTTTAAAAAAAAATAGTATTTTTTTAAGAAAAATAGTACTTTTTAGAAAGTACTTTTTAGAAAAAGTAGCCCTTTTTGGTAAAAGAGTACTTTTTTAGAAAAGTACTATAGCACCTATAAGCAATAAAACACTTTTTTAGGAAAAAACTACTTATTTAGAAAAAATTTTACTTTTTTCATAAAAAGTAGTAGTATTATTTAAGAAAACGCTTTTTTAAGACAAAAAGCACTTTTTTGGAAAAAAAGTACTTTTTAGAAAAAAATTACGGTTTAGACAAAAAGTACTTTTTTGAAAAAATTTACTTTTTAGAAAAAAGTACTTTTTTAAAAAAGTACATTTATATTACTTTTTTAGAAAAAATGTATTTTTTTTAGAAAAAGTACTTTTTTTAGAAAAATTACTCTCTTTGGGAAAAAAGTACTCTAAAAAAGTCCTTTTTTTAAAAAAGCTTTACTTTTTTAAAAAATTACTTTTTTCTTAAAATCAATTTTTTCTAAGAAGTACTTTTTTTCTAAAAAGTACCTTTTGTCTAAAAAGTACTTTTTCCAAAAAAGTATTTTTTCTAACAAAGAACTATATTTTCTCAAAAAATATTTTAGGAACAAATAAAAGTTTTCAAAATAAGTACTTTTTCCCCTAAAAAGTAAGTTTTTCTTAAAGGGTCTATGTACTTTTCTAAAAAAAGAACTTTGGTAAAACAAAAAAGTGTTTAAAAGTCCTTAAAAAGCACTATTTTGTTAAGGAAGTACTATTTTTACTAAAAAAGTACTATTTTTTCTAAAAAACTAATATTTTTTCTAAAAAATAAAATTTTTCTAAAAAAAGTAACATTGTTCTTAAAAAGTACCATGAGCCTATAACTGACACATGTGCCCTTGTCAGGCACACGGCACATTTCATATGTGACATGTGTCATACTAAGGCACATTTCAGATGTGCCATATGCTGGTAGCATGGCACATGACACATCTTAAAAGTGCCGTGTAACATTATAGGGCACATAGCACATGTGTCGCGTGCCATACTACACAGAAAAAAATATGGGGAAAAACAATTTGAGTAATCACTTGTTTAAATTTAAAAAAAGTTTTGAGTAATTTTTTAATTGACGCAATTAAAAATTTACTCAAAAATTTAAAAACAAATTGAGTAAATAATTTAATAAGAATTTAATAGCTTTTTTAATTTTTTTTTGGAATTTTCTTAGTTTTTTTAATTCTCGTTTAGTTTATAGTTTTTTGTATATATACATGAAAGTTTGTAATCATATTTATAAAATTTTTTTATGTCTTTAAGACAAAAATATATTTGGTAAAGTTTGAAAAAACATGTTTTTTTTTTTGTAAAAAAATATGAAATTTTTTTAAACTTTGTTTTTTTTAGAGTAGAAACAGAATAAGCCCGGCACGACTTTTTCCATACGGTTGGCAGATTAAACCGGTGGCAGGCGCCGATGTGAAATAAAACTTGTTCTGTTTTTAAAAGGTGGTGATTCTTTTCCTGCAATTAATAGTGTCAATTAAAAATTTACTCAAATTTTTTTGGCAAACATTTAATAAATTTTTATTAAAAATTTACTCAATACTATTAAATCGTTTACTGGTGGAAAATTGAGTAATTTTTTACTCAATAGTATTAAAAATTTACTCAAATTTTTTTTTTATTTCTTTCTGTGTATGTGCAATGACACATTGCTAAATGTGCGGCACATTAGTGTGCCATTCCTTACCCTGATAGAAACTGAAAATGCATGGCCCTTCTGCTTCAACACGTTGAAAAGAGTACTTTTTGGAAATTATCCGATTATTTGAAATAATTGTTGTAAAAACTTGAAACTTTTACCATAGGATCATTCAGCAGACAAAACATTTACACAAACACACATTTTCGAAATTTCGACTTGAAGATGATAAAAACGTGTACTCTACTAATTTTTCGATTTTGGAAAAAAATTTGGTACTTTTTTAGAGAAAAACAAGTAAAAAAGTTAAATTCGGCCTTGCCGAATGTAGTGATACCCTCCACAATTTCAAAAAGATTATTGCAAACAACTTTATTTAAAAGGAAAATACTTTTGAAAAAAAAAATTGAAAAAAAATTTCCGCGAAAAAAAATTTTGGTAAAAAAAAAAATCCGCGATTTTTTTCTTTTTTTGTCAAAAAATATGTTTGTACTTGTTTAAAGACCAAACTTCTCGGGAGAACTTCCAATATATATGTTAAGTTTCAGTCATCTCTGTGCAATATTTTGTCCGCGAGAGCATTTTCAACAGACAGACAGACAGACGGACAGACGGACAGACGGACATCGCTAGAATTTCTTAAAATCGATCGGTCATCATGAATATATATACTTTATGGGGTCCCAGACCGATATTTCGATGAGTTACAAACGGAATGACAAACTTATATATACCCTCTATCACTAAGTGGAGGGTATAAAAAAATGGTTTTGAAAAATAACTTTTGGAAATTATTCAATTAGACAGGGAGGAAAATTTAATTTAACAATTTTCTAAATTATTGATTCTAGAAACATGAAATTTAAATCTAGAATCATTCAGCAATAAAACGTTTTAACAGAAGTACATTTGGGAAGTTCCGATTGCATTAGGTTAAAAATTGTAAATAAAGTGTAATTTGTTTTTTGTTAGGTACTCTTTCGAAAAAAGTATCATCAAAGCCTTATGTTTAGAAAAAGAAAACCCAATATCCAGGAAAAAGGGATTTTCGTCACTTCAAAACCAAACTTTATGAAAACTCGGACTCAAAGAGGAGGACAAATTTCACTTTGGTACTTTTTCTGGTTCTAAATTTTTTAATGATTCCAAAAACATTATGTTTTAAATTGTTAGGGGGAAAAAGTGTACTTTGATACTTTATGATCTCTTGATAAAATAGTCATAAAAACTGGAAATATAATATAAAAAAAACGTTTTGAAAAAGTACTTTTTGGAAATTATCCGATTTGTAGGCATAAAATTTGTAAAAAACTGTACTTTTAAAATTTTCTGAAATAACGGTTCTAGAAACTTGAAATTTGTACCATTGCAACATACAGCGTACACACTTCGCACACTGTGTTCTAACAAAAGTACCGGAAGGTACTAACTTTTTGATCTCGGAACAAAACATCCTGAGTTCTTAAAAACTTTATGAAAACTCTGCTTTGAGGAGGGTAAAAATTGTACTTTGGTACTTTTTATATAGTTTAGAATTATGATACTAGAAATATGAAGTTTTGAATCTAGGTGCATCCATTTAAAAAAATGCTGTAAAAATAGTTTTTTGAAATTCCGTTTTTTTAGAAATTCCGATTGTAAGTGTCAAAATAGGTAGAATAGTAAATTAAGGTACTTTTTGTATCTCCTGAAAAAATATAAAACCCTTCAGCAAGAAAAAAAAAACATTAAAAAAGTACCTTTTGAAAATTATCAATTAATGCGACAAAAAGATTTAAAATTGTTCTTTGGTACCTTTACTATTGTTCTTTGTTACTTTTATTATTAGATTTTGAGAAATTTTTTGAAAGTAGAAAAAGTCACAGATTCTGTAACATATTTCATATCATTGAATAACCAGTCAATCCCCCTTGCATTTTAAGGGTTAATACAAAATTTATACATATTTTTTTTATGATTGCCAGTGTATATAAATGTCTTCTTTTTGTTCTGTTCCTTAAACGTTAAATTTAAAAAAAAAAAAAGTAAAATATGAAAAAAAAAATCACTTTTAAACATTCCTGCTGGTGATGCTTGAGCTGAAGCATGGTGTAACGTTCAACAAAAAAATATTGAGTATAAAAAAAAAAAAACACCAGCATTTCACCAACATTTTGTGGCAATATTTTTTCGCACTTTTTGTATGTAGCAACTATGTCTGCTGCGTATGTCTGTATGTTTCTTATGCGATGATATTTTTTACAAGACTTTTTTACCCGCAACAACATGCTGTTTTTGTGGCATTTTCTGTATTTTTTTTTTCTGCGCCCTGCTTGAAACGTGAAAATTTTGAAGATGAGACGTTTCCAAGGCAAAGAGGGGACGATTATGTATTACAGAAAAAAAAACCAAACTATAGCTTGTTGAAATTAAGGTTTTTTTACATTTCACTAAAATATGTTGTTTAAATGTATGTAAAAGTTTTGTATGAGTGTGTGTGTTAGTGCGTTTTGTGGGTAAATGTGTGTAGGGATTTCTTGCAAGGACATTGAAAATATATTATAAGAACAGTGGTTTAGAAAGTCGCTGAATTTCCTTCGCAACACATATTTTCCGGGCAATTCCATGACGCCGTTTAAATCCTTGGAACGCTCTGATTCACAAGCAATTAATTTGGTTTGAAAATAATAACTATGTTAACATATTAATCTGGCAATTAGGCCCCATAAATTCCCTCGACCTGACTGTGTACTACCGGCTGAGATGCAGGAACAGTCAGACTAGGACCATTATTTCAGAAAAAAAGTACCAAATGTACACTTTTTCACCTATTACGATACGGAATCAGCAAAACCTACTTTTTTCAGAATATTTTTATCACTAAAGGATCGTTATTTTAAAATATCAAGTGCCGAGGATAACTATTACAAAAAACAGAAAAAGTACCAGAAACAAAAATTTTTCTTACATCTTTTACAATCTTTTGAAACCGAATTTCCAAAAAGTACTTTTCGCAGAATGTTTTTTTTTTTTGTCAATTCATGAACTATAAAAATTACCAAAATTGCACTTTTCACCTTCTTTAGAAACCGAATTTCCAAAACGTACTTTCCGCAGAATGTTTTATTTTTGTCAATTCATGAACTATAAAAATTACCAAAAGTGCACTTTTCACCCTCCTTAGAAATCGAATTTCCAAAAGTACTTTTCAGAATTTTTTTTGTTAATGCGGGACCCTATATCCCAAATTTATAGCTTTCATGAACTATAAAAAAACCATAAAATTCACTTTTTACCTTTCTTAGAAACTGAATTTCCAAAAAGCACATTTTCCAAAAAGCCCTGCTTTAAATAGTATATTTACACCGAAGGATCATACATTCAAAATTGCAAGCTTCCAAACTATTTTTTCAGAAAATATAAAATGAAAAACAAGTACACCTCTTTTTTCACCAAAGGGGCCTTCATTCCAAATTTATTTTACCCCCCTTAGAAACGGAATTTTCAAAAAATATTTTTTTTTAATTCAACGAAATGGACAACGAACTAAGTAAAAGTTCCGGAGTATTTTTTTTAGCATGAGTTTTTTACCAAAGGATCCTACATTCCAAATTTCAAGTGTCTAGGATCATTATTCAGGGAATGCAAAAAGGATAAAAAGTATGTTTTTTCGTACCCCTTTAGAAACGTAATTTCCAAAAAGTACTTTTTCTGCAATTTTTTTTTCTCACCGAAGTACCATAAATTTCAGATTTTAAGCTTCTTGGACCATTATTTCAGGATTTATAAAAAGTAGCAAAAGTACACTTTTTATCCCCACGCCCTTAGAAATGGAATTTTTAAAAAAGTACTTTTTCAAACATGTTTTTTTTTTTTTTTGTCATTTTTCAAAAATGTTTTTTTATTATTATTTACATCTTTTACCCCAATCGAAATGGAGTTTTCAAAAACCATTTTTTCCAGAATGTTTTTTACACCGAAGGATTCTACATTTCAAATTTCAAGTTTCTAGGACCATTATTTCAGAGTATAAAAACAGTACCAAAAGTACAATTTTTACCATTTTTCTTCAAAGGATCCTACATTCCAAATTTCTTGAGTCTAGCATCTTTATTCAGGGAATGCAAAAAGGATAAAAAGTATGCTTTTTTCGTACACCTTTAGAAACGGAATTTCCAAAAAGTACTTTTTCTGCAATGTTTTTTTTTCCCCGAAGGACCCTACATTCCAGATTTCAAGTTTCTGGGACCAATTTTCAGGATATATAAAAAGTACACTTTTTACCCTTTTTTCATTATTTACATATTTTACCCCCATAGAAATGGAATTTTCAAAAAAAAAAAAAAAATCGAGAATGTTTTTTCACCAAAAGATTAAAATTTAAAGTTTCTGGGACCATTATTTCAGAATATATAAAAAGTACTAAAAGCACAAGTTTTACCATTTTTCACCAAAGGATCCTACATTTCAAATTTCAAGTATCTAATATCATTATTCAGGGAATGCAAAAAGGATAAAATGTACCCTTTTTTCATACCCCATTAGAAACGTAATTTCCAAAAAGTACTTTTTCTGCAATGTTTTTTATCTCACCGAAGGACCCTAAATTTCAGATTTCAAGCTTTTTGGACCATTATTTCAGGATTTATAACAAGTAGCAAAAGTACACTTTTTAGAAATGGAATTTCTAAAAAAGTACTTTTTCAAACATGTTTTATTTTGTCATTTTTCAAAAATGTTTTTTTTTTTATTATTATTAATATCTTTTACCCCCATAGAAATGGAATTTAAAAAATTATTTTTTCCAGAATGTTTTTTTACCGAAGAATTAATTTTACCATTTTTCACCAAAGGATCCTACATTCCAAATTAGAAGTTTATACTGGGAATGCAAAAAGGATAAAAAGTACGCTTTTTTGTACCCCTATATAAATGGAATTTCCAAAAAGTACTTTTTCTAATTTTTTTTTTGTCAGCTAACGACCCTACATTCCAGATTTCAAGCTTCTGGTACATTTCAGGTTATATAAAAAGTAGCAAAAGTACACTTTTTATCCCCAACCCCTTAGAAACGGAATTTTCAAAAAGTACTTTTTTCATTATTTACATCTTTTACCCCCATAGAAATGGAATTTTCAAAAAAAACTTTCCAGAAAGTTTTTTTTACCGAAGTACCAAACGTACAATTTTTACCATTTTTCACCAAAGATCCTGCATTCCAAATTTCAATTGTCTAGGATTATTATTTAGGGAATGCAAAAAGGATAAAAAGTACGCTTTTTCGTACACCTTTAGAAAAAAAAGTACTTTTTCTGTTATGTTTTTGTTTCACCGATGGACCCAAAATTTTAGATTTCAAGCTTCTGGGACCATTATTTCAGGATATATAAAAAGTACCAAAAGAACACTTTTTATCCCCACCCCCTTAGAAACGGAATTTTCAAAAATTTCTTTTTCATAAAGTACTTTTTCAAAAAGTAGTTTTTCAAAAAGTAGTTTTTCAAAAATGTTTTTTTTTTTATTATTTACAACTTTTACCCCATAGAAATGGAATCTTCAAAAATTGTTTTTCCAGAATGTCTTTTTCACCGAAGCATGAAAGAAACATTCTGATACTTTTTATATATAAAAAGTACCGGAAGTTTACTTACCCCTTTTATCCCCCTAAGAAACGGAATTTTCAAAAAGTACTTTTTCTAGAATTTATTTTTTTTCGCCGAAGGATCCTACGATCATTATTTCAGGATATGTTAAAAGTACCAAAAGTACAATTTTTCATCGCCTTTCCCTATGATTCGAAATATCCGAAAAGCACTTTTTCCAGAATTATCTTTTCACTAAAGGACTCGTTATTTTAGAAAATATAAAAAGTAACAAGAGTAAATTTTTTACCCATTTTTACACTCTCAGAAACGGAATTTCCATAAAGTACTTTTTCCAAAATGTTTTTTTTTTTACATTCTCCATTCCAAATTTCAAGTTTCTTTGACCATTATTTTAGAAAATATAAAAAGTACCAAAAGTACACTCTAAGAAATGGAATTTCCAAAAAGCACTTTTTCCATAATGTTTGTTTTTTACCGAAGGATCCTAAATACCAAATTTCAACTTTCTACGGTCATTATTTAAGGATATGTTAAAAGTACCAAAAGTACAATTTTTTACCCCCTTTCCCTAAGAATCTATATTTTCGAAAAGCACTATTAAAAAATGATTTTTTTAGTAAAGGACCCTACATTTTAAATTTCAAGTGTCTAGGACAATACATCAGGAAATATAACAAGTAAAAAAGTTAAATTCGGCTTTGCCGAATGTAGTGATACCCTCCACAATTTCAAAAAGATTATTGCAAAAAACTTTTTTTTAAAAGGAAATTACTTAAAAAAAAAAAAAATTTTAAAAATTTCCGCGAAAAAAATTTTTGGTAAAAAAAAAAAATCCGCCATTTCTTTTCTTTTTTTGTAAAAAAATATGTTCGTACATATTTAAATACCATTTGGTGTTCAATTATGTTCACATATATCAACCAGCAGCCGAATTAAAGCATTTTGTATTTTTAGGTTATGTTGAATGTACTAAAATTTTTGAGGTGTCCTTACATTTTCGTTCATAACTTTTAAACCGCTGAACCGATATCGCTCAAATGCAATACCAAACTTCTCAGGAGAACTTCCAATAAATGTGTTAAGTTCAAGTCATATCCGTTTAGTATTTTGGTCGTAATCACCATTTCCACAGACAGACGGACAGACGGACCGACGGACAGACGGACAGAATGTCGCTAGAATGTCTTAAAATCGATCGGGGATCATGAATATATATACTTTATGGGGTCCCAGACCGATATTTCGATGAGTTACAAACGGAATGACAAACTTATATATACCCTCTATCACTAAGTGGAGGGTATAAAGAGTACCAAAAGTACCAAAAGTACATTTTTTACCCCTTTAGAATCAACACTCGGCAAAACGACAGCCATAGTTGATCTTTTATTAAAAATGTAGTTTTTTTAATGAATATTGTTCTTGTGAATCTTGCATGTTAAATTTCAAGTTTCTAGGGTCATTAATTCAGTAAATAAAAAAAGTACCAAAGTACCAATTTGGTATCAATAGTTAAGTAAATATAAAAAAGTACCAAAGTACTATTTTTAATAATTTTGTCCGCTGTGTTTTAGAATCTGTGAATTCTGCTATACCAAAAGTGTATCATAACCACTGTTCTTATTCGTGGTTTATAAATATGTCTACTGTGTATAAGACTGACGATGTGTATGGAGTAGAAATATTCAGTAGTAGTGGTAGTAGTAAAAGTATGTTGTATGAGGTAAATTATTTTCATTCCTCGTAATTTTCATAAGCAGTCGTTTTGTTGAGGATTTATGTTTTTAAATGCCTTTTAATATGAGGGTCTCCAACATACGCACACACACACACGCACATAACACAAACTCAGACATACTTATACACAAATATGTATAAATATGTATGTGTATGAAAACCAACATAACTGGGGTAATAAAAATAATAAAATTACATAAGTAGGTAAAAACTCCCAACGATAATAATGGCAACAAAAGCAGCAACAACAACATTATTGTGAACAACAACTTTCAAAAAAATGAAGAAGATGTATGTGTGTGTATGAGTAGATGAAAAACAACAACAACAACATTCTTTATAATATGTTGTGATAATAAAAAGCGGATACGGAAATCATATTCAACAACGGCGATAAGAAACATGGTAAGTAAACGATATAAAACACATCCCAGCAGAAATAAATCGAGATTTTGGCGACACAGCATCTGTTTATAGCATACCGTAGCGCATCCAAAGAGCGCTCTTAGGGATGCAGTAAAAGGAAGGGGAAAAAATTTTAATTTTTTTTTAAGATTTTTTATATAAAACTTATAATGTGTAATTATTTTTTGATAAAATTTGACACTTGCTTTCCTTTTTAATATTTTTAACACTTTTTGAATAAAAAAACATGAGTTTTAGACAAAGACACATGATTTGACTGCATCATTATTGCGCATTTATCAGCGCTGCAAAGAGCGCTTCAATCATAGCATCTTTGACCGCTGTTCCCAAAAAAAATCCCATAAAAAATGTGAAAATTAAAATTTCCGATATTTTTTTGATGTTCACTTCCGATTTTTTTTTTCATTTTGTTTCACATAAATAAAGTTTTGTAAAGTAAAACGAATGAATTTCTTTGTTATATTTTTTTAAATTTTAGTTATTTGATTTCAACTTTGAATTTACAGCATCTTTATTCTGCTTAAATCAGCTCTACAAAGATACATGAATTCACTGCATCTTTAATCTGCTTAAATCAGCGCTAAAAAGATACATGAATTTATAGAATCTTTATTCTGCTTAAATCAGCGCTCTAAAGACACGTGATTTCAGTGCATCTAAAGAGCGCTGTTTCTGTGTATCCAACTAGCGCTCTAAAGTGGGACATCGCCTTAGGGAATCATGCATGAATTCAGCGCAATTGGATGCGCTCCTTTACTCAAGTTCCCCTTCCAAAAGCTGCTGAACGTTCAGCAAAATTTCTGCTGGGATTCACTTTTTCTTTCTTTCATTCTCTGCTTCTTTAAGTTGACAGCCTTATTTTGAAAACATATTTTGAAATTAAACTTTGTTCATGGCCACAGAGAAGACCCATTTTCTTATATTTGTTATTATTTTTTTATCTGTAAAATGTTAACAACATTTATTTTTATTTATTTTTTTTTTTAAAGAATACTCTTTTGGTGTTTTTTCTTTCTTTTATTCTTAAGTGGTTAAATGAAAATAATAATAATATAGTCATATATTATCAACATCATCACCACCACCAGCAGAAGCAACCATCCATCCAATAACAAAAATGTAAAAATATTGTAATCATCATCACTTTTTTTCTACTGTTCATACTCTTGAAAATAAAAACCATTATAATAATATTTTATTTTTTGAAAAATTTTTATTTTAACACACTTTTTTTTTGCAGATGTGGTCAAAAAAATAGCAACGGAATTTATATTTTATACCCACCACAAATTTGTTTTTTTCAGAGATCCTATCCGATTGCCATAATACTTAACATAGTTGTAGAGGAGCGCAAAAATACAGGCAACATAAAAAGTACCAAAGTACCATATTGTCATCACTTCCCTCTCCCCATCCCTCTTTATAAAAATATTACAAAAAATTTAGTTTTGTAAGTCATTTGTTTTCTTTGAGAATATCACACTTTAAATCATGATTTTTAAGAGTCATTTGTTTAGGAAGTTTAAAAAGTACCATAGTACTAATATTTACCCGCTAAACAGGAATTTCAAAAATTACATGTTTAAAACAGTTTTATTTCGTTTGTAAATCTTACATAAAAATACTAAGTTCCTGGGGTCATAAGTTTAGGAATGCTATTTTTTGTTTAACCAAATGACCCTCCACCTTACCACAAGTTTTTGGTGTCATTAGTTAAGGGTACTTTTCACTATCACACATTTCCATTATACAAGCGTAATTTCACCATGTTAGCGAAATATTTTTTTTTAAAAATTTGGCCAGAAATTGTTCACTTATTAGACACGACTAGGTTTCAATCAAAAAATAATCCAAAAATCTTTAGGAAGTTGGTAAATTTTGATGTGTATAATGGAAAAGTGTGATAGTGGAAAGTACCCCTTTAAGGACATATAAAAGGTACCAAAGTACCATTTTTTAACCCGTTTTTGTCTCCTATTGATATAAATTTCCAAAAAAAAAATGCTTCTGTTTTCCTTAAGATTATTAAACGACGAATCTGAAGTTCTTAGATTCTTTTGATCAGTAGGATTATAAAGTACCAAAGTAATATTTTGACACCTAATACAAATATTTCAAAAATACAGTGTTTCAGAAATGTTTATTTAGTTTATAAATATTACATGTTAAATAACAATATGCAACAGTAAAAAAACAGGAATTCGATTCTTTTACCAAAAGGTAGTAGAACCCTATGTTCAGATTGTCCAGATTGGTGACCAAATCCTTTTTATAGGCTTCCAAAGATTAAGAAAAGCAGTGGGACCCTCAAAATATAGTTAATCAGAGTTGGTGCTATCGCTTAAGTGTACTTGGCCAAAATTAGCCTAATAGTCCGTTTGGCAAATTCCCAGCAGAAATAAATCGAGATTTTGGCGACACAGCATCTGTTTATAGCATACCGTAGCGCATCCAAAGAGCGCTCTTAGGGATGCAGTAAAAGGAAGGGGGAAAAATTTTAATTTTTTTTTAAGATTTTTTATATAAAACTTATAATGTGTAATTATTTTTTTATAAAATTTCACACTTGCTTTCCTTTTTAATATTTTTAACACTTTTTGAATAAAAAACATGAGTTTTAGACAAAAACACATGATTTGACTGCATCATTATTGCGCATTAATCAGCGCTGCAAAGAGCGCTTCAATCATAGCATCTTTGACTGCTGTTCCCAAAAAAAAATCCCATAAAAAATGTGAAAATGAAAATTTCCGATATTTTTTTGATGTTCACTTCCGATTTTTTTTTTTATTTTTTTCATAAATAAAGTTTTGTAAAGTAAAACGAATGAATTTTTTTGTTATATTTTTTTAAATTTTAGTTATTTGATTTAAACTTTGAACAGACAAGGAAAAAATTGGAATTTTATTTAAAATTCATAAGGTATTTGAAATAAAATTTTTGTTTAAATAAAATTCTCAAAAACATTTGAATTTTATTATTTCCAAAAATAAAATTCTCAAAAAAAAAAGAATTTTATTTTTGGTTTGAATTTTATTTTTGAATTTTATTTTTGGTTTAATTTTATTTTACTTTTGGTTTGAATATTTATTTGTTCAAAATATATTTGTTATTATGGAAATAAAATTCTTTTTTTTTATTAATAAAATTCTTTAAAGAATTTTAAATAAATTTTTTTTGAATTTTATTTCTTCTAAGAATTTAAAATAAAATTTTTAAGAATTATATTTAAAATTCTTTCTTGAATTTTTTGAAAAATTCAAAATTGAATTTTATCAATAACGAATTTTAAATTTTATTGTTTTTCCTTGTCTGACTTTGAATGAACCCGTAAACAAACACCAAACTCGATTTCATGTGATTCGGAAAATATCATGTGATTTGAAAAGTTTTGAAAGACATAACAGAGGCCTTTAACACATTTTAAATGATGATAAATAGGCCAACCAAAAAACAGCCAATGCTTATTTGTTATTTCGATGAATAAACCGATTTGGATTAAACACAAACTCTAATCACGAAAAAACAGAAAAACTAAGATACATTTGTTATAACTTCTTTTGAATATTTTTTCATTTATTGGTAAATTTTTTGTTTTTTATCTCATTTTTACATTTTAATTTTAGAACTTTAATTTTAGAAAATACAAATTTTATTACAAAATCAGCGCTAAAAAGATACATGAATTTACAGCATCTTTATTCTGCTTAAATCAGCTCTACAAAGATACATGAATTCACTGCATCTTTAATCTGCTTAAATCAGCGCTAAAAAGATACATGAATTTACAACATCTTTATTCTGCTTAAATCAGCGCTCTAAAGACACGTGATTTCAGTGCATCTAAAGAGCGCTGTTTCTGTGTATCCAACTAGCGCTCTAAAGTGGGACATCGCCTTAGAGAATCATGCATGAATTCAGCGCAATTGGATGCGCTCCTTTACTCAAGTTCCCCTTCCAAAAGCTGCTGAACGTTCAGCAAAATTTCTGCTGGGTTCTGTTAATATTTTATGTTAAAAATATTTTCCTGGACTTTTTTGAAAAAATATAGGAAAAAATATATTTTTTTCACTTTTTTTAGCATAACTTACAGGGACTGTTGATTTTTCCCCAACAATTTTTGGCAAAATTGCAACCACGGTAAACTGAATAACAACACTCCTAAAGGGGGCTCCCATACAAAGATTACATTGTTATAAAACTGCTCCTACTAACTGCCTCAAAAGTGCCCCTACACACAAAAAAAAAGTTTGTCAAATTACTAGGAAAAGTCAAGTAATCCCATTATACCAATATTTGACAGTTTTCCTTGTTTTTTAACAAACAAATTTGGATCGAAATTAATTTTTTTTTTTAATTTTACTTTTTTTTTGTAATTTTACAAATTTCCAAGATAATTTTACAAAAAAAAAAATCCAGCAAATTTATTTTTATACGCTCCAACTACAGTATGGGGGTATACTCATTTTGTCATTCCGTGTGTAACGCATCGAAATATCGGTTGGGGACCCCATCGTTTCTAGGACATTCTAGCGATGTCCGTCCGTCTGTCTGTCCGTCCGTCCGTCTGTAGTTAACACGATGCAGTCCAAAATAAAAGAGCTAGCACCCTCAAGTTTGTCATAAATACGACTTGTCCAAGGCAGGTTAAGTTCGGAAATGGACCAAATCGGACCAGGGGGAAAAAAATTCCCTCTTGAAGAATTAAACCAACCTCTTAAAAATTCTAATTTTTTTGACGTTTTTTGTATTTTTGTAAACCAAATGAGACATTTTTATGTTCGTAGAAGTTTATAGTCCTGATCTTGGACCCAGGGGATTAAAAAATGTCTCATTTTTTGCCTCGACCCTTTTTAAGGGCGTGGATAAAAAAAATAACTTAAATAATTATAAAACTTTGATACTTAAGTGCACAAAGCAGACAAAAATGATCTTGTAAACATACCGTGAGGTCCAAGGAGTCACCCCAGCTCACCGACCCCCCCCCATTAAAAACAACGCCCCTGTCAAAATTTTTTTACATGTTGTAGGGTATAATAGATTCGGCACAGCCGAATTTAACACTCTCACTTGTTTTTTTTTTTAATTGCGCCAAAAAACTGTAAATTTACAATTTTATTGGTAAAATTACAAAATTATTGGTAAAAAGCTTGCAAAATTAGTAGGAATTCTCGTAAAATAGGTGATAGCAAAATATCTAGTAAAATTACGAAAACTTTTTGTAAATTTTATCGGGTCAAAAAATTTGTAAATTTACAATTTTATTGGTAAAAACCTTGTAAAATTACAAAATTATTGGTAAAAATCTTGTAAAATTACTAGGAATTTTTGTCAAATAGGAGGTAGCAAACAAGGTTACAAGTTTTTCTTGTAATTTTACAAGGTTTTTTTTGAGTGTAGAGGAGTCAAATATATGATCGACCCTAAATATTTTGTCCATCCCAACTAGAGATGGGCGCGTGAGTGGATTTTGACTCGCACTCACTCACGCTCACGCAAAAAATAATAGAATCGCTCACTAATCACTCACGCAATTTTTTTTTTACTCACGCTCACTCACTATTCACGTGAGTAATAAAAAACTTACTCACACTCACGCGTGAATCACGCCAGATTCAATCACGATAACGCGTGAGTCACACAAAATCTAATCACGCAATAAAATTTTCTTACCAAAAAAAAAAACTCCAAAAAAAAAATTTTTACAAAAAATTAAAAAAAAAATTTGGGCAAATCAAAAAATCTAATCACGCAAACTCACGCAAAAAATAAACGACTCACTCACTAATCACTCACTCAGATTTTTTTTCAACTAACACTCACTCACAATGACGTGATTGAAATGAAAATCACTAACACTCACGCGTGATTCACGCGTGATTCACGTGATTCACGTGATTCACGCGTGATTCACGTGAATCACGCAAATCACGTAACCAGCGCCCATCTCTAATCCCAACATCTTCTCAGAACACACCCATTCTCTATCTCTAACCCTTAAGGCGGTCCCCATAATTTTTTTTTATTTTCTTAAAAATTTATTTTATAAAATCAGCTCCAACCGCTTCTATGGTGCCTCCTAGATTGGTTAAAAGTGAGAACGACCCCTAATAATTTTTACCCCTTAACATTTTTTCGAACATACCTAAACCCAGTGCTGCCAATTTTGACGATTTATCGTCATTTTGACGAATTTTGAAGTCAAATTTACTAAAATGACGATTGATGATTTTTCATTTTCCATCGAAAAAAAAAAAAATTAGAAAAATTGGTAAACTTTTTTTCTCGTAAGTTATGTAAGTGAAAAAATAATAGTTTTTTCTTTTATTTTTTCAAAAAAGTCCAGGAAAATTTTTTTTTAGCATAAAACAGTGCTGTTGTGCAAAAACTGATGACATGGCCCATGAAAATTAATTGGACAACAAACTGGAGAAGCCGAGTATAGGGTTTTACTACATTTTGGTAGGAGAATAGTCAAGTTCTAGTGTTTTTCAAAAAGTCTTTATTTGTTACAATTGTTTAAAGAATTTTATTAATTAAAATAATTAGAAAATTTTTGACTTAGGGACTTTTTGGAATTTAATAGGAATTTTAAAAATGTTTAAAATGTTCCGATCAAAAAACAAAAATTGGCAACATACATTACATATTTTTTTTTTTAATTTAAACCAAATTATAATGTTTTTCAAATTTGTTGCTATTTTCTTTAGCATTCTTCTTAACAGCAAATAGAATTGGTTAATACATTTATATTACTTTTATTTCATACACATTCATAGTTATTCCTCATTCCACATACAAATCACTTATTGTTAGATTTATCCATTTACAGCCACTCTTCCCCCACAAAAAAAAATAACTTTCCACCACAACATTTCTACCGCTTTTCTTCCTTTTCCAAGCATATTCATTTTTCTTAACATACGTCGGTTACGTTGTTGCTGCGCACACTTTAAGTAAACTGATATTTTACCATTTTTCTTGATATTTTTTTTTTTTTTTGTAATATTAAATATATTTATTTTTTATGAGTTTTTATTATTATCTATTATTTTGTACTTACTTTGGGATGTGTTCTTCGGGGAAATGCTACTTTTGGATCGACCTGTTAAAAAGAGACGAAAAAGAAAAATAATATATAAAACAGAAGCTTGTATGAAAATTAAAATTATATAAATTGTATGGTAGTCTTGGTTTTTTTACTTTCCTAAATAAGCACAAAATTTTAATGAAATTTGTGTTTTTTCCCTCCCTAAGATAAAATTTTAAATTACTTATGATTAAAAAAATATTTTTAAAATCGTTTAACAGGAAAGCAAGAACAAATTTATGCTATAAAGTTGTTATAGTATAAAAGATAATATTTATAGGATTTTGCAGGACTTTGTATATTAAAGAAATTGACAATTGATGATGTTTGAAGAGGAGGTCAAAAAAAAAAAAAAAACGTCTACGAAGACAAGGTTCGATTTTCGTTGGGGTATACAAGTTAATAAAAAATTCACATATAAGAAAAACGATTTAAATTAGCGAAACAAGCCGACATTTGAATCCTACTGAAGATCACGGTTAACTGGAACTGTTTGAAACCGGTATAGGAACACCAGAAAAAAATATCTTTAATTTTTAGAAATTAAATTTACTTCTACATTTTTCAACTTGAACCCAAGAAAAGTTTCTAACCAAATAAACCACTTGATATTTTCATGTTAGTTGTTTTTGGCGAGGACATTTAAACGGTCTTTTTTTTATCAAAAACTTTGTAATTTTACAATATTTTTACCAATAAAATTGTAAATTTACCGCGATAAAACTTACAAGTAGGTTTCGTAACTTTACTAGATTTTTTGCTAGCTCCTATTTTACGAGAATTCCAAGTAAAAATTACGAGCTTTTTTGTGATTTTACAAGTTTTTTTAGAAATAAAGCTGTAAATATAAAACTTTTTTTGGCGCAATTAAAATTACACGAAATTTTACTAGATTTGTTTTGTAAAAATTAATAAAAAAACTGTAAAATTACAAAAAAAATTTCGATCGAAACTTGTTTGTTAAAAACAAGGAAAATTGCAATATATTGGTAAAATGAGATTACGAGACTTTTTTTTAGTAATTTAACAAGGTTTTTTTTAGTGTAGGAAAAATGTTACAAAATCTGAGACTGGCACAATGTGACAGAATATTAGACTTTTTCTGTAGGAAAAATTTTTCAGAATCTAGGAAATTGTTGAAAAAATTTTAAAAAGCAAAGTCGTACATTTTTCTAATATCAAGTATTTCCTAATGAAAAGTGTTTTAGAATCTTAAAACTTTAGTATAGAAAGGAATAAAGTTTCAGGATCTCAATAATTTTGTTTAGACAAACTGTCTCAGAATCCGAGTAAGAATTTTTCTTTATCAAGAATATCATTTCAAGCTTTCTACAACCTTTCTTTCATATATTAGGAAAATGTCCCAGAACCCTAAAGTTTTTAAAGACAAACGTCTTAGTTTTGGAAACTTTTTTTATACGGAAAATATTTCAGAATCTGAAAATTTTTGAAGAGTCAAAATGTTAACATCAGAAAATTTTGGATTAATCATGTCTCAAATCGAATATTTTTTCTAATGAAAAATTGTTTCAGAAAGTAATCAGAAAATTTCTTAGATACTAAGACTATTTCTTTACGAAAAATTTCTCACGATTTGAGACTTTGTATTGAGAAAAATATTGCAGAATACGACATTTTATCAATTCAAAAATCCTTGAGAATTTTAAAATCCGAGTATGAAACATGAAGAATGAAACAGAATTCTTCTAAAAGAAAAATTTTTATATACTCCACTTAGAACGGGGATGACTGAAACTTAACATATTTATTGGAAGTCCTCCCGAGAAGTTTTTTATTGCATTTGAGCGATATCGGTTCAGCTTTTCAAAAGTTATGACTAAAAATGTAAGGACACCTCAAAATTATGTGAACATAACACTGTGCTACAAAAGACCAAAAATAATTTATGCAGGGGTTCTCATATGATAATTCGGGTTGGTTGGAGTCCATAGAGTACTGATATACTCATAGTTTTTCTGGATCACTTCGTTAAGTACGTTTTTTATTGGCAAATGTGTTGAAAAATGGAAATTCTTAAATTACAATTTTAAAAAATTATTACTTTGTTAGTTTGCAACCGATTTTCGATTTTATGGATTTGTTTTAAAGGTATAGGTCTTACCTTTCAAACAAAACAAAAATATTAAAAATCGATCCAGAATTGGCTGAGCTACGATCGCTTAAGTAAAAATAAAACGTATTTTTTGAAAAATTTGTCATATTCTTTACACTCTAAGTTGAAAGTGCATCATTAAACAATTTTTTTGAATTTTTTGCAAAAAAGTATAGTAAAGTAGCTTTCCAAAACACCAAAAAACATAACAATCGGTTGAAAAATGGATGAGTTATGCTAAGTTTTGTGATAGGGAATTTTTAAATTTTTTCAGAAACTCTTGTAATTCAAGCATTATTCATAAATCTTGTTACTAGTAGTAATTTTATGCGCATATGCATATAAACTAGAGATGGGAACTTAATTAGATTTGTGCGTGATTCACACATGATCAGAAGTGAGCGTGATTGAAAATTAATTTTACTCACGTGGTTGTTAGTGAGTGTCAGTGTGAGTGGAATAAAAAAATGGGCGTGTCAGTTACTTCCAAATCCTATTTATAATTTTTTGGGTTTGTTTAAAAAATATCAGTGTTACTTCTTAAACAAACAAATATTGTGAATCGGTTGAAAACAGGCTAAGGTGCGCTTGTTTAAGTAAAAAACCTTTTTTGAAGATTTATACCTGCAACATTTTTATGACAAAAAACATTTGACATTTTTGAAACGAAATTGGTAAAATTGTGGGATCATTTGATGGAAATTTTACCTATTTTTAAATATACGTATGAGGCATTCCACACTAAATGTTCAGCGAAAATAAAAAACATGTGAACCGTAAATTTTTAAATGGGTTGTATGGATAGCCATGTGAGGCATTCCACACCAACAGTTCCACTACAGAAAAACCATAGTGGTTTCAATGGGCTATCATTTGCAAAGTATTCGCTCTTAGGGTACTAATAAATAACAAAAATAAAATTTGAGTTTTTTTTCAAAAAGTGTGCCTTGTAGGCCTGGTCAAATATTGAAAATATCAAACTTGTTTGCCTGAGTATTTATTCACGATCACGCACGCTAATGAAAGAAAAAAAATTATTCAAGCACGATATTTTATTTTACTCACGCTCACGTGAACATCGTGACCGTAACTTATTTTTTTCTACTCAAGTGTGCCATTATTGTATAAAATAAGCGTGTTGCAATTTTTGAATTTTGATTTCTCGAAAACAAGGCAAAACACATCTCTAAAAATTTCAAATCAGATAGAAAATTCCTTTTTTTTTAAAAAAATAAAAAACAAATAAAATGCGGCATGTTTTTTGATAAATAAAGTTTAAGTTTAATTTTAAAAAATTCAGAACTTCTTCTGAAAATGTTCCAATTTTTATTTTTTTAATTGATAGCCCATTCAAAAATCTATAAACAGCTTTTGTCTTTAAGACTTTACTGTGTTTCATTTAATTTGCATAAATATTGAAGTAAAGATGCTCAGGCAAAAAAGTTAGATATTTTCAATTTTTGACCACGCCTACAAGGCCTACTTTTTGAAAAAACTTAAATTTTATTTTTGTTATTTAATAGTAAGATTTCATATTGACACGACACAACTTTTTTTTTTGCCGAACATTTGGTGTGGAATGCCTCATATATGGAGCTAAGAAAATTACTTTTTTGGTTGTTCAATTTTTCAAAAACTGGGCTTAGGAGGCGTGGTCAAATATTGGAAAAATGGTCAAATTTGTGTCATGTTGCCTTGTTTAAATATATATCAAATAAAAACGAAATGCACCAAAATCTCAAAAATTTACATTCTTGTATGGTTTTGTATCGGCTATCGATTAAAATTTTTTTGGAAAATTTTCAGAACCCGTTCTGAAATTTTCCATTTTTTAAAAAAGTCAATTTATAAAAAAATCCGGCCACTTTTGTAATTTTTTTTTAAAGATTAGATGTTTGTCTAGCAAGATTTTTTTAAAAATTAAGAAAATCTTTAAAAAAAAATTAAAAAAAAGTAATTTTTCTGATTTTCAAAATAAATTTTTAAAATTTAAAATAATTTTTGAAAAAAAATTAATTTCAATTTGTGTTTTTGCTAATTTATGCCAAAATATGCAATAATATGCACTTAAAAGTTCGAAATATGCACAATATATGCATTTAAAATCAAAATATGCAAAAATATGTATTTTCACCAAAATATGCAAAATATGCGAAAACAAATCGATGCCATTTAATGCAAATCTCTTGATTCGGAAAGATAATTGGTCGATATTGTTTTTAGGCTTTCGACAAAAAACATGCATTTGCATGGAAATCTCACCCTAGTTATATAAAAAACTTTTTTACCCGGGACCCATTGAAAAAATTTTGGTACACAATTTTTTTCTCACTGAACATTTGGTGTGGAATGCCTCACATGTATATTTATAAACAGGTAAAATTTCCATCAAATGATCCCACAATTTTAGCAATTTCGTTTTAAAAAACATGTTTGCAAGCGCACAGCTTTTTCTGTCATAAAAATGTTGCAGGTATAACTCTTCAAAAAAGGTTTTTTACTTAAACAAGCCCACCTTAGCCTGTTTTTAAGCGATTCTCAATATTGTTTTGTTTAAGAAGTAACACTCATATTTTTTAAACAAACCCAAAAAATTATAAATAGGATTTGGAAGTAACTGACACATCCATTCTTTTATTCCACTCACACTGACACTCACTAACAACCACGTGAGTAAAATCAATTTTCAATCGCGCTCACTTGTGATCATGTGTAAATCACGCACAAATCTAATTACGTTCCCATCTCTAGTTTATATGCATATGAGCATAAAATTACTACTAGTAACAAGATTTATGAATAATGCTTGAATTACCCAGCAAAATTTTCGGTTGCAAAGAACCGATTGTGGAACAACTTATACTTCCCTAGAACCTGTTCTAATTCTTGTGCAACACCGATTCTTTTAACAAAGGGATTGTCCCAAAAGCAACAGGTGTTTGTAAGCAAAATTGGAACACATTTTTGTTCTTCGGAACCGGTTCTAGAAGTAAAATTTAGAACAGAAATGAGAATTAAAGAAATATTTTGAATTGCATTAATTTATTAAAAAAAGATAAAGATAATCCTATATGACATCGTATATTAATTTTTTTTAACACACATACATCCTTTTTCGCCTCCAAAATTGCATTTTGGGCATTGCAATAAAGATACATCAGAATATGAATTTTCTGCAAACAAAAATGAAAAACATTATTTTATTAGTATTTGTTCCGACCCAGACAATCAAAATTTAATTTACTTACCTTCGTATCAACAATTTTCGTGATTATATCCTGATATTTTCATAGAATTTTGTGTTTTTTCTTGGTGAACACAAAAAAAAAAAATCAAATCACATAATCTTTTTTTAATTCCTGAGAACCAAAATGTTATGAAATTTAGATTGCATAGAACAAGCTTCACAATAATATTCACATAACTTGTTCTGAATAATTAAAGTGTAATAGTGTTTGATTACCGAAGAACCTGTTCTAGAACAAGTGTTATCGGAATCGGTTCTGAAAAATTTTCCTGGGTACAAGCGTTTCTGACAAAAAATTAAAAATGTCCTATCACAAAACTTAGCATAACTCATTAAATTTTTAGCCGATTGTTATGTTTTTTGGTGTGTTGGAAAGCCACTTTACTATACTTTTTTACAAAAAATTCAAAAAAATTGTTTAATGATTCACTTTCAACTTAGAGTGTAAAGAATATGACAAATTTTTCAAAAAATTCGGTTTTTTTTTACTTAAGCGATCGTAGCTCAGCCAATTCTTGATCGATTTTTAATATTTTTGTTTTGTTTGAAAGGTAAGACCTATACCTTTAAAACAAATCCATAAAATCGAGAATCGGTTACAAACTAACAAAGTAATAATTTTTTAAAATTGTAATTTAAGAATTTCCGTTTTCCAACACATTTGCCAATAAAAAACGTACTTAACGAAGTGATCCAGAAAAACTATGAGTATATCAGTACTCTATGGACTCCAACCAACCCGAATTTTTATATGAGAACCCCTGCATATTTTTGGTGTAGCACAGTGTAATTGAACACAAAATGGTATTTAAACAAGTACGAACATATTTTTTGACAAAAAAAGAAAAAAAATCGCGGATTATTTTTTTTATAAAAATTTTTATTCGCGGAAATTTTTTTTCAAAAAAAATTTTTTTTTTTTTTTAAAGTAATTTCCTTTTAAATAAAACTTTTTTCATTAATCTTTTTAAAATTGTGGAGGGTATCACTACATTTTACTTGTTAATCCATATTTTGTCACTAACGATTGTCAATTCGCTAAATACTCTTGACAAAATTTCGACACGATTGAAACACTTAAAATAAACAACTTTATAAATTTTTTCTTGAAAATTCTAACTTTGGCATTATCATTGTAATGATTAGTAAAGAAAAGTGACCTCGAGCTGGAGTAAGCTTTCTTAACAAAAAACATTAAAATACGTTTTTAGTTTTATTTCTTAAAAATTATTGGAAAGAACAACATAAAAATAAAACAAGTATGAAAATTATAGTCGGTCAAGACCGATCATATAATACCCTACACCAGAGATTCCCGGAAAATGGGTCCAAAGTTCAAACATGGACTGATTAGATCTACATTTTGTCAAATCTTTAATAAGTGTAAAAAGCACTCACAAATCAAATTTGAGTGGAATGAGCTTCTTTTTGTTGACATAAAAACGCTTCAACTGAATATCGGGCGAAATTTTCACATGGGACCTAAGTCCAAAAATGGTCCGATTAAAATCAGATTTGATAAGGTTATTTAAGTACGCGTTTAACATACACAAACAGAATTTTAATTAAATATTTTCTATTTTTATATATTCGATTAGAGTTTTATTCTAGTTCGAGGCCCAAAAATATTTCTATTTATGATATTGTCATAATAGAGTATTTTTAATTTATTGCTTTAAAAAAGTTACTAAGTATCTCATAGTATGTCTGTACTGATCAGTTTCATCCCCACTAAAGGAATCTTCAGCAGACTTTAGAGAATCATCGTTGGTCAATCAAACATCAAACCAGACATAATATTTGATATATTTCCCAAGTTATATGAGAAGTACTATTATGAAGGTCCGAAATCTGTTTTCCAACAAAAATAACTCTTTTAAAGCAAAAATTGTATATATTAAATCACCGTCGGTAACTATTAATATATGTGTTGCTGTTATTTTACAATAACAACAGTGCCTAACCAAACAATAGTGTTGGTAGGATAAGTCGTACTAAACTTTGTGTTAAATGTTGTTTTTTTATTTTTAGTACCAAAAGGTACATAAAAATAAAATGTATTTATTCGGCCTTTATATATGTATATATATTCGATTAGAACTAGAATAAAACTCTAATCGAATATATATACATATATAAAGGCCGAATAAATACATTTTATTTTTATGTACCTTTTGGTACTAAAAATAAAAAAACAACATTTATTTTCTATTTTCATGAAATTTTAGAGATTTATGTGAAAATCGGGAAGGTGGTTTGTATGGGGGCTACAAGAAGAACTGGTCCGATTTCTTTAAAATTCGGAATGGTGATTTGTGTGGAAACATGATTACCTGCTAAATTTCGAAAAGATACCTATTAAAATGCGGTTATTAGAATCATTTGAGCCAAAACTAAAGAGGACCTTTGTATGGGGGCTAGGTCTAAATATGGACCGATTTTTTCCAATTTCAATAGGCTTCGTCCTTGGGCCATAAGAGGCTTAAGTTTCAAATTTCAAGTCAATTGATTGAAAATTGCGACCTGTATCGTGTTTACACCGTTTACATGGACAGACAGACGGACGGACGGACGGACGGACGGACATCGCTAAATCGACTCAAAAAGTGATTCTAAGTCGATCGGTATACTTAAAAGTGGGTCTAGGACCAATATTTCGGGTAGTTACAAACATCAGCACAAACTCATTATACCCTGCACCACAGTGTGGTGTAGGGTATAATTATAAATATAAACGTTAAATCAAAATTGGTTTCAATTTAAAATTGAAGTGAAACAACCTTAATTTTAACATGACCATATATCGTCGAACTATATTCAATAAATGCCAACTCGAAAAAGCTTACTGTTCAGGAGAGCTAAAAAACTAGTTATTTCGCATATTATTGTACAAATAAACAATGTACCTTCCATAAGATGGTTTAAATATTCTAAATAATTTTTACATATGCCAAAAATTTTATATTTTGCACTTGTTTGCGTATTTTTCAGAGGTGGCATTTATTACTATGACAAAAAACAAATATTTTTTTAGAGTTGGCATATTTTGTCGAAAAATAAAAATACATTTTTTTTTTGAAAATTTTTTATAATTTATTTTTTTGGTTTTTGTTATCCTTAGGGCAGTAATTGCAAAAACTGAAAAAAAAAAAAATAAAAATCTTTGCATATTTTTAAAAGTTAATAGCTCCGAATGCCTTTTAATTTCAGGGTGGTCAACTTTGTCACTCTGTAACTCGCGCTGTATTGTAATAGGGTCACTCCAGACTAGCTATTTTGAGAGCTTATATCATTGACTTTATTTGCCCCCATGCATAATGTTTCAATCTGATAAATAGTTTATGTTAAAAATCTTTTAAATAAAACTCCGATTTTACGCTTCGATCACCGGTCTGTCGGCTTTAACAATTCATTTATTACTAAACTATTTTTTCCAAATTCGTTATAATGTATCAACTTAAACTATTTTGTAATGATCCGTTATTTTAGAATATACATCAATATTAAGCAAAACGAGATTATTCCAGAAAAAGAATACACTTAAAATATTATGTAAGTAAATTCAACAGAAAATACGTTTGAAACAAATGAAACTTTATTTAAAAAACGGACTACTTACATTTCATTTAAAACAAAAACATTTCTCAGTTATTTTTAAATGTTAATTAATAACTGTTGAGATCCGTAAAAATAACTTAAAAATCCGTAAAAAATGACTGACAAAATTTTACGGAAAAAACGGTTAAAATAACGGAAATTTACATTCATTTTTATTTATTTTTTTAGAAATAATTTTAAAAAACTTCGAACCTGAGCAGAATCGAACTCATAATTTCTGGCTGATAGCCCAGCACGCTACCCTCTGTGCCACAAGCTACTTATATTTTCAGCAACTAAATTTCATTTTCAAATTCAAAAAAAAAAATTCTAATTTTAGAAATTTTTAAATAACTGACAAATAACAAACGACAAATAAAATAATGTGGTTTGTTTTTTAAATAACTGAAAAAAACAAACGTTACGGAAAATTTTATTTAAAAGACAGTTATGTATTTGAATAAACGTTCAAAAAGTTGTTTCGAATATTTGTATGTGAAACAAACGAATTTTCTTTTAATATTAACTAAAACGAAAACTATTTGTTTGACTGTGAAACAGTAACTGTAAAACTTTTATGAGTGTATAATTAAAAAAAGGAATAGAAAAAGAGTAAAATTATAAAACAGTTAGGAATTTAATAGGGTAATTCAATATTTAAGAATAATTTTTTACAGTTTAAAAGTTACATAAATATAAGAAATTTTTTTTTTTTTGCAAACACTATTTGGCAATATCTCGAGATCCAGTGATTAGATATAAAAATCTTTACAAGATTCGTGTTCAGCATGGCAAATGCAATAAGACATGTTATCCCCCTTGAAGAACTGAACCAACCTTTGAAAAAATACACTTAAAATATTATGTAAGTAAATTCAACAGAAAATACGTTTGAAACAAATGAAACTTTATTTAAAAAACGGACTACTTACATTTCATTTAAAACAAAAACATTTCTCAGTTATTTTTAAATGTTAATTAATAACTGTTGAAATCCGTAAAAATAACTTAAAAATCCGTAAAAAATGACTGACAAAATTTTACGGAAAAAACGGTTAAAATAACGGAAATTTACATTCATTTTTAATTATTTTTTTAGAAATAATTTTAAAAAACTTCGAACCTGAGCAGAATCGAACTCATAATTTCTGGCTGATAGCCCAGCACGCTACCCTCTGTGCCACAAGCTACTTATATTTTCAGCAACTAAATTTCATTTTCAAATTCAAAAAAAAAAAATCTAATTTTAGAAATTTTTAAATAACTGACAAATAACAAACGACAAATAAAATAATGTGGTTTGTTTTTTAAATAACTGAAAAAAACAAACGTTACGGAAAATTTTATTTAAAAGACAGTTATGTATTTGAATAAACGTTCAAAAAGTTGTTTAGAATATTTGTATGTGAAACAAACGAATTTTCTTTTAATATTAACTGAAACGAAAACTATTTGTTTGACTGTGAAACAGTAACTGTAAAACTTTTATGAGTGTACACTTTTTTTATATGTTTTTTTGTATTTTTGTTAAATAAATGAAACATTTGGTATATTTATGGCGATGGAAAGGTGCTCTCAAAGTCCCCCACTGACCCCCATCACCCCCATCACCCCCACTGACCCCCATCACCACCTCCCACCCCCCAAAAAACAACGCCCCTGAAATTTTTTTTTTACATTTTGGAGGGTATAAAAGATTCGGCACAGCCGAATTTAACACTCTCACTTGTTTATATTTATTTTAAAGTTCTTTTTGCCTGAATTTAATATTTTTTTTATAAGTGTTGGAAATTTATTTTTTTCTGTGTGGACCGTCCTAAGGGAAACTTAGAAGAGACAAATGTAAAGATTAAAAAAATTAACCCCCCAAAATCAAGGTTTTTATGAGTGTCCGTTTTTTGTGAAAAAATCTTATTTTTCAGCCGAAGTTCTATTGTCCAATCTATTTCCTCTCCACTTTCTAAAAATCTTGCCTCGCACGCAAATTAATGGCATTTTGTTGTTTCTTATATAATTTTCTTAATTTTATCGCCTGTTAAAAAAAAAAAAATCCTGTACCACATACTAAACCATTATAACATATTCTTACAAAAAACCCTTTGATTAATTGATTTGACCTTTTTAATTTAATGATTAATAAATTTATGGTCATGATATTTAAAATTTATACTTTTTCTACCCTCAACTCATCAATTACTAAATAAAATACACCAACACTCACTCACACACATCTATAAAATTAAAAGCCTTTTAACTGCCGTTTTAGCCATATTTCTTTGCTATGGAACCCTTTTTTTTTACTATTTTAGCAATTAAGCATAAACATGTAATTGGCATAAAATCAAAATGGTTCTCTTCTTTAAATGAAAAATGAAAGTTTTGTCGAATGAAAAACATGTGTAGATTTTTAATGAAATTAACAAACGAATGAATAAACATAGATACACACATATTAACATATATAGACAATATTTAAAAAAAGGACACACTGTGAATTATTAGAATACGGTACAGTTATAATAACAAGTTAGCAAAAGTCTTTGGACAAACTTTAAAAATTTATTGCTCAACAATACTAAAAAACATCTTTCTGAAATTTTAATAGCGTTAAAAGGACATTCTAAACTTTACAAAAAAAATTTGTTTGTGGAAATCCACGGTGCCGTTTCCAGGAAAAAAAGACATTTATATACAGCTTTAAAAATTTTTTGTTGAAACTTAAAAAAAAAAAAATTATAAATTTTAAATCTTCACTTTTTCATAAACTATTTCATTTTTATAAGTTTTTTTCGTACGACTTACGGTTTTCGAGCACAAAAATTTTGAAAAAAAAAAAACTGTCAAAAGGTCAATATTGTAAAAAAGCTCTTTTTAAAACACCCATGTCTTCCAAAGTATTGATCCAAAAAAAAAATATGATTTTTAATCATTTACGAAGCTCTAATAAACAAAAACTAACGAAATCGGTGATCCGTCAGTTAAATTTTCTATGGATTTGCTCATATATAATTAAACAATTAAATTTTATTTTAAGTTTCGTAAAAAAGTCTAAAAATCTAAAAAAAAAAATCTTGCCGCTCTGATCAGCTGTTTTTTATACCCTCCACTCTAGTGACAGAGGGTATATATAAGTTTGTCATCCCGTTTCTAACACCTCTAAATATTGGTCTAGGACCCCATAAAGTATAAATTTTAAAATTTTTAAAAAAGTCAATTTATCGAAAATCCATCCACTTTTTATACCCTCCAGTATGGGGGAATACTCACTTTGTCATTCCGTGTGTAACGCATCGAAATATCGGTCGGGGACCCCATAATGTATATATATTTTTGATCAGTGATCGATTCTAAGACATTCTAGCGATGTCCGTCTGTCCGTCCGTCCGTCTGTGGAGGACACGATACAGTCCAAAATAAAAAAGCTAGACTCCTGAAATTATCACGAATATGTCTTTTAGTCATAGGCTGGTAAAGTTCGGAGATGGGCCAAATCGGATAACGGGGGAAAAGTTCCCCTTTTAAGAACTTAACCAACCACTGAAAAAACGCCATTTTTTATAGATTTTTTGTACTTTTGCTTAGCAAACGAAACATTTTTTACGTCAGAAGAAGGTCAAAGTCCTTCAGTTGGATCCAGGAAGATTGTCTTCCAGCGCCGAAACCCCCCCCCCCCAAAAAAAAGACGCCCCTGCTTTTTTTTTCTTTTTTAAACGTGTTGGAAGGTATAAAAGCTTCGGCACAGCCGAATTTAACACTCTCACTTTTTTTTAAATTTTTTTTTAAGTTTATATGTTTGTCCATCCACACAAAAAAATTCAGAAACGAGTTTTTCGTTTTTCTCGAGAAAATCGCATTTGTAATTTGCTTGTATATTTTTGTTTCAACAGAGCGTATGAGTACTATTTATGCAATTAATAATACTCATTCGCAACGTTAAAACAAGAAAATACAAGCAAATTGTTAAATTGTTATCAAATTTAAAATTCAAATGCGATTTTCTCGAAAAAAACGAAAAACGCGTTTCTGATTTTTTGTGTGGGTGGACAAACATTTAAAATTTAAAAAAAAGTGTCCGAAATTTTGATAAATTGATTTTTTTAAAACATGAAAAATTTCAGAATGGGTTCTGAAAATTTTCCAAAAAAAAAAATTAATCGATAGCCTATATAAGAAAGTAAATTTTTGAGATTGTAGTGCATTCCGTTTTAATGTGATAAATATTTAATCAAGGCATGTCGCCAAAAATTTTACAATTTCTCCAATATTTGACCACGCCTCCTGAGCCCAGTTTTTGAAAATTTGAAAAACCAAAAATGAAATTTTCTTAGTTCCATATAGGGCTATCCAAAAAACTTATTTAGAAATTAACGGGACACATGTTTTTCTGTAGCGGGACATTTGGTGTGGACATTTTGTGTATATTCATGATCCTCTATCGTTTTTAAGACGATCTAGCGATGTCCGTCTGTCCGTCTGTCTGTTAAAAACACGCTAACTTTTGAAAGACTTTACAAAGACTCCTAAAGTTTGGCATATATGTTGAACATTTACCTGTTCAGGTTGGTATTGCAAGCCAGCGAAATCGGTCCAGTGGTTCAAAAGTTATGAGCAAATACAGAATTTCGGCAAGGGGTTTTCGTGCATTTACGAGAATTCACTATAACTTTCGAAAGGCAATTCTGTGGATGCTGTACCTCAGAATATATATTTGTCGTTCCCCTGGCCTGGTTCGTGTTGAATTTCAGCCAAATCGGTCCAGTGGTTCAAAAGTTATTAGCAAAACCGTGAATTTCAGATTAGGTTCACCTTAAATTCACGTGTTGAAAACCAGTTAAACATGTTTTAAATGGGTGTCAGTGGGGGATAAATATACCAAATGTTTCATTTATTTAACAAAAATACAAAAAAACATATAAAAATAGTGTATTTATTCAGAGGTTGGTTCAGTTCTTCAAGGGGGAACTTTTTTCCCCCTGGCCCGATTTTGCACATTCACGAACTTAGCCTGCCTATGAATATGAGACATATTTATGCCAAACTTCAGTAGTCGCTGTTTTATTTTGGACTGCATTGTGTTATCTACAGACAAACGGACGGATAGACGGACATTCACAGAATGTCTAAGAATCGATCATGGATCAATAATATGTACACTTTATGGGGTCTCCGACTGAAATCTAATGAATTTTTTTTAATGAAACTATGAAATCTAATGAAACAAATTTAATAAAAGTTTTTTCTAATATTCATAATATTTTATTAAGCTTAGGAAATCCTTTATTGGATAAATAAAAACAAAATAACGAACCCGTTTCATTTATATCACGACGGTTTTTGTTTTTCAGTGTAGCTGCACACAAAAATTTTTTTTTCCATGAACGATTTGCATAGTATTTATGAACAAATTCATACAATTTATTAACTTTTTCATAATATTTATAAACTTTTTCATAGTATTTATGAAAAATGTTAAAAATTCTTAAATTTCACATATTATGATTTATTCATAAATACTATGAAAAAGTTTATAAATATTATGAAAAAGTTAATAAATTGTATGAATTTGTCATAAATACTATCGTTCATGTGCCATTTTAGTCACTCCATTTTAAAATATTTTAGAACCAAAAAAAACTGTTGTTGCATAAAAAAAAATGCAATTAAATTCTTTTGTTTTCCCACAACAATTTAACATTACTCAAAATAGCCTTCTTCAAACACCTCATAGCATTAAATTCTGTTTTTAATAGTCCTTCAACATTTTACTAAAAAATTTATGGTTTATTCAAAATCAGCATTGAAATTGATTTCCGTTTCAAAAATAAAATAAAAACTCGAAAAATAGAAAAAGAGGAAATCGATTTTTTTTTCTGTTGCTTGTGATTTAAAATATAAAAACTAATCAACAGTTTTTAGAATTTTTTTGTGAAATACATTTAACAAAAATAGAAAAAAAAAAACTCAAAACAAAAACTGCTAAGGAAATTAAGTGTAAAATACAAAAAGCGGATATAGAGCAAAATTAAAAAAATAAATATTAAACGCATTGGAGTGAGAGTAAAAGCGATTTTTTTTTTATTTTATTTTTTTTAAATTGAACATGAAATTAAAATACGGAAAACCGGAAAAATATAAATAACAAAAAAAATGTTTCCAAATGAATAAATTTGTTGCAAAAAAATAAAATAAAAGGTAAAATTAATGGTTTTATAAAAAAAAAATTAAATTAAAATATTTATATATGTATAATCGAAATTATGTTTTGGATTAAGTGACTTTCATTTACCCTATTAAGTTTTCTATAATACTATCGAACCCTTTTTAGGCTAAAAATTAAAAATTTCCAATTTCAAATTTCTTTTTGAATTATTTTTAGATAATAAGAAAAGTACCAAGGTTGGTACACTATTTTACCCCATTTTGGCCTCTTAGGTTGTTACTGGTTGCTGACGTTTTACGTCAGCACACATAGACACTGAGGTCCGTTCTGATTGCAAATTAGAATTGGAAATTTAAAAAAGTACTTTTTCAGATTTTTTTTTACAGAAAGATCTGGCATTTCAAATTTCAAGTTTCTATTACAATTATTTCAGATCATAAAAAGTACCAAAATTTACTATTATACCCCTTTTGAATGCCGAACGGAATTTTCAAAAAGTACTTTTTTAGTATGTTATTTTTTTATGGAAAGATCAAACATTTTAAATTTCAAGTGTGTAAAACCAGCCTTACCACAGAAAAATAAAATAAATTTAAAATCGACTTTAAATTCTATTTCCGAACAAATTATTTTTGTTTTTTAAAATTGTTAAAATCGACTTTTTGTTTTTCTTTAGTACGGGCCATTATTTATGATGAAAAAAAAGTACCAAAGTCCTCTATAGATTGCAACTAAATTCTTTTTAAGGGTGTTACACTTTTTCTGGACATAAGAGTATGATCTGAGAGAAATTAAAAAAAAAATCGAACTATCCTAATATAAATTCAAATAGTTTAAACTCCCTAGTTGGCAAAATAAAATCACCACTCACATACTGCAGACTCTCCCTTTACAAAATTGCTGACACCATCATTCAATTTTTCAAAAAGTCATCATGACATGTCAGCAGTTTATCAGTGGTTATTTTAAACGAATTGTTGGTGCCCACCGATACTGGTGGGCACCGCTGATCAACTGCTGACATATCATTGACGACATTTTGAAAAATTGTATGAAGTTGTAAGCAATTTTATAAAGGGAGAGTCAGCAGTATGTCAGGGGTGATTTTATTTTGCAACCTGGGTCACTACCACTTGTAGGGTAAATTCACATCTCGTTGAATATTTAAAAACATAAATAAATTAAAACTCTTTTGTTTAATTGAAACTAAAATTTTGACGTGTGAAAACAGTTAATGTTAATTTGATTTTTTCACTATAGAGTGAAGATTTACGTTGGTCATACCACTCGTAACACATCAATATTATAGAGCTGATTCATAAATGCCAAACTATGCCATAATTTACATAGGCAAGGATCCCATAAAGTATATGGGACATTCCATGTCAAATCGGG